>CM021110.1:179739735-180159466 GCA_007115665.2 Sequoiadendron giganteum | reverse complement strand
AACCGGTTTGAAGATATTCCTTTTGATACCATGGGAGACAAAGATGATAGAGATCCACTCAGGAATCGGGTTAATAATGATGAACTGGAAGCAAGAAACGTCATGAGAGGATTGGTGACAAGACAGGAACAAGTGGCTAATGTGTTGCAAGAGCTCACTGCAACAGTTCAACAACTATCCCTTCCTAGGCGTCAGAACTAGTTCCAAGATGACAATGCTAGAGTTGATGGTCAACCATGCATCAGGGTGATTCCAACACGTACATATGATAGGCCCACTCGCCCCACATTTTTCAAGAATGAGGCTGACGAGGAGGACGCAGCTGAGGAGGGTGGAGAGATAAACTTTGTAGATAACATCGTGGCTATGCATGATGAGTGGGATGCTTTGCCTCCGAGAGATAAGGATCACCTTAACTTCGACAAATTCATGAGCTAGAAGAGGGAACATGGCAGGAACATGGTAGACAGGAGGCCCAAAAACAGAAACTATGATCTTAAACAGGCTACCAACAAACTCACCTTATCCAATTTTGATGGCAGTGGTAGAGTCACAGCACGTGCATGGGTGAGTAAACTGGATACTTTCCTGACATTACGTCCTATGGCAAAAGAGGATGCCATACGGTTCGCAGCTCTTCACTTGGATGGCGTTGCTCATGACTGGTGGCACCATGGCATGGTCACATTGTAGCATGACAGGATCACTACCTATCAAGAGTTCACTGATAGATTGGTAAAGAGGTTTGATAAACGTGATCCAAAACTTTACTTCAAGGATTTGGCTTAGCTTAAGCAATTGGGCAGTTTAGAGTCATATATTGGAGAGTTTCAAAAACTCTCAATCATGGTTACCAGCATATCAGAGAGGAGGTTGATAATACTCTTTGTTGAGGGTTTATTTGAACCCATGAAAGGATGGATCAAGGCTTTTGATCTACCTACCTTGCAAGAGGCTATGAGGAAAGCTCGTAGTATGGAACTCACTACACCTCGTAGTAAGTTCAACTCTGAACCATCCACTTCCTACACAGATAACAAAGCTGATCCAAGAAGAACAAAAAAATCAGACCCAAAGAAGAAGTTTGCGGCACCATTGGATCGAGAAACACTTAATGATTTACGTAGGAAGAAGCTTTGTTTTTATTGCAAGGGCCCTTATGATATAAACCATGATTGTCCACTCAAGCCTAAGGGTAATACTAATAATACATGAATGGAGTGGTTTTATGAGGATGAAGACATGACTGTAATAACAGATCAGCAAGCTGCTACGCAAGAAAATGAGGTTGGAAAAGCTTCTACACAGTTGGGGCATGATGCTATTTTGACCCCGTTAGCATTATCCGCCAATACACACAGGGATTCATCATTCAGAATCAGGGGATCAGTGGATGGTCAGCGATGTGTTGCTGTGTTAGACATAGGAGCCACACATAATTTCATTGATGAGGAGTTTGTTAATAGGTGCAAATTCCAGATAGAGGATTTTGCTGGACTCCGTGTTCGAGTTGCAGATGGTTATACTCTTACTTGCTCTAGACGGATTTGCAATCTCACACTTATGTTAGGTGACTATCTGTTACAAGCAGACTTTTATGTAGTCAACATGGGTGAGATGGAAATAGTATTGGGTATGAGGTGGCTCCAGGACATTGGTGAGTTTACCCTCAATACACAAAAGATGGAAATGAAATTTGAGGTACAGGGTAGGAAATATGTGTTGAGGGGACTGGAAGAGGGGAGTTTGCGCTCGTTTTCTCTTATCAGAGCGAAGAGTGATATGATTCAGGAGGAGTGTGACACAATTCATGACTCCGACAATTCAGAGGGATGCAGTTCTGATCAACATTGTGGTATAGTTCACTTGGTGAAAAATCCTTTGTTTGAGGCGGATGCTATAGTGCTTTACAACAATCCGCTCTACGAGGTTGGTGCTGATCACACTCTTGAGATGAGTGAACATGGTGTCTGGGATCCTACCAGTGTACCAGGACTTCATATAGGGCTCGCTGAGGAGACTTTTGGTGTGTACATGGTGAGGAGTGCATATACTTTTTCTTTTAACCCTCATGTACATGATATTTGGTGGATGCACCGTTTAGTTGAGCATGGATTAGATGATTTGTATGACAGCTTATCTTGCGTATGGTTTAGAAGCAAGCATTCCAGTTTTCAGAGTTGCTTCCAGGCAATGCTCATGTTCTTGCGGCACCTGTGGTTGAGTATGATTTAGTTTGGCAAGTCTTAGTGATGGTGCTGCAGGAATGGATTGGGCACATTTCATAGTTCTACCTATGGGATCCTGGTGGGTTTGGTGGTTTTGTGGCTTTGAGTTTTTCGATGAGAGATTGCTTGTGGACAAGCAATTTCGGGGAGGGTGGACTGTAATGTCCCCATTATAGCTCAGTTCAGGAGTATGTTGAGTTAGCCTATCTCTTGGACCCTTGTAGGCTAACATGATTTGGTTAGAGGGTTAGTGGCTTTATTTGGTGGGTTTTGTCATTTCCATCCTTTGAGTTCAGTGATTGGTTCACAGCAGGCCTTGGCAGTTCAGTGATTGACAGCTTCTGACGACACGTCAATACGATGGGTTATGACCAAGATATTAATATTTCAGTGAAATTAAAGTGTTTCAACTTTATTTGATGGAATATTATAAAGTTGACTTGACTTTATAATAAAGTAATCACTTAATTGTATTTAAGTGAAATTTAAAAACACTTTATTGAAGGGGCACCCATTTATTTAAATATTGACTATTGAAAAAGCATAAAATACATTTTAAATGAAAAGTGGCGTCACTTTTAGAAATGCATGCCTTTTGGGGATATAAGGCATTTTTAACAAATCAAACTCATCCGTGAATATTTGACTTTGCTATTTGGCTTCTCCGTGACATTCTCTGAGAGGAGGGTTTCAGTATATTCTGCCATTGGAGAGCGAGTTCTTCTTCAGTGTTGAGCATATTTGAGGTTGTGAGAGACCAGCTGAATCTGTGCATCTGTGAGGGCTTCCATTTAGGAGTCCATTGATCTACATCTGGATTTATTTGAGCAGGCAATCATTAGATTAGTATTTTGGAAGAGGGATTGCACATCAAATTGCCATCTTCATTCATCCTTCAGCTTCTACAGGAGACAAATCCTTTACCTTGCAAAGGCCGTACTTTTCCCTTGCTTGGCATGTTCTTCTAAGGAAGGGCGTGGCACTTCTTGAGGCACAACATCTCCCTTTTGGCTCCCGTTTTTGCTGGATACTAGGCGTCCCACCTTCTCAGCCTTTCTCCTTCAGTCAGTCTGCGGGAATAGTCAGATCTGTAGCCCAGGCGTCCCATTTTGTCAGTTTTCACCATTTCCGGCTAGCAAGCTTGGATAATTTCTTATTTAAATAATCTGGAGGCTTTCGGGTATGTCTATCATTTGTAATCTTCATTGTTATGGTTGTTTAATACTTTCTGCACTTACATTTAATCAATATTAGTTCAGAACTGTGTTTTATGAGCATTTATATGCTATCGACCCTTCTACTTCTGTCTAAATTTCTCCTAAAAAACTTAATAAACAATAAAAATAAGCAGTACAGTTGGGGGTTTGAAAGGGAGCCAGCAGGGCTCATCACATTAACTTAGATATTTTTTTTCCTTGGTTCATACAGATTGAGCAGTAGGTTAGTGAAACTGTTTAGCATACTTATTATTTATTTCTTGGGAAATCAATATCCCCAGCATTTTATTGCTAATGAAGGCATTCTGAGTAGAAACCACAGTGGCAGGGAAGCCCAGAGGTAAGCGAGTAAATAGAGGGAACACGCATTTCCCACTAGTTGGAATCTCTTGGCAACATGTAACAGAATTTTGCATACATTTGTAGAGGGGGTGCTGCATAAAAATACTACTGTTCCTGTGCTCTATTGCTCTCTATATGCAACATATAGTCCTGATCAAATGACAAGATCTTAGTGTCCTTTTTATTAAAATCTTATTTTGTGAACTAATGAAATATGAAATATATCTAGTTCCAGAAGTAAGCCTCTGCTATTTTTTTATGTTCTCTTTATAAAAAGAACATAGCAAAGCCGAAGAAGGTCAATATTTTTTTATCTCCAGCTTGTTCAAAATATACTTGCAACAGATCACACATTTATTCCAAAAGTAGAATACTAAAACTTAAAACTTATACTTTCATTTCATTCATAATGAATACGTACTTGCAGTAAAACACACAGATTACATTCCTAATAACAGAAGACTAATATATTGAGTCTTTGAAACAGAATATTATAATCCACTTCCAGGCATAAAATATATGTTTTCTTTCCTTTACAAGTAAGAAGGAATTTTCTCTTTTTACATGTACAAGATATTTATTTGCAGCATGCATACCAGATTAACATCAACATAGAAGATTGACATGAGTTTATTTATTTATTGAAGTGAATACCTAAAATTGTAGTCATTTTGTTTTTATCTTTCCATACATAACCAAAAAAATGGAAAAGATTCTTCTAAAGTTTTGGGTCTGATTAGTGCGTGATAAATACCACCAAAGCCTAAAACTGCAGAAGAAATTAAGTGAAGTACCCCGGATACAAAATAGGGAAAAGTGTCCACAATTTTCCCACCAAGACCAACTCCCCATCCTAGAGTAGCTAGATGGGGAAGTAGAATCAATCCCTGTTCATACATAGATTTTTCTGGTACAAAATGAGCCACTTCAAACAGATTCATTGCTCTAGCCCAGAATACAATTAATCTGGCATGAGCCACATGAGCCCCAAGTAATTTGCCTGACAAATTAATGAGTCGGGCATTATCAGCCCACCAAGCGAAACCAGTGGTTTCTTGGTCACGACCAGCTAAAGTTAGAGTTCCATTAAAGAGCGTTTCCATGGGGTAGAACCTCCTCAAGGAATATAAGGTTTTCATGAGGCTGATCTTGAGCCGCCATCCAAGCATGAATACCTTCGTTCAAAAGAATATTTTTTGTATAAAAAGTCTCAAATTCAGGATCTTCTGCTGCACAAATCTCCTGGGAAACAAAATCATAAGCATGTAAGATTAGAGCTAGGCCAACTACTCCAATGACACTCATCCATGAACCGGTCACCAACACAAATAACAGGAAGAAATGTAACCAACGTTTATTGGAAAAAGCAACCCCAAAAATCTGGGACCAGAAATGGTTCGCAGTGACCATAGAATAAGTCTCTTCGGCTTGAGTTGGGTTAAATTTCATGCATAATGAATACGTACTTGCAGTAAAACACACACATTACATTCCTAATAACAGAAGACTAATATATTGAGTCTTTGAAACAGAATATTATAATCCACTTCCAAGCATAAAATATATGTTTTCTTTCCTTTACAAGTAAGAAGGAATTTTCTCTTTTCACATGTACAAGATATTTATTTGCAGCATGGATACCGGAATAACATCAACATAGAAGATTGACATGAGTTTATTTATTTATTTTTCCTTTAAATGCATATCACTATCATCAACCAACCAAGATGGTTCACACATATACTCTTTACAACAGCAAAACATCTGATTAAAATGCACATATGCTCCCTTAAACAACCTTACCAAGCTATAATATTCAACCCAAAAGGGCAGATTTCACCAAAGAGACAACTCTAGTAGTGATCAACAAAGAACATAAATGCTTTCCAAACTACGAGTTCTTCAAACCTGCAAAACTACACGACACAAAACTTCTTGCATAGGCCAAGATAGTGCTCACCTCCCAACCTTTGGTTGGAAAACCAACCACCCTTGAGCTAGGAGGCAACCAAGGAACTAGGTACATACAACAATAGCATAAACAAGCCATTCCAAACCACAACACACAAACAAAATACACCCAACCAAGATTGCACATTTACATAAGGATTCTACAAGAATCCAAAAATAGGGATAGAGGTGGACAACACTTTTATATGAGAGATTTATTAACAAGTAGAAATGACCAAAACATAACATTTATCCTTTTTTTCCAACCACCCATTCACCAAAATTCCACATAACATACACCATCCATACTATCAATCTCCCAATACACCATGCCATCATAAGACAAACTTGGGTACTTGTACCCTTTTTAGCCTCTCCTTTTCAAAGGAGGAATTATCTCCCCATAGAGGTTCCTACTCATTTCTATTCCCTACAAAGGATGCTCTTCCCAAATTGGGTGAGCCTATCCTCATACAACCCCAACCCAATACACATGTAAATGCAAGAACACATAAAATGTATAAAACTATCAACATAAACAATCTTTTTCACACTTTCATCCAAAAGAAAAAAAAAGAAACATACACATAAGTATAATGAGGCCTACCTCAAATCCAAGGTATGAAGAGGAAGAATATTGAGGATGCCTTCTATCTCCTCTTCTTCAAAGTTTTATTTTCTTCCCAAAAGCTCCCCAAATCCTAAAACCAAAATAGGCAAGAAGAACCCCCTCCTTTGGCTTTCCAAAGGATAGAAATAGGGAATTAGGGTTGGAATCCCTTGGATGAGGGAATGACACATGCCACACTCTTATCCATTCCTATGGACACATTTCCCCACAAGTTCTCACACATGGGGAAGTGAAGAGCCAAGGAGTGTTCAACACTCCACAAGAACTCTCCAATCTCATTAATGAGATTTTGGAATAAACACTCCTTCCATTTCCCAAAATCTGTCACCCTTCTTAATGGCCATCACAACTTGCAAAATTCAAAAGTTATGGGATTGATTTAACTCTTAACCCATAGGCAACTATCCTAGGGGTTAATTAAGGGTCCATTAACCCATTTTAAGTACTAATTCAACCTTTTAAACCCTCAAAAAGAAATTGAATTTCAAACATAATAAAAGAAATTCAAAATGTCCCAATAAACCCTCATCAAAAGCCTAATTTGGATTTAAAAACATAAACACAAGATTCAACATCAAATCTTTTAATCACAAAATAAAATACAACACAATGAGACTATGGTTTTTCCAAATGGACCATAGTCGGTTTTGCATGGCTAACACAATAGGGTATCTTTGGTTACCTCCAATCCCATTGGCCATGGGCGTGTACTTGCACACTCAATTTCCACATGTCAAAATGTCCAATGCGAGATAATCAATAATTAAATCAATAATTACATATACATATAATTAACACAATCAAATCTTGAATATCCATAATTATTTTTTATCTAGCAACTACATATTCTATCAATTAAAGAAATCACATCATCACCAAATTTAAATTTAGCATCTTATCAATTCCATCTCATAAAACAATTATCCATTTCTATAATGATAACCAGATCATATGAGCATAGCCAATAAAGAAACATAACATACATATAATCACCAAAAACATCATAAACATAAAACAAGCATAACATCCAATGTCCATGATCATCCAAAATAGTTCAAAACACAGAGTATCAACAATGCTCGGATCAAACATCGCCAAATAGGGTGTATCAAATAGTAGGCCTCACATCCTCCTCCCCTAGGAATGACCTTCCTCCTGGTAGTCATCGAAGAGGTGAGGATATAGGACCTTCAAACTTGAAGCATTCTCCTAAGTGGCTGCTACTTCATCATAGCTATCCCACTGGACCCTAACTTGGTCCAGCTCTTGACTTGGAAGAGCCAATGTTTGTCGAGCCAAAATGCAGATGGGATCCAAAGTTGACCGACAGTTTGACTCCACCTGCAAAGCATCCCAATCCAACATATGAAAAACATCGTGCACATAACGTTGCAAAATTGATACATGAAACACATCATGGATGTGCGATAGGCTAGGTGGCAAGGCTAGATGATAAGCTATGGGACATATCCACTCTAAGATCTCAATTGGACCTACAAACCGTGGTGCGAGCTAAGAGCCCTTTCTATAACGGATTGGACTCTTATGTGCTCGTACTCAAAGAAATACACGATCACCTACTGAGAAGCTTCGATCAATCCTCTTCACATCGACATACCTCTTTTGATGTTCCTGTGCCTCCTATAGACGTTGTCTAATCAAGACCACTTGCTACTCCATATCCTGTACCATCTCTAGGCCAATAGATACTCTATCTTCTATCTTGTCCCAACTCAAAGGAGTCCTGTACGATTTGCCATACAACGCCTGAAATGGTGGCATGCCTAAGGAACTGTGATGCCCATTATTGTAGGCAAATTCAACCAAATACATATACTCCCAACGAGATTGATGATCCATCACATACATACATAGGATATCCTCTAACACCCGATTCACCCTCTTTGTCTGCCTATTTGTCTTGGGGTGGTAAGCTGAACTAAAGTTGAGCCGAGTGCCCAATGCTTGTTGTAATGATGTCCAAAATGTAGATGTGAAGAGTGAATCCCTATCTGATATAATCATGTGGGGGACTCTATGTAATCTAACAATGTCGTCTAGGAAGACCCTTGCTACTGTTGGAGTTGTGTAAGTTATACGCACGGGTGAGAAATGGGCTACTTTGGTCAACTTGTCAACAAACACCATGATAGCATCATGGTGACGTGAGGACAAAGGTATACCAACAATAAAATCCATCAAAATGGTGTCCCATTTCTACTCAGGAATGTCATGCGGGTAAAGAAGTCCTGCTGGATGCTGGTGCTCTGCCTTGACTCTCTGACACTCAAGGCATCGAGTCACAAAATTTGCAATGTCTCGCCGCATCCTTGCCCAATGATACAACTGCCTCAAATCAGCATGCATCTTCTTTGAAATAAACCAAGCCAATTTTTTTTTCGTTTTTCAGTAGCAAGTTACAAACAATACGCACCCGTTAAGGTTAGCCCAAAACCAAAACGATGCTGAAGCAACTCTAACCAGAATGTACACCAGGATCCCAATGTGGGCAAGGTGTGAGCATTGGTCAGAGGATCTGAAAAGCAGAACAGAGCGGAAGGAACTCTAACCAAGAATGGCGCCAGTGATGGCGAGCATATGGTCAGAGGATCTTAATGGAAATGTTGGTACAAGAACTCTAACCAAGAAATGTGTAGGTGAACGACAAGCATGTGGTCAGAGGGTCCCTATCATCTAGTAAACTGAAAGCAAACTCAACACCAAGTATGTGCTACTCAATCCAATACGGAGATGAGGCGACCATATGGCGGAGATAAATGAAATACAAATGCGATTACAGAATGTAAAGATGAGCATTACAAATCATGATAAAGCAAGATTAAGAACGGCTGCAGTACTACTGTCAGCTTACAATATAAAAGATAATGCCTTGCTATGATCGTGAATCGAGAGTTAGAGAGAGCTGCAATATTAAATATAACTTCCTTCACTGAATAATAAAGATTAGACCCGAAATTGTAATTAATAGGACCAACTTCACAAACTGATTTATGACAGTCCTGTTTTTCTTATGCATGAACAGCAGCCCTGAAACTCACAATTTTACTCATAACTCACTCCAAACCCATTCAAATTTCACGAGAGGAAATGCAATATGACCCTAATAAGATGGCGACCAAGATAGGACATTGAAAGCTAAACAAAAGACTATGTATTTAATGCACCAATCCCAAGGCAAATCTGGAAAGTACGGCCCAGCAAGAAGGGCGATTTCACATTAAAAATTCAAAGCTTCTCCAAAAAATCTGCAACTTGGAGAAATGAGTCGCCCCTTACAAACACATAGATATAGACAATACCCATAATGACTTTTTTTGTATTTTTGGACTTATGAATAAAAACATCAAACTGCTGTAGATAAAACTGAAATTCCAGAATCTCTCTAATATGCATAAACTGATCTACAATACCAAACACTGACTACAATGCACCAACTTCACTACAAATCACTCAAACTACACTATATCACCACTAGTCGCTATCTTGCAAGCGAGAAGCAATGCCAAGCTAGGAGGCTTTCATTCCCCGAAGCAATCCCACAGCCAATCCGGCAGCATAACATTCCTGTAGACAAAAGATAATGAATTGAGGATCAAAGTCTTCCTTTTATAATTTTCGGTTGACTCTTCTCGAAACCCTAACCTTCTCTTAAGAGTCAAACCCTAATCCTTCAACCAATGGCGTCCTTTCCTTCTAGCTGCAATTTTGACTTTTAATTATTAAATTATTCCTTCATTGAAGATGGCGTCCACTTTTGCTTGGGAAATAAATCTTTTAATAAGAAATATAATCAATTCCTTTAATGAGGCGCCCACCCATAAAGAACCTCTTTTAAAAACAACTTAAGGTAAAGTTGCTAGGCCAAGGGTCAATGTTAAAATATAACATTAAACATAACTTCTTCAAAATAATTCAGCTTATCACCTCAAACTGCATCCCGAGGCCAGAATCTGAATACGCCAATTGAATCAGCTGAAGAGGAAAGTCAACTGCCTGAGACCAACCTGTTTACTGCCCGGAATAGAATTTACTAAAAATAGTAAATTCCTGAAGATGCTCAGAATGCCCAGAAGAACATACCACTGTGAAGCTCTCTGAAAACCCAGAAAGAATCCACCATTGAAACAACCAACTCCGAGCAAGAACTTCCATCAAAATAGGAAACCCTAATTTTACCTTCCGACTAGCCTACGGGTCTCCGGAATAGGCCAATGGTCACTGAAAAGATCAGGCTTGAGGCGGGGACATTACATTCTTCACCCCCGGATGTGCTGCATACCATGCCCTATGTGCCTCTGATAGTATAACTGTGTGAAGGTCACCCCCAACAGGTACATATATACACCCTCTATAACATAACAAGCCATCAGAATCCAAAGTATATCTTGAAAACTTGCCCTTAAGGGCCCTCTGTGATTGGATCTCTTGTTGAACCAACATATACCACTCATCCTTTGGAAGGTGTTGTAGGATCTGACTCCTCAAATCAATGCTCAATGTCATGGATGACAACTCATGACGCCTCCTACTCAGTGCATCTGTAACCATGTTTTCCTTAACTTTGATGTAATGCACATCAAAGTCATACTCGCGTAAGAACTCCATCCAACGCCTTTGACGAGTGTTTAGATTTGGCTGCATGAATATGTACTGAAGGTTCTGGTGATCTGAATGCAACTCGAAATGATGACCCAAAAGGAAGTGCCTCCAACGAACTAGAGCATGAACTACTGCTGCTAACTCCAAGTTGTGCGTAGGGTAGTTCAACTCATGGGTCTTGAGTTTTCACGATTCATACGCGATCACTCTACTCTCTTGCATAAGTACGACACCTAAGCCATCAATAGATGCATCCGTGCAAACCATGAAATCTACTGAAGGATCTGGAGCTGCGAAGATTGAAGCACTAGTGAGATGCTCCTTGAGGGTCTAAAAAGCCCTCTCACACTGATCTGTCCACTCAAACTTCTTCCCTTTTTGTTGAAGGGAAGTGATAGGATGTGCAATTCTAGAGAAACCGTCTACAAAACGACGGTAATAACCTGCCAAACCCATGAAACTCCTGACCTCTGTCACTATAGTAGGCACTGGCCAATCCATGATAGCTCTAATCTTTGAACCTTTGGACGAAAGAAGGCACACTTTAACAAGCTTCCATATAACTAATCCTCCCTCAAACATTGTAACACCTGCGGCAAGTGAACCTCATGCTCCTCCTCAATACGTGAGTGTATCAAGATGTCATCGAGGAAAATAATCACAAACCGATCCAAGAAAGTAAGAAATACTCCGTTCATGAGACTCATAAACATTGCAGGAGCATTTGTCAACCCGAATGGTACCATAGTAAACTCGTAGTGACATCACCATCGACACATCGCCCGAAGGCAAGGTGGAGGATGATGAGGTCAGGTGAGCAACATCCCTTGACGCATGTAGTATACATCCATGCATGTGCATGGTTATTGATTGTTAGTATTTTAGCTTGCACTTTGAATCATTGTTCAAATTTCTTTTTTGATAGGTGTGTTTTGCCCTTTGTGCAAAATTTAGGGCATGACATATTCAAAATCTGAAAGCATCCATAATATCAAAAACACAGTTGCTTTTTAATAAAATACACCAGGGTTGATAAAACCACATTCCCCTGTATAGGTAACAGAATATGAAATTGAGTAATAGCTCAAAGCTTTAAGAGAATGCTATTTATGAGACTAGAAAGTTGACGAAATGTAACCGAACGATGGAAGCAATCAATCCCAAATCTACAGAAAAGGGTACATGAAAAAATCATGGGCTATAGTTTTATTCAATCCTCAGCTACATGCAGTGAGAAGTTTTGCTGTTCTGGCACAGGTTAATGATCCCATCTATATAGATGAAAATGATAATGAAGGAATGGAAACCAGTGTGCCTCAGGATACAGGAGTAAGCAATTCTCATCCATCTCCTCTTCCTGTTGCTGGTCAGGTAAGAGGTTTTACATTCTATTCCTCTTATGTCTTGTTCAGCTTTCACTCCTGTGTAAAGGCCAAATTTCCCACCAAGATATCCCGAACAGGCTATCAGTGTTCAAGTCTGTGAATTGACTACCCCTGTATTCATTTTCCTAACGCTGCCCCTCTAGCTATCTGACTGACTGAATAGCTGTTTCACTCGAGGGGGATCTTCTTTCACTGTTTTGGGATTGGTATGGGAGAGCACGATGGATCTTAAAAGTAAAACCCTGAGAAGAGAAACCAATAGGAGGATATCCATATTGTTAGTCCAAGTGAAGGGGCTACATACTTCCATTCGAACAAGACCCTGGTTTATGTTGCTCTAATATTAGCTATTGATAGGCTTGAGGAAAATGAAGTTAAGCTGAGGGGGAAATTGAGTGAGCATGATACTCTAATGCCAATCTTGAGTGATTGCATCACTGAATTGTTCATCTTCTTTGACAAATGAAATGATTGCATAAGACACCTCATAAATAATTGTGACTACCAGCAGCACTCATTGAAGCTGATTGAATTTTTTTTATGCTGATCGAATTAAATGACCAGTAGCTGAGGGCCTGAGGCTATCCAGGAAAGAACTGAGAGACAAGCCACTCAAATGGCTGTTTGCAGCAGCACTCAGGCACAAGCAACTTACAGGGTTCCAATCTTTAAGACAACAACTGACAGCAGGTTCCTCTTCTTGGGATCATCAAGCAATGATGTAACACGACAGTCATGGTGATCCAAAACAAAACAAACCCTGGAGAGGCCTTCAACACTCTTCTGATCTCAAATATGTATCTTGTGGGAAGTATTCAAAGGGTTAAGGGTTAACTTCAAGACTCCCAATTGTATTTCTGACATATAATAGCACTATGGCAGATATGTATATTGATATTTCCATTAGGTTCTTATTGAATACTGGACGTAGTGTAACTTTGATACCAGTTTCAGTCCTGCGAGTTCCAAGGATGTACATATAGTCTTGAATCATAGAAGAATACGTTCTTAGTTTCTAGCAATTGCGGAACCTCTTCAATGTTCTTGCTCATTGGGCTCTATTCATAGTTGATCGGATCAGTCTTTCCTCTTCTTTGTTCTGTTAAATAATTTAATACCTCCTTTAACTTGAATTAAAATATTTTATTTTTCCACCCAAAATAAAAAATTACATATTGTGTGTGTTATCATTCTTCAACCTATCAAAGTGAATGTTGTTGGGTTGTTTGATCGATAAGGGTTGATTTGAGATTCAGTTATAATTTATAAATCATCCTAGCACCTTTGAAAGCAAGAATTTGGTATCCAGAAATATAGTGAGTGGAAATATCGATATTTTTTGGTTGTTTTATGTGTGCTCGACATTTATTAGGTGCACAATTGATTTTCCTTTCATAACCAAGTTTCAGATCAAGTGGTATATCTTCTCACTGAGAAATAAAGCTTGTTTGCATCTCACTTATATCCCAGAGGCAGTAGGCTCAGCATACAGAAATCCTATATCTTCGCATGGTCTGAATTTTGGTTATGTTCTGAAAAAAAAATTGCTAGTCTTTATCCTCTTTGTGGATTGTTTAAAGTTAAAACCTTACAGAATGTTGCTATTGATAGAATTACATCTCTAAAGCCCCTTTCTTCTCCAACAAGGATTGCTCTTTGGCTGCTTCTACATATTATTTTGCCGCATCCAAATTTATTTTCTTGTAGATCTACTTGTTGGCCTAGTTTTCTTGACTTAAGGTGTGCTTTGATGAATTGAATCTATTATATAATTGAAAATTTATTTCCTGGGTTGCATGTGTTAGATCAAGGAGAAGACCTACCATTTATTATCAATAATTGCGTGCTTGATCTTGAACTAGTAGATCATTTACATGTTTGAATTGATATTTAACAGACCAAGGTTGTCACATGAAGGCTGTTATCCTTCATTTTCTCAATACGTAGATATTGCTTATGCTTCTTTCCTTTAGACGTAATGGAAGATATGTACAATAAATACTATATAAAATTAAGATATAGACAATAAAATCCGTTTCCAACTCCAATTCTCTGAGAAATGAATCATGCTAGATTAGATGATTTGACAAAACCTGAACAATAGCAGGAGCGTAGTATTCAGCCTGCGGGGAGTGTATATTGTACAGCCACATGCATCCCCAAGTTCTTTGGAGAAAGTGCTTACTGTCTGATACAGGCTGGATATTTTGATTCATATCAGGGTGGCGTTTAGGTAAAAGGTTAACTCATCTTCACGTACATGGTACCTGAATACTGTTTGCCATTTCTGTAGATGTATTATATATTTTTGAATAATTGCTCTTTCTCAGACTTCTATGTGATTTTGGCTTCCCCGTGAAGACCTTAGAATGTTAAAAAGTTTTATTTTGACTTCAAAATGATCCATTTGTATCTGAAATCTTACTTTCATTTAGTCTTATGGTAAAAATAAACTTTGTTTTGGATTCAACTGACAGGTGAAATATAAGGAGAATCTTCCAAAAGTTCTACATGGTATAACCTGCACATTTCTTGGAGGGAAGAAAATAGGGATAGTAGGACGGACGGGCAGTGGAAAATCTACCCTAATTCAATCTTTGTTTCGGATGGTGGAACCTGTGGATGGAAGAATTGTCATTGATGGCTTAGATATATCAACCATAGGCTTACATGATCTGCGCTCACGTTTAGGCATTATCCCGCAGGATCCAACTTTATTTGAGGGTACAATTCGTTTTAATCTTGATCCTCTTGAAGAACATTCAGACAATGAAATCTGGGAGGTATGCTCTTGAATGACGATAACAATTACAGCAACTAAAATACTCTGATCAAGAACATGAAATAGTATTGCATTATGATATTGTGCTATCGATTTGTGCATGATGGCAATCATGATATGCCCGTGTTACTTGACTAAGGATTGGGTTTTGTTTTTCAGGCTCTTGACAAGTGTCAGCTCGGAGATTTAGTTCGGCAGAAGGAAGCAAAACTCGATAGCCCAGGTTGGTTTTTTTCTTGATGCTGCCTACGTTCTTATGTTTGTTTCATCTCATTCACTTGGATCTTCTGGCCGGTAGTTCTGTATTTAAATTTAATGATGCTTTGTTGATTAGAATTGATGGACATGCAATTGCAGTGACAGAGAATGGAGAAAATTGGAGTGTGGGGCAAAGGCAGCTTGTATCTTTAGGTCGAGCATTGCTGAAACAAGCCCGTATACTGGTGCTTGATGAAGCAACTGCTTCAGTGGATACAGCTACTGATGGTGTCATTCAGCGAACAATTCGTGCTGAGTTCATGGATTGTACTGTCATTTCTATTGCACATCGTATTCCAACAGTAATCGACAGTGATCAAGTTTTGGTTTTAAGTGATGGTAAATATCAGGGTGCTTATTGTGGATGTAATTTTTCTGAGTCTTAAACTGAACTGTGATACTAGAACGACAAATATGAAGATTTATTTCTAAACTAACAGATTTGGTGTGGGGTTACTATTACTGATTGCAGGGAGAGTGGCAGAATTTGATACTCCATTAGCACTTCTAGAAGACAAGTCATCTTTGTTTTTCAAGCTTGTGTCAGAATATTCATTGAGGTCGAGTAGTGTTTCTGACATGGCAAACATGAGCTAGACATAAATTGTGAATAACAAAGGTGGTTAAGGGGCTGCCTCGGAAGTCTGGCCTATGCGATCAATTGTGACAAAAAAAAGGACCTAACAAGTAGCTCTTGCACCTTTCGATGGTCTGTGCTGTCAGCTATTAACCGAGATTCTCAGTTGAATTGAGGCAGTCATCATGCAATGCTTGCAACTTTGTATCCAGAATGGGGGGTATAGAATGCCCAAAATAAATCTCTCATTTTTTTCTGGTGATTGCAAAATATGGCCAATGATCAGAAATGGGCCACTGGAGCTGAAGAGAATTTATTTGTGGATCATTAACTTCAATTCCTATTAAAGTTTTCTGGATGGCCTCTGGTATCTAGATGTAAGCTACCCATACATGTTCATCTTGTAGCACATTTATCCTGTTTGGGTTATTTATGTAATGCTGCTCCGCTATTCTCATCTTTGAAAGAAGACGTGACTTGGGTCAAATTTTCTGAATATATATTCTATTATGATCAGGAATTTTGAAAGCTATTTTCTAAATACATGAGAATCGGGAATGCTTCGCCAACTGCGAAGCATTGTTTCCTGTCTAAGGCCTTTGGATCTTCTTTATTCTCATTTAGTTCCCTAACAGTTAAGCAGTCCCATTTCAGAAACAAAATCTAGGTTTTGGAGCAATATTTACTTATTACTTGAAGGCGGAGAGGGTTCAGACTTGAATGTTTAAGAAATTTTGAATCGACAGTAAAATATTGAGAATAATTCCATTTGAGCTTTCTTTTTTCAACTGCGCAAGGCATAAGTACTGCATATTATGATTATTCCTAATTTATAGGTCATATTGTCAGAGGCAAGGGGTTATTGAGAGAATAAGAGATTCCTAATGCCATACATTGGATAATGAACTTGCATGCCAGGTGCATGATGGTGTATATTCTATTCTCAGAATGCTCAACGTTTGTCTTTGCGTTTGTTTCCCAAGTTATTTTGAATGGTGTATAACATAACTGGTTTCTGTTGTAATCCTCCACCATTGGCATTGTATAACTTGAAATCCTTTTTCATTTATTCGTTGGATTTTTGTATTCGCAGATATCAAACGGAGGACTGGGTAACGTTTCGACATTTTATTTGTTTGCAAAATCAATATTTTGATAATCTCATATAAGACGCGGAATTTAGACAATGAAGACCTGTATGCATCACTAAAAAAAGATCTCTTGATTTAGACAATGAAGACCCGTATGCATCACTAAAAAAAGATATCTCTATTTTCAACATGATTGGAAATGTAGTTTTAATGGGCGACTTTAATGCAAGGACAGCTAATAATCAGTCTCTTTAGTTGAGCAACGAAGCTAAAGGGGAGAACAATCCTTTGTGGTTAGAGGAAGGGGTAGTATTAATTGGGAACGTACATCTCAAGATGGTAATGGCACTGTGAACTCGTTTGGGACAGAATTACTCGATTTTTATAGTCTATTTGGTATGGTTATCTGCAATGGTATGAGAGAGTGGCCGAAGTCAGGGGGTATCACTTGCAAAACTTATAATGGTCAAAGTGTGGTGGACTATGTGGTTTGCTCTCAGAGTTTTAGCTCTAGACTGGTGGAGTTTGATATTGAGGACTGTCCTATTGAGATGAAATTTAACCCACTTACCTCTTCGGGTTAAGCTACACATTTCTCCAATCAGCCGACACAATAAATAGGTTCAACACATGCAAAAAAATGCCCTTCTCAAGGGTAAAATTTTCATAAATCAAGAAAATAGGGAAATATTTAGTGCTGCTTTTAAGCATCATGTCCAGGATTTGGAAAATAACGGAGAGTTTAAAACAACAATTGAGGTAGATGTCCACATTCACAGCAATTTGCTGATCCCGATAATCCAAAAGGCTTTAAATACATGCAAAAGGTCCCATCCCAAGGTGGGGACAACAAACACCTTTCTGGCAAATCCGTGGTATGATGAAGAATGTAAGGCAGCCAAGAGATCGCTAAAGGACAGTGGAATGGACAAAGAATATAAGAAAAAATATGAAAAAATAGTGCAGTCCAAAAAAACAGAGTATGTAAATGAAAGAAGGAAGGAGCTAATCTCTCTTGGGAAACATAATCCTAAAGGCTTTCAGAGGGAACTGTAGAAAAAGAAAAAGAAGTTGAAAAACAATATTAAAGATGTCTAATGGTTAGAGTATGCGAGACTTCTCTATGAGCGGGTCCACGAGAAAGACTACCCTCCAGTTATTAACACTTCAATGGAGCTATTCGATGTGGATGATATTAAACAAAAAATAAAAAACTTAGCAAGTGGTAAAGCACATGATACAAATGGGTTACAGGCTGAATTTTTAAAATGGGGGATTGAAACTCTTGCTCCTCACATAAAAAGAATTTTCAACAATGTTAATTGGGAAGGTTTTCCTATTGAGTGGACTACTAGTGTTGTCATCCCTTTATTTAAAACTGCTAATATCAATAACCCATCTAACTATCGCACAATTATGGTCAATCCTATCTTTGGAAAACTCTTTAGGAACACGATTGAGTGTAGGATCAACAATTGGGTAGAAAATGAGGGCAAAAGGGCAAAGGGGCAGGCAGGCTTTAGGTCCAAACAGTCTACCATTGATCACTGCATCATCCTTAGACACTTGATTGAAAAAATTTGGGATACTCAAGGTGAGGAAGCTTTTTGCTGCTTTGTTGACTTTAAAAAAGCTTTCGACACGGTGCCTAGGGATAAACTATGGAATAGGATGGAAGAACTAGGCATTCCAAATGTGTATAGAGCTACGGTTCACAGGTTATATGAGAAGGTTAGTGCTAAAATCAGAACAAGTGATGGTATGTCAAAATGTTTTGGCACCGATATTGGGGTAAAACAGGGCTGCCCTTTATCTCCCACGCTTTTTGGGTTATACATTGATAAGTTAGAAGCTTGGTTAAACATAGAAGGTGGGGATGGTATTCAGTTGGCTGAGTATGTAGTGAAATTACTTCTTTATGTTGACAATCTTATTTTAATCTCAAAAACAACTCATGGGTTAAGAGAACATTTGAAAGCTCTAGAACACTTTTGTCAGGAAGTTGGGATGTAAGTGAACACCTCCAAAACCAAAATCATAATTCTCTCTTTGAACAGAAAAGATAAACAACATACTTTTCTTTTTGAAGGCAATCCGCTTGATATAATGAAGGAATATAAATATCTTGGGATTGATTTTCACAATAAGCTCAACTGGGAAACTTGCAGAATGAAAATGATACAGGGAGGTTGGAAAGCCTCTTACTTGCTTCAAAATAGATGCAGAAAAGCTGAACTTTGGGATTGGAAAATAAAAAAAATCTTTTTTGGTTTACTTGTTACACCGGTTGTACTTTATGGGTGTGAAGTGCGGGGAAACAATACGTCAAAGAGCAGTTGGAGACAAATAGAAAGAATCCAGAAACACCTAATAACAAGCAATCTCAAAGTTAAAGCCACAATCCCTTATGAGATTCTTTTAGCTGAAGCGAGGGCTTTTCCTTTGGAGGCATCAACGATAACCCGATTGATAGGTTATCTAAAGAAGGTCAAAAACATGGATAATCACCGATAGCCCAAAACGGTTATGGAGGAGACGCTAGACCAGAGAAAGAAAACTTGGATGAAGCAGAACAACAGGTGGTTGAACAAGTGAGACATCAAACTGCATGAGTATCTTGGCATCAATAGTGAAATAAAAAACTATGTGAGGGAAAAATTTAGGACTGCCATGTGGTCAAATCAGATTGGATGAAAAAAACATACTACATCAAAGAGTTCAACCCAATAAAGGATCATGGGAAAAAAAAATATTTAGGTGCAGTTATTAAAGGGAAGGCGAGGTTGTTAGTTGTGCAATTGAGAACGAGATCTCACCATCTTAGATGCGAGACTGGTAGGTGGAAGATACCTAAAGAGACTTGGGAAGAAAGAACGTGCGTATTCTATAATAAGGGGGCGGTAGAGACAAAATGACGCTTTGTCATGGAATGCACAACTTATGAAGATATCCACAATCAGTACACAAATAGTTTGGGGGTGGACAATATGCAACAGTTATTTGAGGAGGATAAGATCAATCAGATGGCCAACCTTCTAGTCAAAATCAATAGCAGGAGGTCCGACTTGGAAAAGAGCTTGAAGACAAATTAAGTTGTTTGTCTCGGTCCCATAGATTGTTTAGTCTCGTGGACGTCATTAAAATCTTTCATTCATTCATATGATTTTATTCAAGTTCGAGTGCGCGTGATATGCCCATTTGGCCAGTTGGTGTGCAACATTTCATAGAAATCAACACATAATGATTAATATTGCATGCAGATCAGTGCGTATAATTGTTTAGGAATCAACACATAACATAGAATGGAACAAGTGAAGATTAATTATTAAAACTGCAAACTTATTAATATTATAAATAGATTCAGGGAAATATACGACCTTCTTTATGTTACCATAGTTTTGAGCACCTTTCTTTTAACTATGTAATTTTTGCAAATGTCTTTCCACAAAGTTTCAGCTTATTCATTGGTTTCCAAAACCTTCTTGGGTTCCGCCTTGGTTGTCACAACTTTGTTTTATCCCTACATCTTCATGTTTGAGTTTAATATTGTTTTCCGTTGGTTTGTTCAAAAGTTTTTGAAACCATGTTGGTGTTGGAAGTGGTTCTCACAACCTAACCAAATGTCGACGATAAAGAAAAAAGGTTGAATTTTTGGTCAAGTTATTGAAGTTTCGAAACTTAATAAAGGTTTTGAAACCTCTGTCAAAATTCGACATGGTTTCAAAAACTTCTTTTATCCAATCGCCAAAGTGTTAGGGGCCTTCAAAAGTAAAAGTTGGTTCTCAAAACTCTAACATTGCGAAAATCTGAAGCAAAGTAAGTTGAAGTTTATAATGACCATTTCAGAACTTTATGATGGTATTGAAACCTTTGTCGGATTTCGACAAGGTTGTCGAAACCATGGTTATTGCCGAAATCATCCACATTGTAAGATTGGTCTCTTTGAAGGATGTTTTAACAACAGAAAATCGGACGAGGGAAAAGGTTTCGAAACCATTGTCAGCCTCCAACAAGGTTGTCAAAATTGATCAATTCTCTGAAAAAGCCCTCGTAGTCGTTCTCATTTAAAATATGGAAATGTCAAAGCTTGCGGCAAGATGGGAAAGCTTATATGCGCTAATTATTAAGGGCACCATTAATGTCTACCTACTGCTTTTAGGCATTGATTGCTGGTGTAAATATGGGAATTATGCTATCTCAAAGTGCTCATTTTATCAAGTATTGGGAGACAAACTTTGACAGAGATGGAAGGGAAAAATTGCAATGTGAGTAATAGTTTTCGCAGCATCCGAGTATAATTCAGAGGTATAGTGTTATGTTCTTAAGCCTTAGCTTGTCATTGAACAATTCGAAGAAATTCTAGTAAATTTGGCAATTCACATAATTGAATTCAACTATTTTTGAACACGAATTACGTCTGTATCCGTTGGAATTCCATTCACCATGAAGTTTAAATATCTAGGTTATGAACATTTGATGGGTTTATCAAGCACATTACTAGAATTTGGAGACACAAAATTAGGGCATATTAATTTGGATGAATTTTGGGAGAGTCAAGAAAGAAGACATGCCTCCAATTACTCAACGTCTGATTAAAAGCGGATTGTTACAAGCTGCGGCCTTTCTCGTAGCAATGCAGTGTACAGACTTGGTCCTAGAATGCATTAACCATTACAATCCCTAGGCTAGAGAAGTTAGAACTAATGATAACAGACTAGTGGTAAAGATTAATAGGGATACCTTTAATTCATGTCTGAAAATACCAGAGAGGGATGTGTATGTGAACTTCAACTTTACTTCTTGTTAGGTTTCCAAGAGAAGAAAGGACAGTACAAGATCATTGCCCAGGAATGGTTTGCTACTTCGAGGAGAGGCAAATCGCCATTGCCCAAGAAGTTGCATAGAACTCATTTTGCAAATGAAAATTTTGATATAATTGTGCTTCTACATAGGTTGAGGGGTAATGAAAGAGCCCATGATTTTGAAGATTGGATGTTCTTCATACAAATAGTCATTCATGGCGAGTAGTATTTGGATTGGGCTAATCTTATATGTGATCGAGTGCATTTTATGATTATTCACTTTCCACCGAATATTTTTTTACATGTCTTCCTACTTGTTATATGTTATTGCTTGCACAAGACCTTGGCCAGGCTTGAGACCTATTGAAGTTCAAGATCAAGATGTTCAAATCTATTATTATTATTAGGACAAGCTTCAATTAGAGAAGAGTTATAAGAATTTTAGAAGGGTAAACAATGTGTTTACCATGAGGATGGTAAGGGAAATAAAAGGGGACATAGGTAAGAGAATATCTCCAAAGGCTGCATAACTAATTAACATCTATGGTAGCTATTTCATCCAATTTGAAAGATTCACTTACATTGGGGTTTGAGGTTTTGATGGACTCCCTTATAAATTGCCCAAATACAAAGAATATAAATTTGTCTTAATTGAAGTGTGCAGGTAGATTGTAGAAGTAAATAAAAGGTGTCAGGAGAGGAAAAAGGTAGGGCACAATTTCTCATTGGCCTTGGCTAATTCCTACAATTCCATGTCTGATGCTTTCAATATTGAAAGGGACTTATCAAATATACAATGCAAATTTATGAAAGGAGGTTCCCTTTTGACAATAAAAACTTTGTTAAAGATAATTTACAATTAGGCCTTGGTTTCTAAGATATTTCACATTTAGAAGACTATTGGATAGATTGTGCTGATGAGTATGAAGTTCATAGGAGAAGTTGATTGAGACTGACTTTAAGGTAGATTGTGTCATTCAAATTAGATTGGGATATCCAAGGTCTAGACGATGAATATGATTTGTTAGATCCATTTTTTGTTAATCATGTTCAAACTTAGCCTATTGTTCCTATTGATTGGAGTATCATGGAATTGGAGAGCATTGAGGAAAGATTGTGATGACTTATGAGGACTCAAGATTAGGTGGCAAGAAAGATTGTAGAGAAACAAAATTCCCCTCCCCTTAAGTCTCAAGACACTCATCATCAGGGAGAGAGCAACCAGTTACCTTCATCCTCTGGTATACAATCATCATCTGCTCAACGGACAACATCAGGGGGACAGGGAGAGCATGATGAAGAACCTTCAAAAAAGAGTTTGCCAAAGAAGACTTGTGGAGGAGATGCTCTAGAATAAGTGCAAAAGGATAAAGAGAAATATGTAGCTAAAGAAGAAGAAATGATCAATGTATCTACTTCCCCTTCACAAGCAAGCGATCCTTCTCCTGATTCTTCTCCTCCTAGAGACAAATTTCTCCTAGGGTAGGTCCTACTCCGCCCTCTTCCCTCGAAATAAGAACTTTTGATACTCCTCTTAGGAGGGTCTTGCAATTCACTTCTCCTAGTTCTAGGCCTATGGCCACACCTTCCACTTTGTGGTTAGAGCAGGCCTTGTCTAAGAAAAGGAAAATAGTTCAACTCAGTCTCCCTAAAAAGGATGTTGTTGGTAAATTAATTTAGAGAATTCCAAAGCCTAAGAAACCTAAGACTACATCTAGGTTGGTGGAAGTAACTCATCCTTCAGTTCAAAAGGAAGCAAGACAAGTGATTGCTAGTGACTTCAACATCACTAGAGTTAATCTAGGGCCTTCAACTAAGGATGGAGATGTGCACAATTTCCAAGTTACAACTGCTAGGTTGGTGGAAAGAATAGCTAGAGACAAGCAAAGCAAGGATGAATTGAAACATCAGGTGAATATTCTGACTGATTTCTTGAAATTTGTATTAGATTTTTCTCCCTAACCAATTAATCAGACTAGTGCCACATTTGATCCAAAATATTCCATGGGAAAGAAATGGTGGATAAGATGCAAGGTTATAAGGCTTATGGGAAGGCTACTGAAGAATGGGCCTCAAAAATCTTGACTAAGGGGACTAAGTTTATATCCGATATGAAAAAGATATGTAAAGATATTGAAGTATTAAGAGTTGAAGTCGATAAAGAGATTGCTTTTGCTAAACATGAAGAATCAATTTGTGCAAAAAATGATAATGACTTGAAATGAATGATAGAAATGGGTGCAGATAAATTGGTAAGTGAGAAAATTTTACCAGATATCAATGATAATAGATGTTTCATATGGAAGAGGAGCAATGAATGGAAGCTCTTTGTTGTGAAACAAAATATCTTGGAGCAAGGCAAGACACTCAATGAATGCAATACAATGAGGGATGAGATTCAGAAGAATCTATTGGGCATTGACATCCATCTTAGAAAGGGAATCCAAATGATGAAAATGAAGAGACTTTGAAGGTAAGATTCAAAGGGATACTTGAGAGCGTTTGCGATAAACATAAATTCAATGTGGAAAGCATGAGGAGGCTCAACGACATCGACAAGTGACATTGTTTCAGTTTAGAGGACTTGCAACAACATACTCAAGAAAGATTGAGGCAACAAGAGCTAACAAAGCTCTTTGGAAATTACAAACCAAAAATGTAATCCTTTAGCATGGTGACATGCCTCCTATAGTAAAGGTACACTATAGGAGGCAAGGTTGTTGTGTCAACTCCCTAGTCATCTGAAGGAGTCATTGAAAGCATTCCACCTCAATAATAGTCTTTTTATTTAATATTTTATGCAAACTTTACATTTTATGGAAGTAAAAAAGGTTATTTCAAGAAGTGGTTACTCTTGCTTCTATATATATGTAATATGATGCAACTGAAAAAATTCTCTTACAAATTTTTGGAAGATAAAAACATGGAATTGAAAATTTTGTGTTTTTGTGCACATCATTGATATCATTAAATGAATGAAGGAGATTGATCATAATTTGTGTGTTTTGATTAATTTCTATGAATTATCACATTTTCGTGTGAATGAATAATGTCTTTATTTGTATGATCAGTTTTAGTTTTGGTACTATCTCCAAATTTAAATATCTTCAATTTGCTTTCTGTGGCATGTTGAATTAGCTTATGTGTTAGTTATTTTTATGTTTTCAAATTCATTCATTACGCTTGATACTCAAAAGCTTTTGAGTATTTAAGTTAATTTACACCTTTCCTGCTTTCTTGTTAAAATCATACTACTATAAAATTGTCTTTTAAATTTTTTATCATTTATCAAAAAGAGAGATGTACCTCATAAAATTGAGAGAGGAACTATTTTTTATCGAAGTAGTTAACTCAATAGTTGAAAATTGAATTGCATCTAATTTGAGCAATAGAATAAAGAATTATATGTTAAACAAGGTGCAAATTTGTTAACCAACACTAAGTGGGCTTGACCTTGGAGAAAACTCTATGGTTAAATGCGTTTGAGTTTGAGTAGTACTAGGATGGGTGACCTCCCAAGAAGGCCTAGTGCTTCACCTCTGTGAGCATCACCTAGATGCAATGGGTGCTAAGTGGACCATTCATTATCATGAGAGATGGGTTCTTGTGAACCACTATTCATGAAACATGGTTCAATAATTTTGAATCATAAAACTACATAGTTGAATCCGGATAGCAATATCACAACCAACACTTTCTTTACTTTGGAGGGTTGTAATTCGCAAGCTTCACTCAACAAACCTGATTTCCCGGAACTTGTGGTTACTTGACGACAACCTTAAAGGCAGGCTTTTTTAATCTCTTACATTTAAAAGTGAGGAGTCACCACCACTTATCTTATGTTGATGCTAAGCACATGCTAAAGACATTATTTTTATTAATATTTCTTGCTTATATGCTTTTCCCCAGGGTTTGTGTTCACCTTTTATATCATTACATCTTTTATGTTACTTATAATTATTTGTACATCATGGTCACATTGCTTTCATGCATAGAATCAATTGGAATGTTTTCTAAACCTAAGGAGAATCAGTGCATCTCAATTCACTAGTTCAATTTGTTTTTGAGAATTATGCGAGAGTTAAATTAGGAGTTGCGTTGATGATTATGAGTTGCTTGAGCTTCAATGTTATATTAAAGGGCGCATTTATGGAAATCATCACCTTCATTGGACCACCAAAATATTGGAGTGGGAAGCCCATCAATGGGACTCCAAGAGTGTTCTTTTAGGGATTTACTTGTGATTTGATTTGTAACTTAATGAAATTTATTGCTTATTGTGACCACAATGGTTTTATGATAACATGATAATATTGTAATCTTCAGTTATTTGAAGCACACATAATTTGGTGTCAAATGTTTAGAACATTGGCAGATAGACATTTAAGAGGCCAAGCATTTACTAGAAGTATAACATCATGTGCTGATTTTGTTCTAGATGAAATTCTCGCTTGGAATAGTCATCAAATATATATATTGAACGCTACTAGTTTCAAGGGGTAAGGGGCCTAGCTTGATTGGTTAAAGCATCTTGTTGCAAGAAAAAGGTCACGAGGTCTAGTATCCCCTCGTCCCCATGGTACCAGAGGGTGTGTCACATCTAAAAGAAAATACATCTTTGTGTAGTAAATCAATAGTCCCAAATTTAGACATCACTATTCCATAGGGAAAGAGTGGGAATGCTCTCGTCTTTATGCCACTACCGATAGAAGACAAATAATCTGTAACTAGTTATCTTTAGGTTTCATGCTTGATTCTCTCTAAGAATTTTTTTATTCTCCTTTGATTGCTTGTTAACTCAACCAATTATAAATGAACTAAATCCTAATGATCTTTAATACTTTTGGTCTAGCCAACACAATTCTTGGGTGCTTAACTCTGCCAACTACTATTGATTTGAAGTCTGACAATCTCTATGATATTGATCTATCAAACACAATAAGCACCTTATTGAAAGCATAAATTCTTAAAAGTGAGCCAATTTTGAGTATAAAAATTTACATCCGAGAATTTAACTGAAAATAAAAATAAAAAATTGGTCAAACAACTATAACAGGTATAAAGCTTAACAATCTCTATGATGTTGACCTAACCAACACAATGATCTTCTCTTTGAATTATTTTTTGTTGTTGAGGTTTAGCATAGCATAAATTCTCAAGAACAAGTCCATATCAACCATTTCAAGAGGTGATTTGAGAATTAAGCCAAAAATCTAAAATTCGTGTCATTTCAAGACTTTTTTGCAGTGATTTTGGGAAAAACAAGTTATATCGATCAATTGTCTTCCAATGATGGAATTATCAATTGTTGAATAAAAAAAATAACTTTAGTGTAAATGTAGTTTAAATTGCAAAAGTTTGAGATATATAATTAAATTGGATTATTCGTTGTTGACACATAAAACTATTTTAACATCATTTTATGCTATATTTTATTATCATTTATCAATTAAGTAATCTAGTTCATGGTCAATCAATTAAATAAATATTTAATAATCAATCTAGTTGAATGCAATATTTTATTTAATTCTCAATTTCTCTCTCACATGAATATAATTAAATAAAATAATATTCCCCACTATTTTTAGAAACAAATAATATCTCTCATTATTTTAAAAAACAATGTATTTCCCTCCCAATTTTTATGGTTGCAATTTATTTTTATTTTTAGTAAATACAATCTTAGCTATTAATCTTAAACAAATTAAATCTAAACCCTCCATTTTTTTTAATTTTATAAAAGTGTTTTCATTTACTTCTAATCCTCAAATTAGGGCCAATCACCTTTTCTACCAAAAGTTTATAAATTGACACGTTATCCTATACAAATCAATCAATTGTCTCTCACAAATACATGCACAAGTACTTAAGCAACCACATCCCAAATTCTTGGAGAAAATCCACTTTACCATGGAATTTAAATTTAGCGGCTTTGTTAATTTGTTTGCAATTATTTTCATTTCATTGTTTACTTAGACTTGAGGTGAGAATTATAATTTAGGTTTTATTTTGCACATTTTTTCACGCTTTTATCTCAATTTGAATTTGTTCCAATTCATTTTATTAATGATTATTTGGACATAATACTATATAATGTGAACTTTATTGCAAGGTAAATACTAATGATTAAATTCTTGTTAGGGATGGATTAAATCTTAGATGTGATATAGATGTTGACTTTGATATACAAATGTGTTGATTTAATATGACTTGAATATTTATTTATTTTTGAGTAATCACTTGGTTTTCTCAAGTTTGTTAAATTCTTGTTAGGGATGGATTAAATCTTAGATGTGATATAGATGTTGACTTTGATATACAAATGTGTTGATTTAATATGGCTTCAATATTTAATTAATTTTTGAGTAATTACTTGGTTTTCTCAAGTTTGTTAAGATAAGTTAGGAAAGTTGTTGACGAGAAGAGAATGTATTTAAGTAGCAAGTTAAGCTATAAAGAGGATGCTTATACCATACAATAGTCACTAACATACAAATTCATGAAAGAAATGGTTGTGAACTTGTTAATCAATTAACTTAACTTGCACTATGTAAATTAGAGCAAACACCAAGCATCATTAAAAAGATAAATAATTTACTTTGGATAAACTTGCATACAAGAGAAAAATCCAACAAATGCAAGAAACTACTCACCTAACCACAAATCTTCAATGAAAATTACAACCTTAGGCCACTTGAACACATTGTCAACCAAAATATTAATAAATTGAGTCCCTGAGACCTTTAACACCTTTTACAAGTCTAATTAGCTTACAATGTTAAATGCTCAATTGGAATTATAATGCCTATTGACTTCAACCCAATTTACCTTCATGAATTACTTCAATTTTTACTACTTTGTACACCTATATGTTTTAGATAGTCATAGATAGATTACACACCCTTAGAGAATGCCAACAAACATGAAAGTTGAGAGAAAGAGGAATTGGAAGTGTTCCAAATGAGTTTGGACAGTTTTAGGAGTTGTGTTTAAACCATTGAAAACAATAGAGATGAAATTGCTTTGGTGGTTATGCAATCACCTTGGCGTATATGAAATTAACCCAACAGTTACAAAACCACTTGTGTAAAGTGGCAGTTTCATGCAAAGTATTTGAAACATTCTCTTTTCTACCATTTTCTCATTAGTCATTGTCTTCTAAACTTAGTTACATCTTTCCATGAAGTCTACATTTAGATCATACCTCCCTAATGTTGAACAAGACAACTGAGAGGGGGGTGAATCAGTTGTAACAAATTTTAACCTTTTAGAACTTCCACCAAAGATTAGATCAATTATCATTCACAAATCCTTTACTCTACTAATGTGATTAATTATTAAGTGCAAAAGCAGAAACCAAAAATAATCACATACACAATAACACCAGATTTACATGGAAAACCCAATAAGGGAAAAAATACGGCGAGGATTAGCTCACAATATAGAGAATATCAAAACCAAATACAAAGGCTCACTACCAAAGAAGGCTCACTACCAAAACAAGACTTACTGTTTGGATCAGGACTCAATGTCCAACGAGGGTTAACCACTTAGAGGGCTCACTACCATAAAATTACAAAGATAGAAGAGATTTGTTACAAAGAAAAAATAATCTCAATGCAACAAAGATTTCCACCACAATTCACTCACACACTTGCAGACATGCTTGAATGATAGATTACACCTTCAAATCACTGCTTTTGAAACCTCACAATTAGGTTTCACGTTGATCTGCTCAAACTCACATCACATACACACTATTTCACATCTATCTCATAGCTATCTTGCTTGCATTCATCTATCTTTCTTTTTCCACACATATCTCAACCTATATATACCGTCTTCAACCTCAAAACTCATCCAAGGTCGGCCATACATCATTTGCATTTACAAATTCAAATTAGGTCAGTGCCAAAACATTCTATGGTGGATTTAGAATGAGGGCGACCCAAACACACATTTCCATAAAATTCGTAAGCGATGTTTAACACAAGGTCGACCAAACTAGTGTAAAACACATAAATCAATTAAGCACATGCAACCTTAGCACGATCCAATCTTTCCAGATAACAAAATTAACTTGAACATGACCTCAAAAACTTCTCCTGAGGACCACAAGTCATAAGACTCAAACAAGAAGAAATATGAACCAACAACATTTCTCTTGGACCTCAACCAGATACACAAAAAATCACGGTTCATAACTGGTGAACATAACTCGCATTGTACAATGATCCAGAAACCCAAAATCTGGATATAGAAGCTTTCAACCATCATGAACAATACCTCAAATCCTTACCAAAATGGCAACAAATCCGAGAGCAAAACCCAAAGAAAAAACTGAATACCTGAAACCTTCCTTTATTACAATTTTCTCAATATCCTTGACATATGTAGTCAATAACCAACATTCATGACATCAATGACAACAAAAAATAGTTGGAAACTAGTTAACTAGTTGACATCAATGACAACACCTTCATACTTGCAACACCTAATACTAAGGATTTAGGTCTACAAAAGATAGACAATCCAAATAAGAGGGACGATCCTCTTGTTGGATGACATGTTTTCCATCTCACTTTGCACCACTTTTACCAATATTTGGAAAATATTTTATTGAACACACCAGAATACTGAGAGGGGGGTGAATAAGTATACTTCAAGTTTCAATCCCAATTAGTAACTATTGAAGCTAAGTCATACCATTTAAACATACACCTACTTAATCAAAAATAGAAAGAAGATAAGCATCCACACAAGAACATAGATGACACTAGATTTACGTGGAAAACCCCACAAGGGAAAATCACGGTGAGAAATGCTGCTAGGAGCTACTATCCTAATCTAGCCTCACAAGTAAATAACAATTACAACTTTGTTTTAGGGGTACAACCTAAGGAAGCCACTACTCCTTGTTTATACAACTTTGTTTTAGGAGCTAAAACCCAAGGATGATACTACTCCCTAATTGAAAGATAGAACAAATGAAATATGATTGACTTTATGGCTTGACCCACTAGTAGTCATAAATTTTGCACATTAGGTCTGTAGCTGATCTTGTCATTCTATGATCATGCACTTGTACATCTTCACACACTTCCATACCTCTGTTATCATCTTTGAGCTTCTATATATATCATCCACACACTTGAAAAATATAATTTCAGTTGGCCAAAAATAAGAGAAATATAAAGCTTGTAACATGTTCGTCTACATCTCCATTAGTGGTATATAAAAATGATAAAAAATTATTTACATCTCTTCTAGATGAGTCAACATGACCCATACAAAATCTACAAACACTTCTTAGACTCCGCTCACACTTGAACTTATGGTGCACATCACCAGTATACATTATTCAGCCTCAACAAAAAACATATATTCATAAAACAACTTGAAACAGCTGTGTGGTATTGGAAACAAGAAATATTTGCATGCACTTCATACCTTAGACACTATGAGACATGTGGAGTGTCCACACAAAATTATACAACTAAACTCTGCATTTTTCTGTTGGTGCAAATAATCAAACACTTGTTCTGATGAAGATTAGGCATCCAGAACCAACTGTAACACTCTGTCACTTGAAAATTGAACTTGTGGAGCACCAAACCAGTTGAAACTTCAATACAACACTCTTTAGACATCACTGAGTATTTCCATAAATCCTCTTGGCCAAAACTTCACATCTTGAGGAATGCAAAGCATTCTAACAAGCCTTCATAAGAACTTTGCTTTGCCATGGCACAAACCAGAACTTTGTCACTTGTAACTTTCATTACAGAAGAATTAATGACATGAAAACTTGGATATAATACCTTTACATCTTATCAACTTATCTTTTGAACCGCAAGACTAAATCTTGATATGCTGAAGGATGCAAACCAAAACACTATGTCATTTCCTTAGGATATATACTGAGAAAGCCTTGGACATAACTTCCACAACTTATTACTAAGTGTGATACACCAAAATGGCATGATATCAATATAGACATATTGAAAACACATTAAGACATGTGTACCCACCTACGCATCATACATAGAAAACCAACTGATCACTAATTTCACACAATACTGCAATGCTAACTTGCACCATTAGGTGTCTCTACACATTGGAAATCTCTGAAGCATATACAAACTTAAGCACACTTTTGACATCAATGACAACCAATCTTATCAATTTGCAACAATCTTCTCCTTTGTCACTGATGGAAAAACCACCTTATGTGCTCAAACACGCCCCTTTAGATGCGCATTTCTCTCCCCCTTTAACATCAAGGGAAAAGGGCAATAAATATATCTCTCTCTCTCTCTCTCTTAGGTCTCCCTCCCTCCCACACTACCTAGACTAATCTATCTCACTCCAATCCCCTCTCCCACACTCCCTCTCTGTCAGGTCTCACGTACCTACCACCCTACCTAGACAAATCTATTTGAATCCAACCACCTCTCCCACACTCCCTCTCTCTCTCTCTCTCCCCCTTTGGTATTTTTGTATTTCTCAGGTCTCATCCCTCCCAACCCCTCTCCCATTGTCAGGTCTTTCCCCCCAGCCTAACTGGATAACTCTCTATCCCTCTCAAGACTCTCTCTCTCTCTCTCTCAAATTTTACTCCCTACCACACTATCTAGACTAATCTCTCTCACTCCTATCCCCCCTCTCATTCTCTCAAGTCTCACTCCCTTCTTCTCTATATCTGGAAAAAATTTCAAACCAACACATTTGACACTTGCCAAATTTGGTGCTCTCCAAATTCGGTGAGAGCCAAATGTGTTTTTACCTTGAAATGGTAAAATAGGGCTTGACCCCATGATTCAGGCCCACATTCTTCTGCATGTGTCTAGTTCAACACTTTATCCGACTCAAAAACACCTAATTTATGAAGTTGACTCCCTATTATACCAATCTATGCTTGATCCATCACCTTTTTACCACCAATTTGCATGCTAGACAATGTAGAAGAAGACAATTTGAAGTTTCTACATCATTTTACATTATCTCAGGTAATATATTCATTTTGGTAATATTGAAATATGTTTATTTAGTATATTTTTTTGTTTTTGACAATACAAACCAAATTCCTTTCATGATTTTATTAATCATAATAATTGGACATAGAATTCAACATTGAATTAGATAGGAGTTGCATTAAAAAGTTTAATTTTTATGAGTTTGAAGAAAAAAAATGAAAAACATGGCATAATTTAGATGAATTCATGTTTAAACTTATATAAACGACATCAAATTAACACAAATTTGCATATGAATTCTATTTTCATTGCTTATAGTAGTCCATTTCCTACATGGCTAGTGGAATTCACTCTATTTCATTTTAGGTGGATGTTTATATTAAGTTTTTTTGTTTTGTTTTGATAATTTATAAACCATTCATTTGATGATTTTATTAATCTTCATTTTAACACATAGAATTCAACATTTAATTAGATGGATCCTGCATGTAAAATTTTAATTTTTAGGAGTTTAAAGATAAAAAATGGAAAACACGACATAATAGATTCAAATTGATTATTAGTAATGGTTGTGCGAATTTTTTTTTTCAACTAATTTAGAAGACATAAGATCTTTCATCAATGTTAATGCAAGTTTCCATTCATTCATACCATTTACTTTTCTAACAAATAAAAAAGGGGAAAATTTTGTGGAATTGAAAATGCTTTTTATCTTTCTAAGTTACCTCATTGCCAAAGAAATAGTGAATAATTCCAAGATATAGCATCACAAACAATTATTTTAATTCATGTTCTTCATGTCTTGGTTGTGTTTGTCACCAATCTCTATGATAAATCAAGGAGCTTTTAAGGATAATCACAATGTGGTTTTGACAACAATAAGCACAAGATTCTCTAGTTTCCAAAGGTGGCAGTAACTTATACCCTGGGTCTGACACTTCTTTGGTCCTAAGCACTTTTCCACACTCCAAATGTTCCCCTCAAACCCTTCTTAACATTGATCAATGCTTACATGAAGCAATTTTGTACAAATCCCTCAAAGTACTAGGTTTTACACAGTATAAGTACAAAATGAAACAAATTGTCCTCAATAACTCAAACAAAATGATAATTTAGCAACCATCCTTTTGTCAGCACATGCATATAGGCCTACAAATAATTAGTACCAAGTTTCATATATTTTCACTAGATGCATCAAAAGTTATGGGTTTTTTGAAGCTCGCTATAAACCCTAGGTTAGGGACAACAATGTTTGATAAGATATGCAATGTAAAGTAATGCTTTGAGTTTTAAATACATGCAATGCAATGTAATAAGCGATATGAATATGTTTCATAAAATGCTTGGTGTATTTCATAAAATGCAATGTAATCAATGGTATGGATATGTTTACAAAAATGCATTACTTACTTTTCTTGTGGTATGGAGGTAGACATGTATGAAAAATAATGTAGCATAGACATGTTTGATAAGATGCTTTGGTAGACATATTCAAAAAATGTGGTAGCAAAAATATCACTACCTTCTTTCATAAAATGCTTTGGTGTTTTTTGTAAAATGCAATGTAATCAACAATATCAATATGTTTCATAAAATGCATTAGTTATTTTTGTTCTATGTGTGTTTATGAACATGTAGAATTCAACACCATGTTGAGGAAATGACCAAAGCCTTTAATATCGGAAGAACGTGAAGTTAAAAATTCAAGTAGAAGATAATAAAAAAGGAAAGCTCGTGAAGAAAAGGAATTGCAACCCATACTGCAAGAAATTCCCATGCAATCTAAGAGAGATGTCCAATTGGCAGCACAAAGGGCACAAATGAACAAAATTCATTGAAGGACAAAAATGGATCTTGAAGTTGGGGGCACATCATCAACCATGGGTGAAGTTAAATGCACACCATCTACAATATATCATGCTCAAAGTACAACAACAATCACATCTCTAGTTGAACATACAACATCAACAACATGTGGTTTTCCAAGAACATTGAAAAACACATCTCCAATTGAAGACACACCATTAAAAACATTGGGTTTTGAAATTACATCAGCAAACACATCTCTATTTGAAGGTAAAACTCAAGGTATGTCATCAATTTCACCTCCAATTGAAGGTCCGTGATCTATCCCCAATGTTGTTGAGATTCCTAACGTTGACACAACTTTACATTTGAGAACTCCTAGAGTTTTGCATAGAAAACCTAGATATTTGATTGATATTAATTCTAATGTTTTGAAATGGATGCCTAATAAGATTTCATAATGTACATGCCAAAGATATGCACAAACTATATGGATTTTGTTTTTTGAGAAGCTAAGTGAGGCTGGAAGATTTCAACTATTTGTTGAAATGATGAGGCAACTCAAATTTGGGCCCACCATGAAGGATCTTGGGCTAAGAGTTTTGAATGACTCAAGTGAAAAATCCATTATAAAGAATTTGATGAGTGCATACGAGAGCGTGGGTTCTACCTCACACATGAAGGATAGTTGTGTCACATGACATGCGATGAAAACAACACTGTTAAGTAGTCAAAAAAGGAACAAGGTGAACCTTACAAAAACAAGTAAGTCTTTGAAAATAAGTAGATCATCTCTAATGAGAGCCAAAGGAAGGCGTGAAAGAGTGGAGGATCCAAATAGCAATGAGTTATGGGCATTCTTAGGTAGAGTACCACAAAAAGATAAAGAAATTGCTCAAGCCTTGAGATCTATAATACATTTTTTTTGGAAGGATAACACAAGGACCTCTCCCAATCACAGAGATGTTATAAGAAGGAGAATTGGTAGTCAAATCCGTGAGCCACATCCAAAGCATTATTTGGATACCACTCAAACCCATTTTTTTGTTGATTTTGTACATAGGTTTCCTCAAACTAAAATATGTCAAAGGTATTTTTAAATGCTAAAGCCTTTTTATGTCAAAATAAATCACACGTGCACTATTTGTTGTTGTAGAGTACATATTGAGTTTTCTAACCATTATGATGTTTATCGACGTATATGTGTAGATATGCATACTAACAATGTTTTGTAGGAATGTAACATAAGGCCTCCACCTAAATCCTCAAGGGAATTCTTATCTTCCATTTTATGTGAAAGAGTGGATGGTCAATTTTTTACAAGAAGTCATATTTGGATGGTACATGTGATCATTATGGTGGAATGCAACATTTTCCAATTTTCCAACACATGGCTAGTACACACACAATTGGAAACATGATTGTGGAATTCGGAAAATACAAGATAGTGGCCTATAGTCTAAAAGATGGGAAATAAGCAAAGAAGTGTGAATTGGTCAGTGATAAGATTCTAGTGTATCAGTTTATGAGCATTTTTTATGATCAGGTGGTCTATGAGTATGTAAGGAATACACATAGAGCTCGATGGTTGGACACATAGTTCAAGTTATGCAAGGACACGATTCCACTTCATAACATCATTTCAATTATCGACTTCACGAAGAACTACACACTACATCCACAGAATGAGGTGCAATCACAATACTACAACTCCATGTAGGTTTCTATATTTGTGCATATAGGATTCATTCATGCAAACGATAGTACAAAGGATAACAAGAAAGTATTGAGGGAGTATCACTTTTACATCAGTAATGATCACACACATTCTACAAAGTTTGTGCAAGGTTTCTTTCAAATTTTCTATGTTGATCTGCCTAGCAGGGGCATATCATTCAGTCAACATATCATATGGTCAGATAACTATACATCACAATTCAAGAACTCCAAAATGTTTTACTAGTTGAGTAGGATGCATAGGATCAATGGCGTTCACCATATGTGGAACTTCTCAGAGGCTAGACATGGAAAGGGGGAGCATGATGGAGCAGGTTCATGTATCAAAAGAGCCTTAGCATGAGAAGAGTTAAAGTACAAAGATGATTTAAATTTGATAGATGCAAGATCAATTATCGAGTGGTGCAATCATGCAATGGGTCCAGGTAGTGAATTTAATTCTTTAGTTCATAGATTTTTTCATTTATTAGATGATACTAACATTTTAAAATATGAGGATTGTTGTACACTAATAGGATCGAGCGAGCTACACTCTTTTAGAAGCTCTAATGTAGGTACATGGACTATCCATATGCAGAAGATGGCATGCTTTTGTTTTATATGTACACTTTAAGCATGAAATGATTGTGACTCAACATAGTGGGTTGGCGAATGGTCCATAAGAAGTCTAACCCCACTTGACACTTATCAGCTCCCAACGGCTCTACAAATCATGGAGATGCAATCATCCATTGACTTTGATCATGTATCAGACCTACTAGAACCAAGTAATATATCTTACTTTGTTGTTTGTTTTGATGTTCATTAAATACATCTAACAAGATTAACATATAAATGTAGGGCATGATTATGCGGTGATTGCAGATGAAGACAATGAAGAGGGAATAGATTATTACTTGTGTCGTTGTATTGAGGCCAAAAATAAATTGGAGGCCCTAGTTATAGATGGAGAAAACATAGAATATCCTACATGTTCGGTGGTTGTTATTGGAACATGGATTAGAAGATACCCAGTTAAGAATGTTGCAGTTTGGTTGTTTGAGGGCTTTGACATGCATTGAAAGATTCTTCACTACTCAAACCTTGTCGTCGCAACCAACACTCATTTGATCAAATATAAGGGCAGACTTGTGAACAAGAACTTGTGGAAAGTGTGTGTCTGACCACAAGGAAATACTTGACACAATAAAGAGTAGAGAAAACCCGAATGGTTCCTTGGATTGATTTGTAAGTATGCACATTGAATTTGTAAAGTTATGTTATTGATCACTGCTTTCTTTCAAGCATTTAAGTTTGATTATAGAAGGGTTTGCAAAATTGCATTATTGTTAATTTGTAAAATGACATTATATGTTGCTCTCTATTGACTACCTTTAAGTTGGTATTCTCTATTGGTGTTTGATGTCATATGCATTTAGGACTATCATTGATGCATTTGTGACTATCTTATCACTACTTTATTAATTATATGTTTTCTTTACTGAAGAGACATGCAAGACTAGTGAAGGAGAAAAAAGGGAAAGGCTTCATTAAATATTATCAACTTAAGAAAATAACATCAGTTGCTGGTGCAAGTGTTCAATGGTATGAGAAACATTGGTTGTTGGTGCATTTTATGGTTTTCAATCTTCTCTTTCTTTTCCATTTAGTGGATTTGTTGGATTCTTAAATTCTACATGTTATATGTTAATTATGTTTATATATATTTGAAATTTATATGTAGGATCATCGAGAAATGAGAAAGTAGTGAAATATGATCCACATCACCATTGTAGGACCTTCAATCGATCTACTTATAACATGCATGAGGGTGATAATAGATCTGGTCAGAAGGTGTATGTATGACATTATTCAGTTATTTATCTTTTAATGATTTTTATGTGACTTCATGTCTAAAATTGTTAGGCTTTTGCAGGTTTGTTGTGGACCAAATTCTAGCGAGAGTACACAATCACAAAGAGGCTACTACCCATGTGTTTCCAAGGGAGTAGGGGATGTACATGTTTTGAAGCATTTTGGAATGCAAATAACTAGGCCACCTGAGGTGGATTGGAGAAAACAAGCTAGGCAACAAGTCCTTTTGTTTCTTCTTGTACAATATATTTCATGATTTGGGCTACAAATGGGAGGATTATTTCCCTGCATGCATTACTACAAGTGCTAATAAATGGGAGGAGTTTCAAGATGTTCTTCCATCACTATTGTAATATTTATTATTGACTTAGTGTATTTTTTAAATACAAAAATTATGAGAAATTAATACATGCAAATGTGTATATTCCTTAATATATGCCTCAATTAAATGTGTATATTACATTTAAAGTTAGTTTTAATAGTTTATGGTTTACATTTAAAGTTGTATTGAAGGAAAAGCATGTGGATTTGTGAAAAAATCTGAAACAATGCCTTCTATTGTACAAAAGGCATATTTTCTTGCTCTTCTATAAACCCTAGAACTCCTTCCATCATCATTATTTGATATTAAAAATTGATCAACCCTTCCTCATTTAGTATGCTTCAACTTGAGGCTAAAGTTTGCATCATAAGGCTATGAACTTACCTTTCCAATTAATATGTCCCCACTATATATGTCTAAACCAATAAAAGGGAATCCATCATTATCAAGCTTATCTACTCTTAGGTTTTTTGTGTTTGGCTTTCCAAAATCTACTCTAATTTTGGATGAATTTTAGAGTCACTGTCACCATGATCTATCTCTTTACATGATCCCATTCACCCTTCAATGGCTTCATTGAAAATAAATGCACAAGACATCTTATTACACCTTGCCAGCATTGACAACCTAGCCTAGTGGGCATCCAATGAATGAAAAGCACACCAACAAGGGCAGAACAACATGAACAATGGGGGAAGCAATGTTTCAATACCCTCCAACACCTTTGAAAAATCCCAAACATTATTCAACCAACCAATCTCTCCAAATAGTCACTTGGAATTTGGTGCTCTTGTCAACTTTGGCAACATAGTCACATGACCAATAGCGCAAACAAAGGATGGAACAACATTCGCACATACCTTGGGTTATCTTGGGTTATTAAAAACATATCACGATGATTCTTAACCCTTTTTGGACTCATAATTTCATGATACAACATTCCAAGGCATAAATTAGTATTATGGTTTATTAACACAATGCATAAATGATGCACTATTACTCAACATAAGAACAATTATTACTGATCCAAACTCAAAAATCAAAGATGAAACTTAATCCCTTTTCACTCATGCACATGAATATCATGAAAATAATCCCCATGAAATAATTAAAACACCTTTTCAATGATTTTTTCATAAAATAACAGACCTTTGACTTAAATACTTTATGGTTGTTCTTTGAGTATTGCCTTTTCCTTTATGTATAATTTGATGATCCTTTGCATACTTTATGGTGGTTGTCAATTTATTGTCATTTACCTCACATTATGGTCTATTTAATAACACTATCTTACAACTAACACAACCTTTTATTGCTCTCTACGGAAATGTGTTTATTAAATTGAAGTTGAAACAACAAACTTAAGTGATGGAAATGGTAGAGTCATTAAAAGTGTGTGTTTTTGTAATTAGAGTCAATTTAGGTCAATGGAAAGGACTTCCAAGTGAATGTTTGGTAGACACTTCATTTGAAGCAAGGAGATTTCCAAAATTTCTAAGGATTTACACATGTGGTAATAAATATTTTTTCAGTAACTTTTAGCTTATTTAGGTGAGGCACTAGTTTTAGATTATTTAGGTGAGGCATTTTCCCGTGGTGGTGATTTTTTGCTTGGGGTAAAAATTGTCAAATGCAAGCAGTGCAAAGTGGTGAAAGTGGTGCCACTTTCATTTTGCAACTCACATGACCAAAATAACTATTCCAATGCATCCAAATGGGTATTTTATACTAGGCATTGTTCTCTTTCACACCCAAACATTCCAAATTGCTTCGAGCTACATTCAACCGATACAACCCCTTAAGAGTCCAAAGTGCAAAATGGCTAAAATCTTCAGTGGGATGTTACTCAGATACCATGACACTTGGAAAATTATCGTCTAAGCCTACGGGATCACGTTGAGCCCCTCTACAATAACCTCTCTCAGTTTTTGCTATCTCGAAGGTGTCTTCCCATGGTAGCGACTTTTCACTTGGGAAAAAAGTTGTCAAATGCAAGTAGTGTAAAGTTGCAAAGTGGTGCAAATTTCATTCTGCAATTCATGTTACCAAACAAACTGTTCCAACACATCCGGGTGGGTATGTTTACACTATTAATGGTATTTTTTCATACCCAAACATGCCAAATCGCTATGTTCTACATTCAACCGGAAAAATCCCTTATGAGTCAAAAGTGCAAAATAGCTGCAATCTTTGACAAGTTGTTACTCGAATATCGTGATGCTTAGAAATTATCTTTTAAGCCTATGGGATTTTGTTGGGCCCCTCTACAATACCTCTCTCGATTTTCACTATCTCGGAGGCATTTTCCTATGGTGGTGACTTTTTACTTGGGAAAAAAGTTGTCAAATGCAAGTAATGTAAAGTTGCAAAGTGGTGCAACTTTCCATCTGCAACTCATGTGACCAAAAAAATTGTTCCAACATGTATGGGTGGGTGCGTTTATGCTATAAATCATCCTCTTTTGCACCCAAACACGCCAAATCACTTTGAGCTACGTTTAACCGATATAATCCTTTATGAGTCCAAAGTGCAAAATAACTGCAATCTTCGACAAACTATTATTCAGATACCGGGACGCTTAGAAAATTATCGTATGACCCTATGAGATTTCTTTGGCCCCTCTACAATAACCTCTTTATTTTTTCTATCTTAGAGGTGTTTTCCTATGGTGGCGACATTTCACTTGGGGAAAAAGTTGTCAAATGCAAGTAGTGTAAAGTTGCAAAGTGGTGCAATTTTCATTCTGCAACTCGTGTGACCAAACAGACTGTTCCAACACATCTAGGTGGGTATGTTTACACTAGGCATGGTCCTCTTTCATACCCAAACATGCTAAATCACTCTGAGCTCCAGTCGAATCCCTTATGAGTCTAAAGTGCAAAATGGTTGCAATCTTTGACAAGTTGTTACTCGAATACCGTGAAACCTATAAAATTATCATCTAATCCTATAAGATCATATTGGTCCCCGCTACAATAACCTCTTTTATTTTTCGCTATCTCAAAGGCATTTTCCCGTGGTGGTAACTTTTCACTTGGGGAAAAAGTTATCAAATGCAAGTAGTGTAAAGTTACAAAGTGGTGCAAGTTTTTTCTGCAACTCGTGTGACCAAAAAAAACTATTTCAATGCATCTAAGTGGGTACATTTACACTAGGCATGATCCTCTTTCACACCCAAACATGTCGAATCGCTTCGAGCTATGTTTAACCAACATAATCTCTTATGAGTCCAAAGTGCAAAATAGTTGCAATCTTCGACATACTATTAGTCAAATACCGTGATGATTAGAAACTTCTCATATGAACCTATAGGATTGAATTGGGCCCATCTACAATAACGTCTCTCAAATTTTTCTATCTTGGAGGAGTTTTCTCACGGTGGTGACTTTTCATTTGGAGAAAAAGTTGTCAAATGCAAGTAGTGTAAAGTTGCAAAGTGGTACAACTTTCGACCTACAAATCATGTGACCAAATGAACTATTCCAAAATTTTCACGTGGGTAAATTTATGCTATGCATGGTCCTATTTTGCACTCAAACATGCCGAATCACTTCGAGTTACGTTCAATCGACAAAATCCCTTGAGTCTAAATTGCAAAATGGTTGTAATCTTCGACGGGCTATTACTTGGATACCATGATGCTTAGAAACTTCTCGTATGATCCTATGGGATTGTGTTGGACCCCTCTACAATAAACTCTCTCAGTTTTTTCTATTTTGGAGTTTTTTTCCTATGGTGACGACTTTTCACTTGGGGAAAAGGTTGTTAAATGCAAATAGTGTAAAGTTGCAAAGTGGTGCAACTTTCGTTCTGCAACTCGTGTGACCAAATGAACAATTCCAACACATCTAGGTGGGTACATTTACACTAAGAATGTTCCTCTTTCATACCCAAATATGCCAAATCACTCCAAGCTACATTCAACCCACAAAATCCCTTATGAGTCCAAAGTGCAAAATGACTGTAATCTTCGACAGGTTGTTATTCAGATATCATGATGCTTAAAAAATTATCATCTAAGCCTATGGGATTGTGTTATATCATTATACAATAACCTCTTCCAGTTTTCTCTATCTCGAGGTTGTTTTCCTATGGTGGTTACTTTTCACTTAGGGTAAAAGTTGTCAAATACAAGTAGTGTAAAGTTGCAAAGTGGTGCAACTTTCATTCTACAACTTGTGTGAACAAAAAATCTATTTCAATGTGTTTGGTTGGGTATGTTTATGCTAGGCATGGTCCTCTTTTTCATCCAAACACACCAAATCGCTTCAAGCAACATTCAACCGACAGAATCCCTTATGAGTCCAAAGTGAAAAATGGTTGCAATCTTCGACGGTATGTTACTCGGATACCGTGATGCTTAGAAACTTATCATTTGAGCTTATGGGATAATTTTGAACCCCTATACAATAAATTCAATTGGTTTTCACTATCTCAGAGGTGTTTTCCCGTGGTGGTGATATTTCACTTGGGGAAAAAACTGTCAAATGCAAGTAGTGTAAAGTTGCAAAGTGGTGCAACATTTGTTCTGCAACTCACGTGACCAAAAAAAAAATTCCAATGCATCTGGGTGGGTACATTTATACTAGGAATGGTCCTCTTTTTCACCCAAACATTCTAAATCACTTCAAGTTGCGTTCAACCGATAGAATCCCTTATGAGTCCTAAGTGCAAAATGGCTGCAATATTCAACGGACAATTACTCGTATATCGTGATGCTTAGAAACTTCTCATCTAAGGATATGGTATCATGTTTGACCCCTCTTCAATAACCTCTCTCAATTTTTTCTATCTCAAAGGAATTTTCCCGTGGTGGCGACTTTTCACTTGGGGAAAAATTGTCAAATGTAAGTAGTGTAAAGTTGCAAAGTGGTGCAACTTTCGTTCTGCAAGTCACGTGATCAAACAAACCATTACAACACATCTAGGTGGATAATTTTATGCTAGGCATGTCCCTCTTTTGCACCCAAACATGTTGAATCGCTCTGAGCTACGTTCAACCAACATAATCCCTTAAGACTCCAAAGTGCAAAATGACTGCAATATTCGACGGGCTATTACTCAGATACCGTGACACTTAGAAAATTATTATTTGAGCCTATGGGATCACATTGGTCCCCTTTACAATAACCTCTCTTAATTTTGCTAACTCGGAGGTGTTTTCCCATGGTGGTGAATTTTTACTTGGGAAAAAACTTGTCAAATGCAAGTAGTGTAAAGTTACAAAGATGCAACTTTTGTTCTGGAACTCGTGTGACCAAATGACCTATTCCAATGTGTTCAAGTGGGTAAATTTATATTAGGAATGATCCTTTTTTTCACCCAAACACATTGAATCGCTCTGAGCTACGTTCAACCAACAAAATCCCTTAAGAGTCCAAAGTGCAAAATGACTACAATCTTTGATGGGTTGTTACTTAGATACCGTGATGCTTAGAAAATTCTCGTTTGAGCCTATGGGATCATGTTGGGCCCCTATAAAAAAACCTCTATTGGTTTTTTCTATCTTAGAGGCATTTTCCCATGGTGGCTAACTTTTCACTTGGAGAAAAAGTTGTCAAATGCAAGCAATGAAAAGTTGCAAAATGGTGCAACTTTCATTCTACAACTCATGTGATCAAATGAATTGTTCCAACACATCTAGATGGGTAAATTTATTCTAGGCATGGTCCTCTTCATTCACACCCAAATATGCCGAATCGCTCCGAGCTACGTTTAACTGACAAAATCCCTTAAGAGTCCAAAGTGCGAAATGGTTGCAATCTTTAATGAGCTATTACTCGGATATCGTGATACTTAGAAAAAAATTTCTACACCTATGGGATTGCGTTGGGCCCCTCTACAATAACCTCTCTCGGTTTTCTCTATCTCAATGGTGTTTTCCCATGGTGGCGACTTTTAACTTGGAGAAAAATTTGTCAAATACAAGCAGTATAAAGTTACAAAATGGTGTAACTTTCATCTGTAACTCATGTGACCAAACGAACTATTCAAACATGTCCGGATGGGTACATTTACGCTAGGAATGGTCCTCTTTCACACCCAAACACGTTGAATCACTCCGAGCTATGCTCAACCAACAAAATCCCTTAAGAGTCTGAATTGCAGTTGTTGTCACCGAATAGTGCACCCTTGCAGAGATGCAAAACTTAGCCTACTAGTGAAATATTGGATCCGAATATTCAATATCCATGATGTATAATTTTTCGTGCTCTAGAGTTATAAAACATGATGTGGCGGAAATTATAGGACCATATTTCCCAATGATTTGTCATGTTATTTCACACATAGAAAATGGAAGGAGGGTTTTAACTTATTTAAATGATGAATATGAGAGAAATGTGATAACTACACATGGGTGATGCATCCAAAAATCAAGCTTATATTGTTGTTTATACACATCTAATATCTTCATAATATCATTAAAACTGACCTATGCATTGACACAAATAAATTTTGTTGGTTGGATCAACAACAATCATGTGTTTTGATGCGCGTTCATACAAGTTCATAAAGGTATATATATATGCCCGCGAGGTTTGAAACATCCACTCATTCTATAGATTGAAATGCAATGATTGGTAAGCTTTAGAATTAGAACCATTAGTTTTTGGATGCCAGCCTCAACCATGAATTAAAAGCAATACATTTTGCTATGATATTTTTTTATGGGAAGGAGCTCTTACAGCTCATTTGAAACCTTTTGGTGTTAAAATCCTTGCCACTAGATAACAATAGAACTCAAGAAGCATGAAGCATACACACAAATACATGAAGTATACACATGAATTATGAAGAATACACGTGAACACACAAATTATACATTGGAAGAATGAAGCATACATGTGAATACATGCAATATACATGAAATATACACATGAATAAGTGAAGCATACATGTGAATAAGTGAAGCACAAGTATTTTAAGCATTGAAAAATATACAAACCACTAGGAATGGAACTTATTTACACAATAAACATTAGATGAAGCTTATTGAGAAATCGACATTAATTATTTAAGCATTAAATGTAAACAAAACCCATTCCTATAACAATCAAACATACAATTTACACAATACACATGATAACATCATTCAAGAATGGTAGTAACAAAATAAGATTTTCTTTAATCAACAAGTCATAAGGCTATACAATGATATATATTGATAAAAGTATATACAATATATCCAAAAAATCCATATAAGCTTACTGCAAAAGAGTCATATGGACATAAAATGTCACATATATATCGACAGTATAAAACATATGTTCAAAATGCCACATAGGAGTACAACAAATGACCCTAATAGATAGTCATTTCCCTCTAGGGGAAGGAAAAAGATCTCATGCTATCTTCGAAATTCAAATAGATGGAGTGACTATTGGTTCTCTTATCTTTTGAACATGCTCACTAGTCCTCCTATCTTCACTCTAGACTTGCAATTGATACAATAAAAAGTAAAGATGTTAATACATAGAAATTAAATTGTGGAATAACATATAACAAAACATAATCACTTAACGCATACATATAGTCATCATGCACATTTACAACACTACCACGTCCACAATCTAGAGTGACAACCACCTATAGAAACCATCAAGATAGAAATTAAACTACATAAAAGCATCATGAAATTTTTCAATAATAGACCGTAAAAGAGCAAATATAATGTCAAATCGATTAATTTGTTGCATACCTCTCTCAAATGATCAAAGCTAGCTATTGTTGCAGTAACTCCATGGTCCGTCGTGCCACCAACATCACCAAGGTTTTCTGATGTCAACATCTACAAATGAAACAACATATCTAACAGTCATATAAAGAAGTTCAGGTAGTCCCTTTATAACTATCATAAATGAAAGAGTAAATGGTTGGCCTCAGTTGAGACTACAGTATAGTGCTTATAGATCATAGAATGGTGAAAGTACTAAGTCCACTGGGATGGTCCAAAATCTTGCAAATTCCAAAGTTCAGTGCTCATTGAGATTCAAATTGCATATGCTAATGAACTAATGTTAATTAGGGCATGTTGTCAGCATAGTGATAATGCCACAATGAAGTTCACATGAATGAAGTGAGGATTACTATGTTACTAGCATCTTTTAAAGGGATAATGAAAAATGTGATGAGTTAGGACGTGTCTACGGTTTTACTATAGTACATGAAGTTGGTTGTTGAGGTGTGTAGCAGTAATGGAGAAGAGAACTTTGGTCAATAATGAGTGGAAGGAAATATTTCTTCTAACAATACATGTGTATAGGATAAAATTTGGATGGAGGTGCTATAGCATAGAAGGGATAAAGAGACAAGACCAAGATGGGATAATGGAGAATATGGTGAAATAATAGAGGGTACAGTGGGATGGGAGTTGAATGCGATAATATAATATAGAATGGACTAGTGGAGATTAGTGGGATGGTCCAAGAGGGGATCATAGAATGTAGGGTGAACTATTAGAGGTTAATGGGATGGGATTGGGAGGGAATAAAGGAACATAGGGTGAATTAGGGGAAGATAATGGGACAAGACCAAGAGGGGATAATGGAAGATACAGTGAAATAAGAGAGGGTAATGAGATGGGAATAGAAGGGGTTAATGGAACATGGGATAGACTAGAATAGATTAATTGGATGGGTTAGGATGGGATAGAAAAATATAGCATGAACAATTAGAGGTTAATGGGATGGGATTAGGAGGGAATAAAGGAACATAGAGTGAATTAGAGGAAGATAATGGGACAATACCAAGAGGGGATAATGGAACATACAATGAAATAAGAGAGGGTAATGGGATGGGAATAGAAGAGGTTAATGGAACATAGGATGGACTAGTATAGATTGATGGGATGGGCTAGGATGGGATAACAAAATATAGGGTGAAAAATTAGAGGTTAATGGGATGGGATTAGTAGGGAATAATGGAACATAGGGTGAATTAGGAGGTGTCTAGGGTTTGACTATAGTACATGAAGTGGGAACTTGACTTGTGTGTAGTAATAATAGAGAAGAGTTATAGGATGAAACATGGATAAAGATGGTATAACATAGAATGGGTAAATGAACATAGGGTGGAACATAGGGGATGATGGAACATAGGGTGAAATAATAAAGGGTACAATAAGATGGGAGTAGAAGGGCATAATGAAACATAGGATGGACTAGTATATATTAGTGGGATGGGCTAGGAGGGGATAATGGAAAATAGGGTGAACTATTAAATGTTAATGGGATGGTATTAGGAAGGAATAAATGAACAAAAAGTGAATTAGGAGAAGATAATGTGACACGATCAAGAGGGGATTATGGAACATAGAATGGAATAGTAGAGATTGATTGGACAAGCTAGGATGGGATAATAAAACATTTTAAAGGTGAACTATACTAGAGGTTTATGGGAAGTAATTAGGGGGGAATATTAGACCATAAAGTGAATTAGGAAGTGCCTAAGGTTTGAATATAGGACATGAAGTGGGAACTTGAGGTGTGTAGTAATTTAATGTATAAGAGATTTGGTCAATAATGAGAAAAAGGAAAGGTTTCTTGTAACAATATGTGTATAAGATGAAAATATGGAGGAAGGTGGTATAATATATATAAGGTGTTAAAGATTGGGATATGTGATATAAAATGGTTAAAATATGCGTGGTGATAGGAATGGAAGAATGATTTGGACATTGAATGGTAAATATAATTAGGATCTCACAAGACCAACCAATGTTTGTGTTTCTCATCAATTTTTTAGATTTGTATACGCAAAATTATGAAAACTAGCTAACATTGTTTTACAACACCATTGATGAATAAAGGTTACCTAAGTGAAAGTTGTTTGAGGACCTGAATAGAGAGGTGTGGAGCTCGAAGGTCCACCAAGAAACAATTTGACATCCAAAACATGTTATGAGACAAAAATTCAAATATAACATTCAATTTGTTCAAATGTAATAATGATATATTTAATACTAGTTGAATACATGTGGACTCAACATCGAGAATGAATAAGGGTCTATAGGAATGGAGCATGTCTCATGAACACTTTGACCCTAAAATTTCATCATATTGATTCTACTAATTTAGTTATTCTTAAATTTCAAAATGTAATTTAATAAATAAAATTAAATGAACTTGTTGAATTTTACCTAAGTATCAATGCCATATGTATTATTAGACAATTCATTTATCATAGTCATCACCTCTACAATTGATGTAGGCTGTGTAGTTGCATCTTAAGCACTCTGATAATCATACGTGAAAATAGCACCACAAGCACCCCAATGGTGGGGTGGATCTTGTGGCCTACATGTCTCCTCATCAAGCTCTACTAGAGGCCTCACACATTGTATAATGGTCTGGGTGAGTGAGCTAATTGACTCCAATGTTTCCACCTCTACACTTTCCTTAAAAATGAAAGGAATTGTGGCATGCTCCACCATGGGTTTGGCCAAGGGTCTTAGTGCCAATTGTGGATTATGTCGTGCACCCAGTCTATCATTTGTCAAGCCCCCACCTCTACCCTGAAATTCTAAGATGTAAAAATAATTTGGCATCTTATTAAGGACAAAATCACAATAGAGTTTCCTCAAAAAGTACTATGGTACCTCACAGTTATTGCATGGAGGTTGGTCAAATACCATCCACCACCACTCCCAAAATTTATTTTAAGTAATTCATGGTGGCACCAATGGATGGGGAACCTCCTACATGCATGAGATAAAGGTGTGTTGGTTCTTAGGTCTGTAAATAGGGCACACAAGTTGGTTGTGCTATTTTTTTTATTTTTTCACATTTGCATATGATAAACCACTAGCATTAAATTGTCCCAATTCATGCCTCTTATTTGACAAAAAAATTATTTCTCTCATTTCTCCTACATGAGATACAATTGACTTCAACGATTCAACAATCCCTCTCCTATAAGGTTGGGTTTCAGCATGCTCGATTAATCTTCCAATTAATTATTCAATGTCTCTTTTATTGTTTTCAATTTGATTTAGGATATTTTCTTGTGTTTCTTGAGGATGCCTATGAATTGATGGAGGGGTTTGAGGTTGTTCTTGTATAGAAGGATCTTTGTGAGGGGGTGATTGTGAATTCTCAATGTTTGGAGGTGGAGATTCATTCCTTGAGAATTAGAATAATTTTTTATTAAAAAAACCTATTTCAATATACATTCTAATTCAAATTCGAAATAAAAATACATACCTCTTCGTAATATTCGACCAATTTGACGTGTTGAAAACATACTCATGAAGAAATGCAAGCTAAGAGTGCGAAAAAATGAAAGAGATTTGGTGAGAATAAGTTGCAGAGGTGAAAAACTCCAAGCCAAGCCATGGGTTCAACTAGAAATGAGGTTTAAAATGCGATTTTTTTGTTTTCGTTGACTTTTTCTATTTGGCACATGCCAAATGACTTGATCATTTGGCATGCGCCAAATGACCTTTTTGGTGTTTTTTCCAATTTGGCATCAAAATTGTGTCATAGATCCAGGCACTTACCCACGCAGGAGGTGGTAATATGGGCCTTCCAACCGCAAGATCTACTCTCTGCTCTTGTTTGACTAGAATATTTGATGCATTTCTCCACTAGTTTGGTGTTTCCTTTGTCTCAAATATGAAACTCTTCAAACTGCTAATATTTGTTTATTCTCCTTCAATCAACTCAAAGTTTGGTTGTATGTTGGCACAAGCCAAATGATCAAGTCATTTGGCGCACGCCAAATGCATTTCTCCACTAGTTTGGTGTTTCTTGAGGATGCCTATGAATTGATGGAGGGGTTTGAGGTTGTTCTTGTATAGGAAGATCTTTGTGAGGGGGTGATTGTGAATTCTCAATGTTTGGAGGTGGAGATTCATTCCTTGAGAATTAGAATAATTTTCTATTAAAAAATCCTATTTCAATATACATTCTAATTCAAATTCAAAATAAAAAACAATAAAAATACATACCTCTTCACAATATTCGACCTCTTTGACGTGTTGAAAACATACTCGTGAAGAAATGCAAGCTAAGAGTGCAAAAAATGAAAAAGATTTGGCGAGCATAAGTTGTAGAGGTGAAAAACTCCAAGCCAAGCCGCGGATTCAACTAGAAATGAGGTTTAAAATGAGATTTTTTTTTTTTCATTGACTTGATCATTTGGCGTGCGCCAAATGACTTGATCATTTGGCATGCACCAAATGACTTGATCATTTGGCGTGCACCAAATGACTTGATCATTTGGCCTACACCAAATGACATTTTTGGTGTTTTTTCCAATTTGGCATCAAAATTGTGTCACAGATCCATGCACTTACCCATGCAAGAGGTGGTAATACGGGCCTTCCAAATGCAAGATCCACTCTCTGCTCTTGTTTTTCTAGGATATTTGATGCATTTCTCGACTAGTTTGGTGTTTCCTTTGTCTCAAATATGAAACTCCTCAAACTACTAATATTTGTTTGTTCTCCTTCAATCAACTCAAAGTTTGGTTGTATGATAGCCAGTGTAAGGTTTGGTTGTTGAACTGGAGCAATCAGACACCAAATGGCCATAAGGTGAAAGATAAAAATGTTGGTGTTTTGATATGGGTGTTGTGGTTCTCAAGACCCTAAGGTTTGAGCAATGTTTTGGAATGACACTATTCTTGGAACTCAAAATGCTGAAAGACGGATTAATATTTCAGTTATTCTTCTAGAGGATATGCTACGGAAAAGCTTACTTGAACTAGCCTTGAGGTTCAAGCAACTATTGGTATCCTAGAAGTGTGAGTGAAGGAATGATCCAAGTTTGTTTGTTTTGATTTTGATTTCCAAAAGTAGGATGGAGTGTTTTGAAAAATGGATGAAGGACTATATGATGTATCTTGGGTTTCTAGTTGTTTCATTTCAAAAAGGATCTTGTAACTAGTTTTGGATCATTTTTTTATTTCTAGCAGGAAACAAAGCATAAGAGATAGTTTTGAAGAAAAAGTGGCTGAAAAAGTCTACTATACCCAGGTTATGGTCAAGTGCACTCAGTTTAGAAAAGAAGATATGGTGAGGTTTGTCAAGTGCAACCTTTGTTTCAAGTTTTCAAATTGGTGAATTGCATAGAAAAAAGTGAGCTATTTTGGTAAAAGCGGCTAGTTCTTAGTCAACTATAGCCAATTTTTTTTGTCAATTACAACACAAAAAGGTCAAGTGCGCTCAATTTTTCAAAAGCGGTAGATTTTTATCACCGGTTGTTATAAGATAAAGAGAAAAAGTGAGCTATTTTTGGAAAGTCTTACCAAGTTTTGGTCAAGTGTGGTAGAAATAGTAGCAAGAGTGGCCTCTGTTCAATTTTGTTTTCCAATTTCAGTGTTTGGCAGTAGCTTGGATGTTTTTTACAACTTTAGATGATTTTATTTGATTGGTTTCAATATTTGGTAATTGATATCATGCAACACAACAATCAAAACCTATGTGAGCTAATTGTCTATACCTTAAGCATGTTTCCCTCCATGAAAGCTCAAAGTTTATGGAGGTATAAATGCTAAAGTTATAGTTTTCAATGTTTGCGACTTGAAATGTCAACCCAAATATTTAAATACCTTCAAAGATATTGTTATAAGATATCCTTTAGGAGTGCAAATATATGGCTCTTTTCAAAGGATTCACACTAAGTCAAAAGGGTTTGATGTTTGAGAACCATGTTGAATGCTTGTTTTGATGTGTTCATTTTTAATTCAAGCACAAAGTTTGATGTTTCAAAGTAACCAAATAGATTTGGAAATTTCATGAAGACAATGTACACCCTAGGGATAGACACTTCCTCCTAAATAGGCTTACCTCATGCCCCGAAGGGATGATTTTGCATGCAATGAATGGAGATTTTTTATGCTCAACCATAAGTTGGCTTGGTAAGTAACTTCTCATAATCAAAGCTTCGATGCACCACTTCAGAGAATGTTTTGGTTAAAATGAGTAGCTTCTACAATCATTGGTTCTTATTCATGTTTCAAGATAACTGGTGTCTATACATGTGGTGATTCACTCAATTAAGAGGCTCCCAACCCTTGTGAGTATTTACATATCACACAGATACTAAGGGAGACATTCATTGGTATAGAGCATCCACACCAAGTGGGTGACGAACTTTCCTTACACCCACAATAATTTATATAGCAGATCAAAAAAAAGTACCACTTGGGTCGCCTTTGAGTTCTCTAGCCTGAGATGTGTCTCAAAAGATAGGCCCTCTAAAGGTAGTGCTTTGAAATGAAAACAATGTACGAAACCCAAGATGCTTTTCGTCACCCCAGATCATCGAAAGGCGCGAGGGGAGAGGATAAACACCTAGCTTTCCAAACATAGAATACACAGTATACACTTCATTGCAATGTTCTTTTTAAGTGCCTCGAGTGGTGCTATCCAAAAAAATGAAATAAAGTGTGGACAAGATAGCAGTTTTTTGTTCTTTTTACGTGCACAAAAATGAAATATTCTAGATTTCAGACAAATATATCACAATATGCAAGACAAGAATTTGATTTGTTCTTTTTTAAGCACAAACCAAAGTGTATTTTCTAAAATCTTGTATTAATGGTCAAGAAAATGAAATCGAGCATTCGTCAACAAAAATGAAAGCATTGGTCAACAAAAATTTAAACATTTTTTTAGAGCACCAAAAAGGAATTATTTGTTCTACAAAGCTTTGAAAGAAATCCTTTTTAGAGCACTAATTGAAAGAATTTGTTTGTAGGGTTCTTTTTAGTGCACCAATTGAAAATATTTTCTAAGCTAATAAATCTTTGAAAATTCTTTTTAGATGCACCAATTGAAAATGTTTGTTTGTGGGGTTCTTTTTATGCACCAAATTAAGGTTTTCTAACTATGAAAGCTTTGAAAACTTTAAACTCTTTGATCATTTGCCTTCTTTGTAGTAAAAATGTTAATTGTTCTTGGATACACATATGTCATACCTCTATAAATCCTGTATAAATAAAATTAGCACTTGTTAAACCTTCAAATCAAGTGCCCATTAGGATTAAAAATCAAAATTTAACATTCAGATTTTGGACAAAACTTGACAGAGCAAAAGTGAAAGAAAAAAGTCAAAAGTGGCCTTTGTCAGAAAGTAAAAGCACATGAAAAAGTTAGAAGTGGCTTAAAAATTCAAGTGTGCCTCCATATCTTTGCAAAAGTGCAACAAAAAGTTAGAAGCGCCCAATAAAATGTCAAGTGCGTGAAAAATGTGAAATCAAGTGCACAAAATTCTTGTAGCTTATGCATGGAAAATTTCCCAATGCGCTTCCAGAAACTGCAAATTCAAAATTAGTTCATGAAACGATCAGTGCTAAGGACCGAGGTCCCATTGGGTGTGCCAGAATGTGTAAGGGGGAATCGGGATCATGCTATGAGATCAAATTGAGTGAATATAAACTAATCTAAACAACACAATGCTAATGATTCACACCCATTAATCATGAAATGTAACTATAAAATTAAGAATTCAAGAATGAAATTGATAAAAATCGATAACAATGAATTCAAAATAAAATAGCTTTACCATCCTATGTTAGAGTGTATTCACAAAGATGTTGGGTTGTTCATATCAATGTGAAGTCTCCATTGTTGGATGCAAAAGCTTTGAAGAACATGTGTGGGTTGTTGATTGAAGATGTGTGTTGAAGCTTTGTCCAAATGTCGATTAAGGTTTTGGCATTACTTCGTTGTGCAAATTATGTTGATTTTTCGATCCTTTTTTGAGAGGGAAGAGGTTTGTTATATAGAATTTGTGTTTCAAAATGAATGCTCAGGATTGCATAGTAGAATATTGTCACACCTCATCTTTTTGTTATTGATTTACTTTTACCTTCACAAGTAAATAGATTGGTAAATACAATCACGAGTTTGATATGCTTGAATGGAATACTGAAATAGGTATTATATGAAAATATTAATAAATGCTTAATATGGCTTTGAAAGAGTAAATATGTTTACATTTATTGCTATATGAATATGCTAAAGTTTATGATGCATATGGATTTATTGTGAACATCTAACTACCATTGCAAATGTGTTGAGTTGGTTGCATGGATAGGTTCATTCCTCCAGGTGGAGGGGAAGTATCACTCAAGAGAAGATCTTGGTCGGGTAACCAGTAACATAACCTATCAGAGCTTACACACATTCATAATAGAATGGTCGAGTCTAGACATAGTAGTGGGAATTGGTAAGTCATCCTTAATATAAGTGTTTTGCATTAGTAAGGGTCTTGATTACTGTTGAGTGCATTATTGGATGATGTTTATATGTTAGAGCTTATGAGTTCTTCCCTATATTGCTATGCTTGTATCAATAAGGTGAAAACATGTGAAATAGATGTATTTGTATATATTCATCACATGTATATCTCTTATCGATAATATAGTAAATATGTATGTTGTAATACCCCTCCATTTTACTCTTTTGATCGAACAATGTTCTGTTTGGTTATGTCTTATTTTATGTTTGTACTTTGACTTAGAACTTAGTTGCTATTTGATCGCTATATGTAAAGCGATGTGAATGTGATATTTTGATGTGATGGTATTTGATCTTGATGTTATCATTATGGCATGCTTTGGATTAACATTGTGAACATTTGAAATAATGATGTTTTATGTTTTGATTATATTAGTGATATTAGATTCGTAAGTCAATGATACTGTATTGGTGAAGGGGATGAGATTGCACCACTCGCTTGCAAGCGCCCTGCGATTCCGCGCTTTCCTCTTCACGGTGTGTTTTATATGATGCAAATATACATGTGCGATATGCTTTTGTTCACAGGTTAACAAGTATAGGACATCGACTCCACCTGGTTTCACAGGTTCGAGCGTGTCCATTGCCCAACGATATTCGATTGGGAGATAGTAGTTAGGTTTTCTATGCCAAGTCATCACCCTAGTCATAGTGTGTCGTTAGGTGTTAGTTGGGTTAAGTTGCCTTAATGTTGTCATCTGGCTTTGTTTTCAGTTTAAAATTGCAAGTTAGAAAAATATTAAAATATATATGCTTTTGTAGTAAATTGTTATTTAAGCATATCTGGTTCAATGTTAGAAATGTTATTTAATTTGATTAATAAAACGATTTAATCTTGGATTAAATTAATTTTAATGATTAATTAAATTGATGATGTTTAAATCAGATAAGTATTTCATTGTGAAATTATGGATTTAATGTTTGAAATTGAAAGGATTAAATTGGGAATTTTGGAAAAGGTTTTAAATTTCTTTTTTTGAAAATTAGAAAAATGCAAATTGAGAATTGGGATATTTTCTATTTTGTTTTTGAAAATTTATTACAGTGGTTGAATGAGATATTTTGAGATATTTTGGAAATTTCTTCATTATGGGATTTTGGAATGAGTTTTCAACAAGTGATGAAAAATTGGAAAATAGGGAAGAAAAGAGAATTTTGTTGTTTTGTGGGTTTTGGATTGAAATTGTGGAGAAGTCTGTTGTTTGTGGAAAAGAAGCTAGAATCTGAGGAAGAAATCCTTGCACCATTGGCAACCTCTCAAGCTTTAGGATTCAGGTTTTTCTTCCTATTAAATTCTTTCCATTTTGAAATGATTCTCAAATTTTAATTGTTGTTTGAAATTATTTATAAACTCCGTGGATTTGCAAAGAAAACCCATCTGGAATCTTGTTTGCAAAATTTGAAACATGTATTTGGAAGTTAAATTTCTCAAAACAAAAATATTTTCTTGGTTGTAAATGATTCATTTCTAGAAATTATTTGCTCAACTGAACTTCTAATTCTGTTAAATTTGGATATAATATATATATATATATGTATATATATCTAAGTGGGAAAATATATATATACATATATATATATATATTTATATAATATGTGTTGTTGATTTTGTTTTTTGGAAAATAAACCCAGTTTAAAAGTTTTGGGTGGATTTAAAAATAAATAAAAATCCGCAGGTTGTTTTAGAAATTTATTTATTTTGAATAATTTTTAAAATCCGAATTTTGTGGGGGGCTGGGGGCTCAACCCATAGCCGCCCCCATGGGAGGTGTTGTAGGGAGCCATGCCCACACACCCCATGTGGCCGCTAGCACCACCGCCGCCATGAGTGGTGGACGGTTGTGCTAAGCACAGCCGCACCACCATCCATGCACAACCATCGCCCCTCATAGGGCCGGCTATGTAAGCCGCCGCCCTCGGTCATGGCCGATTGTGGATGTCGCCCAACCCTAAAATGAAATCCGTGCGTGCCTCAAGAACCGCGCCCTACTTTGGGTTAAAATTTGACTTCTAAAAAAAAATAAAAAAAATGAATGCATTTAATATTTAATATTATATTAATATAATATTAAAATGTTAATATATATATGTTTAATAAAATATATATTAATGTTTTATATTATATTCACATAGTATTAAAATATTAATATATGTTTAATAATTATATATATATATATTATAATGGTGATTTAAATGATGTTATGATGTATTTGATTAATATAAATTTTTTTTAATGTAATTGAGGAAATGGAAACATGATAATTTTAGTTAAATCATTATTTTATTTTAAAATATTATTTTAAGGAGAAGTAGTTTTGATTTTTAAATAATATGCTTTTAAGATAAGTTGATTATGTTAAAATGGTTATGTTGAAAAGAGGAAACAATATTTATTTTAAAACGATGTATTTTGATTTGTAGAAATAACTGGTGTTTTTATTATTATTTAAAAGAAAGTAGGAAATTAAATAGTGAGTTTTAATTTCTCCTATTGTCTGAAAAGGACGTATTTGAAATCAGTTTTATTGAGCAATAAATCACTGATGTTATTAAGGGAAATGGATTTAATATATCCAAAATTAGGTTAATTCCTCGTAATTACTTCATGTGATTATTTCCTCTGTGTTTATGTTTGGGAAATGGGTTAAGTGTCTTTAATCTGTAAGTCTTCCAGAGGACCCTAGAGGTTGGGGGTTGTCGTTTTGTGATGACGACCGTGGTTAACTCTCGTGGGTAGTGCAGGAAGTTATGTCATTGTTGTTACCCGGTTTCTACGAACGGGGTGTACCTCCTATGGAAGGAGTGGATTATGTGATTTGTGCCTCCTTGTAAGGAGTGGTTTTGTTAATTTTGTTACCTCCAGTGTTGGAGTGAATTTCTTCTTAGGTTTCCTCCTAGAGTTGGAGTGGTTGGATATCTTATTTGTTTGCACTTGGATTCCCTTGGTAATTGGTTTTGTTTGGTATGTTGTCAAGTAGAAGAGTGGCTTCTGTAGGGGCTAGAGCCCAAAGAGGTAAACTGGATAACCTTCGGGGGTGGTTTAACAAGTGATAACTAAAACAATACTTAGAAAATTAGGTGGTACTTCTCACTAATCAAGATAATTATGCCTCACTCATAAACATAAGGGCTCATTTAGACTTGGGATGAGTGGGAAGGCTTGGAATGGCAAGGTCATCTATCTTGTCTGTACGAAAGGTATTTGATTCCGCATGAGTGAGTATGGGGGTCGGGATTCAGTTGAGGCTGCCAGGATAACCCTTAGTGGGGGGCAGAGCCTATGAAGATTCCCAGAGGACAACCCATGACGAGCTGTGTGATGACACTCTATCTAGGACAACAATTGGTATTCGATTTTATGGGTATGATTTCCTTAACATACCTGATGTGACCATAGTTGGTATTTGATTATTATGTGTATAGTTTTCTTAACATACATGATCTGCTTTATATCTGGAAGCAATGTGACCAAGTTAGAGTTGAACTTATGTGGTACTTGCGTTGTACTTGTGTTATACTTGAGTGGTTCATGTGATGTGTCAGTTTGGTTCAGTTCATGTTAGCCTGTGTCTAGAGGTAGATGGCCTTCGCTAGGATTCCTTGTTACTATCTCCTAGCACGGGGGGTGGGCCTTTGGGTTCCACTTGGTTGGTGGCATGCACCTTAGTCCGTTGGGCTATCTTCATGTTCGTGTGGATGAGATTTCCAGTTGGAGAGCTCGTGGGATCCAGCTCCTTTTCATGCTTTATTTATTTCAGTTGATCTTGTTATTTATTACCCCTCATTAGTTATTGAGGTGGAAAGTTGTAACTGTAACCTTATTTATTGGACTTACCTCATTCGGGGAATGAGAGTTGTAATTGTAATATTTAATTATGGATAAATGAAATTGAAAGTTATCTTCTATGCTTTGATGTAATTTATCTTGTATGGAATGTATGCGTCCTTATTATCTTAAGTAGATAAATGTTATGGATTCTTTTATGTTGTTGTGGGTTAATAAGTAATCTTAGTCTCGCAATATTAGAGGTTGTTTGCAATGGGTAGTGAACTTGCATGTTCCTTGTACTTAAACACAAAAAAAAAAGTACGTTTAAGTAGTTAATTACAACTTCCTCTAGGGTTGCGTGGTGGGGCGTTACATATGTGCTTGATTGTATAATCGAATGTATATATATATATATAAGATATATACATAAATACATGTATACATATGTATACATGAGCATAGAGGAATATGTGTATATATACAGTTGATATTATGTACAATATTATTACCTTGCGTATATATGAAAGTAATGATATATAATATATATCATTAACATTGAACTCTTCTATGTGTATATATATATGTATGTATATATGTATAAGCGTTGGATGCTATGTATACTGTGTATACTATTTATGGCCAAGTTAATGGATTTCATGCATTCAATTATCGAATGATGCTTAGGCTAAGATAATATATATATCATATATATATTTGTAAGTATATATATAGTATATATATAATGCACGATTAAATTATTATTTTATTTTAAAACATTATAATACATATGCATGGCACACTTTATAAGAAATGTTAGGATGTATATATATTAACAAATATATGTATATTAACAAATATATATATATATATATATATAAGGGATGCATTGTAAAGGAAAGTGCTTTTAGTGCGCAGTCATAAAGAAGTTATAGAATAAATAGAAGCCTCCAATGGTCACATACATATAGACATCGTTAAAACCAACAGTAGAATGTCATTGACAACACATAGCTTGGAAGGAGTTAAGGTTTTCTATATAGGCATTGCTAAATAGTACTAAATGGCCGATTGGTATATATGTCATGCAAGTATTATAAAGGTCATTGTATACATATGTTGATAAAAGGTTAAGGCCGATTTACATGCAGTGTAATGTGAAGCAATAAGCCTAATATGGGAGGAAGACCATAGTCGATGATTTGTGGAAATGCAACATTAAATTGTTGAGCAAAGATTTTTTCAACATAGAACGCATTCACATAAGTGATGGAGATATTTAAGGCTGCCTTATAAAGTGAATGCATGAGAATAGGATAAGTTAAAACAAGTCTATAAATTAGTCAAAACTGATTTATGAGATAAAACAACTCACCATGGACCTAGCCGACTATTTGCAAGTGTTGTGATTTGAGAATAGACTGTTTCAAATGAGTTAAAGCCATGCCAACTTGTAGGGAAATGGCTACTTTCTTGGTGCCATATTGATAAGTTCTTATTGCTATAGTTCAATTTGAGAATAATTCAAATGTCACCTTTTGATCATGTGCTATTTGAAATAGTCATAAATTGTTGTCAACTAAAGAGGTCGATTTATGGCTTTCCATGCTAAGTAAAATCTTGTTTAAGCGCCACCTTTTAGCTGAGTTGAGTGAGTTGATGTTGCTATCAATTCTCATTCCTTTTCTATAGGCTAGGGAGTCTCCTTGCTGCTCTATAAATAGAGGAGAAATCTCACTAGTTTGGGATGCATTCTTCTCTACATTTTAGAAAACTTTTACTATGCATTCCATAAGCATTATTATGCTCTCTATTTGCAAAATCTAACTGCACTTCTTATCTGCATTGTTCCACCGCATTCTAAGTGAGCTTGAGAATTTTCTAAGAGCATTTCATCATTTTAAGAGGAGTAAAATTATCAACTTGTGATGAAGGATTTATAGAGGCATTGATTGTGAAGTCAAAGCAAAGTTATTTTTTTCCTTTTGGAAGCTATGCATCAACTAGTCGATTGGATAAGTGATTATAGGCATGAGGATAATATTCTTTTATTTGTCATATCTTATGAAAGATTGTTTCATGGATTCTTTATTTAGTTTATTATGAATACTTTCATTTAGGGAAAAATACTATTTTCTTTGAAAGGAAGTAGAAGTTGTTTAAACTGCTTTGTGAAGTGCTTGTAATTACTCTATAATAGGAGGAATTATTTATCATAGGTATTAATATACTAGATATGATTAAACAAGGGTAGCTTAAAGGTTACCCATAGATAAGTTATTTGATTATACTATATAGCTAGTGGGTTACTCCTGGTATATGTACTTGTCTACTCATTGATACCTTTAGGTTGAGAATAACTTACAAGGTTGGGTTGCATATTTAGTCTTGATTGGAATATATAGGGATAGAGTAAACCTATTTAATCAGACTAGTCATTGGTTGATGACTTTATCCTAGGATTACGGTATATTGAGATTGAGACTCGTCCATGTGGTTAAGTAAATCACTTGAGCTTATGAGATATTATATGAATAGAGACATATGTAGGATTACCTATTGAGTAGGAGTTTCTATTTGGGTAGTTGCTTTGTACTCTTTCTATGAAGTCATAATGTTGATGATATTCTACTCTTGAATCATCCCTTTTAATTAAGGGGAATACACTCTCAAATGGAATCATTTAATGATGTGATTATTCTTTGATTGAGGTCATTCATTGATGTGGTTATACTCTTAATGAGTACCATTGATTATGTGATAATATATTGAATGAAGTTAGTTATATAGTTTATGATTATGATGAGGCTTATGTAGCTATAATCTAGATTATAAAGTTATACTTGGGACTAGTTTGTCTTTTGAAGTAAATAGCTTGATTATGCAAAGATAAGTTCATATGTTATACCTAGGATAGGAATGTCCATTGAGAGGGTAACCTATGCTTAGGCTTGATTGGTAGAGGTACCATATAATTTTGGGAAAAAGGGGAGTAGGTTATTTATGGGGTTAAAGAGTACCCATTGGAGGAAATCACCTAGGTATAGTATATGAATGGTCATAATCCAAACCTGGTTATAGTAGTGTATGTGAATGTGAGGACTGTTACTCGAATTACTAAGTGAGAATACTTTGGCCAAAGTAGTGTAAGTTGCCACTGTTTACACTATTGTTTCACTATGTTCCTTGTATGTATTCTAGTTCAGGATTTTCATACTTGTAGGTGTAGCTACCATATGATTAGGTTCTGGTTTTTGGGACCCAACACTAAGCTCAAATAAGCATTTGTTATGAGGTTTCCCAATAATCTCTTTGTCAAAGGGTAGGGACATCTCATCTGTGAGGTAGATGTGTGGGGAGCTGCATTTAAGTCTATGGTTGGCAAAAAAACACTCGAGTGATGCTTCTCCTCATCAGCTAGTAATCAAGGTTTGGGGATGTTTGTACCAGTATCAGGGACAACTGGAGTGTTTCCACCCACAAGCAAGGACATTCATAATGTTTGCACCGATGTGGAGAGATCAGGACCAGTTTGTATATCTATTGCTAGATGAAGCTCAGAGGTGCTATGTATCTATCTTATACTCATTTATATGGAAGGATGTAATAATGATTGATTAACTTGAGTTCATTCAATATGACATCTATGTTTTGGAAGATTTGTGAAATTACAATGGAATGCAATGGAAGTTTGGAAATAGTGTTATTTCAATTATGCATGTAATTTACATTTGGAAATTTTTATTTTTATTTTTATGTTATGAAATCATGGTTTATTCACTTGAGGTGAAAAAATTGGAAATTTTACTAAGTAGAACACTGGGGTTGTTACATGTGGTATCAGAGCTACTAGGTTTAACACTGGAACCTATGAGCTCATTGCACAAACAACGTGTAAACCTTATCAGAAGATAAAGGTTGAAAAATTCATATGCCACAATGGCAAGAGAAAAGAACAGAGGGAAAAGAGAAATGAAGATAAGAGTCATCTTTGGAGTAGAAAATCCTAAACCAACAAATTATTATGATATTACCTTGGATTGCAGAAGATTATACAATTGGGTTATGTAGGAAGGTTAGGAAGAATAACCAATATATACCTTTATCCTACAAAATAGCTATATGAATCTAAGGGGATGGGAAGAGATGAGATAACCCCCTTAATAGTATCAACTTATAGTTGTAAAGAGTTAAGGATTCTTGCATTTAGTAAGTATACTATGAATCTATGAGTATGCATTGTTGGCATAAATTAGATCAAAGTAGGAATTCAATGAAGGGGTATCCAAGATGCTGGAGAACTCTTGACTTGAATCTAATTTATGTGCAAGGCTAGGAATTTGTAAGAAAGGAGATAATACCTTGGAATAAGGGAAAAGACCAAAATGGTCAGAAAAGAGTAATCAATAAAGTGGACATGATTCCACCAACCAAAATCGATGAGATCAATTTGGATTTTTGATTAAGATGAGGAAAATAGAACCAAACAACCTTGGCATCTCTAAAGGTTATGAGAGAATGAGTTACCAAGAATTGGTATAAAGTAACTTGAAAAGGTGATTGTGTGAAAGAAACCTAAAAAAGTAAATTGGGTTGGCCTAATAAAGGTTTGGATAGTACATGGATTGGTTGGAGTATAAGTAGAACTCACCAACATGTTAACAAAAACCAACATACGGATAGATGTTCCAAAAGGAAATGGAATACAGTATAACACTATGTGTTAAAACTATAGAAGTTGTAAGGAAACAACGTTCTAAGTTGAAAATTGCATCAACAAAAGAGGCTTTGTGGGTATGGACATTCCTTCAAAAATAGGATATTGGAAAAGAGAATTGGAATATTAGAGTGAATTTGTTGATTATTCATTAGATCTCCTATTTTATGATCCAATTATTGAATCTATGGGATTATAAATCAATGATGAATCTAACTTGGGAATAATCACATTTAAGGCATTCCGTGAAGGTAAGAAAAAGGCAATAGAAAGCCAACAACAAGGAATGTTAAATCAATTTGAGAAAGGGAATTTTTTCTTTGAGTACAACTTTGAGTTGATAAAATGTTATGGAAACACTAAGGGGAGAAGGAAGAGAGTAGATTGAATCAGATAAAGTACCCCACCCAACAAAAATCGTGAATATATTTTCGATTTGGAAGAACTAATGAATTGTTCGTAATTCATGATGTCAATTAAGTCATGTAATTCATGACCACAAGGATAAGGTATTGGAGTTTTTGGATAAAAATAGTGGAAAGGGCAAGGATTGCGACCTATTATCACAATATACCTTATATATAGTTGACTTTAAAATCGATTTCTACTATCATTGATGCCTTGGTAGAGGATAGGCAGATTACTCAATAATGAAAGGGAAGATAATTGTCTATGGGATAGGAAAGGGAAGATCTAGATTCCTCATGATTTAGAGAAACACTCATGCTTGGTAATTAGGTATGCAATTAAACTTGATATCTTTTAGGAACCAACATTATTGAACGAGGATTAATACTCGAAATTAGTACCAATTCTTATCGGGAAAATTAGATTAAGTTGAAAGATGGATTGCATCTTTGGAAATAATCCAAGGACAGAAGAAATCCATGGTATGGATGTCCTAAGATAAAGGAGATTTGTCTCCACAAAACTCCTAACCAATTTTGCTTGGGAATTAAATGTGGAAGGAGACCACAAAATAGGTTTTCATTTAGTCAAAGAATAGACTATTTTGTGATGTAAAAGAACCTATATACCCAAAATTTTGGAAGATTCTGCAATGGAATGAGGGAATTGATGTCAGAGTTAGGACATTGGAATGAAAAGTGATTTGTCGGATGAGGAACCACTATAATCTAGGAAAAGATAGAGTAAGATGTTGCACAAAATGTGGCAAGATAATGTATAGTGTGTCAGGAAATGAAGACCGAATGTCATCATCAACATGACATGTATACTCTCATGAGATTCTAGAGGGGGAGTGGTAGAGCACAAGATAGCTTAACCTATCTATGTCGGCATAACTAACATAATGTTATGGTGGACAGACTCACCAAGGTAACCAACGTTGGTTGGAAACTAGATTTATGGGATTTTGGTCCTAAGTAATATATTGTGTGAGGTAGTTGCTTAGAATTCCTGAGAAGGCTGTCTCAGTTGAGAACGAGAAAATAATGATAAGGTTGTGTGGAACATGATCATACTATGAGACATTCAATTGAACAAATGTGCAATATATTATTGTAGCCGAATAGGCAAAAGTGATAAACCAAATCTTGAATGATTTGTTGAATACTTATAAACTTCTAACACTGAGGTTTGATCCATTATATGGAAAGGAAGGTTGGAAAATCTATTAGGCTGAAATAGTCTAAGAAAAGGATTAACCTCGAGCTAGAAAGGTTGCCAAATGGAATAGAAGATTGAAAGATCAATGAGAAACCATGTTGATACAAATATTGAAATATGAAGTAATATTTTTATGTTTTGAATTGGCAGGTGCCCAAGAGCAATGTTATGCTCAAGAGGGACAAGTAATCAAGAGCATTACTTTATGGTTAAGGAAAATAGATGTGTAAGTGATAGACAAACTCGGCTTCTGAGTTGTCTAAAGACCTGTAAATACCAAAGGGAAGGATGGGACCCATGGTGTAGTTTACAATACACCAACATTCATTTCTATTTGGATTACACTAAGGATAAATTCATTAGCCAATGAGAATGTGCTTTCTAGTCACTATAGTATAGGTGTCATGTGGTATATAGATATTGTTGTACATGAGATGTACATATGAGGAATGGTGATTACCATGTGTAAGCTCTTTGAGAGAGTAATTATGTGTGAGGCATAAAATTTTTCCCTATGCAATAGAAAGGAAACTCGATGCAAGGTCCAGGAAGGACAAGGTTGCACAAAGTGATGCTACATAGGATGAATGTTTAATAAATCTTATATGATTTGGAAAAGGATAAGTATAAAACTTTATCTAACTTTATTTGTATGTTAAAGTGTTTTAGATCATTTGGGATGATGATTCACAAGGGGGGAAGTATGTCACACCCTGTCTTGTTGTTACTGATTTACTTTTACTTTCACAGGTAAATAGATTGGTAAATGCAATCATGAATTTGATATGCTTGCTAAAAGAATGAAATACTGAAATAGGTATTATGTGAAAGTATTAATAAATGCTTAGTATGGATTTGAAAGAGTAAATATATTTAAATTTATTGTTATATGGATATGCTAACATTTATGATGCATATGGATTTATTGAGGACATCTAACTACCATTACAAATGTGTTGAGTTGGTTGCAAGGTTAGGTTCATTCCTCTAGGGGGAGGGGAAGTATCACTCAGGAGAAGATCTTGGTCAGGTAACTAGTAACATAACCTATATGAGCTTACACACACTCACAATTGAATGGTTGAGTCTAGACATAGTAGTGGGAATTGGTAAATCATCCTTAATATGAGTGTTTTGCATTAGTAAGGATCTTGATTATTGTTGAGTGCATTTTTGGATGATGTTTATATGTTAGAGCTTATGATTTCTTCCCTATATTTCTATGCTTATATAAATAAGATCACACGTATATCTCTTATCAATAAAATAGTAAATATGTATGTTCTTGATTATACAATTGAATGTATATATATGTATATGTATGTATACATGAACATAGAGAAATCTGTATATATTTATATACATATACAGTCGATATTATGTATAATATCTTTATTTTAGGTATATATGAAAGTAATGATATATATCGCTAACATTGAATGCTTTTGTATATATATATATATGTATATACGTATAAGTGTTGGATGCTATGTATACTATGCATACTATTTATGGTCAAGTTAATGGATGTCATGCATTCGATTATCGAATGATGCTTAGGCTTAGATTATATATACATCATATATATTGTAAGTATATATAATATAATATATATAGTACATATATAATGCATGATTAAACTATTATTTTATTTTAAAACATTATAATACATATGCATGGTGCACTATATAAGCATTATTTGTAAGTATATATAATATAATATATAGCATATATAATGCATAATATATTATTATTTTATTTTAAAACATTATAGTACATATGCATGGTGCACTTTATAAGTATTATTAGCATGTATATATATTAACAAATATATTTATATATAAGGGATGCATTATAAAGGAAAGTGCTTTTAGTGCATAGTCATAAAGAAGTAATAGAATAAATAGAAGCCTCCAACAGTCACATACATATAGACAACGTTAAAACCAATAGTAGAATGTCATTGACAAAACATAGCTTGGAAGGAGTTAGCGTATTCTATATAGGCATTGCTAAATAATACTAAATGGCTGATTGGTATATATTTCATGCAAGTATTATAAAGGTCATTGTATACATATGTTGATAAAAGGTTAAGGCCGATTTACATGCAGTGTAATGTGCAGCAATAAGGCCGATATGGGTGGAAGACCATAGTCGATGATTTGTGGAAATGCATCATTAAATTGTTGAGCAGTGATTACTTTTACATAGAACACTTTCACATAAGCGATGGAGATATTCAAGGCTGCCTTATAAAGTGAATGCATGAGAATAGGATAAGTTACAAGAAGTTGATGAATTAGTCAAAACTGATTTATGAGATAAAATGACTTAGTTGACTATTTTCAAGTGTTGTAATTTGAGAATAGACTATTTAAAATGAGTTAAAGTCGTGCCAACTTGTAGTGAAATGGTTGCTTGCTTGGCGTCATATTGAGAAGTTCTGATTGTTTTAGAAGTTCAATTTGGGAACAATTTGAATGTCACCTTTTGATCATGTGCTATTTGAAATAGTCATATATTGGTGTCAACTAAAGAGGTTTATTTGTGGCATACCATGTTGAGTAAACTCTTTTTTATGTGCCACATTTTAACTGAGTTGAGTGAGTTGATGTTTCTATCAATTCTCATGCCTTTTCTATAGGCTAGGGAGTCTCCTTGCTACTTTTTAAATAGAGGAGAAATCTCACTTGTTTGGGATGCATTCTTCTCTACATTTTAGATGGCTTTTGCTACCCATTCCATAAGCATTCTTATGCTCTCTATTTGCAAAATCCAACTGTACTTCTTATTTGCATTATTCCGCTGTATTCTGAGTGAGCTTGAGTATTTTGTGAGAGCATTTCATCATTTTGAGAGGAGTAAAATTATCAACTTATGAGGAAGACTTTATAGATGTGTTGATTGTGAAGTCAAAGTAAAGCTAGTTGTTGCCTTTTGAAAGTTGTGCATCAACCAATTGATTGGATAAGCGATTATAGGCATGAGGATAATCTTCCTTTATTTATCTTATCTTATGAAAGATTGTTTCATGGATGCTTTATTTAGTTTATTGTGAATACTTGCATTTAGGTAAAAATAGTATTTGCTTTGAAAGGAAGTAGAAGTTGTTGAAATTGTTTTGTGAAGTGCTTGTAATTACTTTGTAATAGAAGGAATTATTTGTCATAGGTATTAATATACTATATATGATTAAACAAGGGTAGCTTAAAGGTTACCCATAGCTAAGTTATTTGATTATACTATATAGCTAGTAGGTTACTCCTAGGATATGTACTTATCTACTCGTTGATACCTATAGGTGAGAATAACTTATAGGATTGGGTTGTACATTCAGTTGTGATTGGAATATATAGGGTTAGAGTAAACCTATATAATTGGACTAGTCATTGGTTATGACTTTATCCTAGGATTAGGGTATATTGATATTGAGACTCGCCCATGTGGTTGAGTAAATCACTTGATCTTAGAGATATTATATGAATAGAGACATAGGTAGGATTACCTATTGAGTAGGAGTTGCTACTTGGGTAGTTACTTTGTACTCTTGCTATGAAGTCATAATGTTTATGATATTCTACTCTTGAATCATCCCTTTTAATTAAGGATAATACACTCTCAAATGGAATCATCTAATGATGTGATTATTCTTTGATTGAGGTCATTCATTGATGTGGTTATACTCTTAATGAGTACCGCTTATTATGTAATAATATACTGAATGGAGTCAGTTATATAATCTATGATTATGATGAGGCTTATGTAGCTATACTCTAGATTATAAAGTTATACTTGGGACTAGATCATCTTTTGAAGTAAATAGCTTGATTATGCAAAGATAAGTTCATATGTTATACTTGGGATAGGAATTTCTATTGAGGGGGTAACCTATGCTTAGGCTTGATTAGTAGAGGTACCATAGACTTTTGGGAAAAAGGGGAGTAGGTTATTTATGGGGTTAAAGAGTACCCATTGGAGGAAATTACCTAGGCATATTATATGAATGGTCATAATCCAAACCGAGCCATAGTAGTGTATGTGAATATGAGGATATTCACTTGAAGTACTGAGTGAGAATACTTTGGCCAAATTAGTGTAAGTTATCACTATTTATACTGTCGTTTCACTATGTTCCTAGTATGTATTCTAGTTCGATATTTTCATACTTGTAGGTGTAGCTACCGTATGATTAGGTTTTGGTTTGTGGGACACGACACTAATCTTAGATAGGAATTTGTTATGAAGTTTCCCAACCAATCTCTTCATTGAAGGGTAGGTCCATCTCACCTACGAGGTAGATGTGTTGGGGAATGCATTTAAGTCCATGGTTGGTGGAAAGCACTTGAGTGATGCTTCTCCTGATCAGTCAGAAGTCGAGGTTTGAGGATGTTTGTGCCAATATCAGGGACAACTGGAGTGTTTGCACCCTTGAGCAAGGACATTCAAAATGTATGCATCAATGCGGTGACATCAAGACCAGTTTTTATATCTATTTCCAGATGAAGCTCAAAGGAGCTATGTATCTACCTTGTACCCATTTATATGGAATGATGTAATTATGATTGATTAACTTAGGTTCATTCAATATGACATCTATGTTTTGGAAGATTTGTGAAAATACAGTGGAATGCAATGGAAGTTTGTAAATAGTGTTATTTCAATTATGCATGTAATTTACATTTGGAAAGAATTTTTTTTATTACTATGTTATGACATCATGGTTTATTCACTTGGGGTGAAAACATTGGAAATTTTGTTGAGTAGAACATCGAGGTTGTTACAAATATCTTGATCAACGATTCAAAATAGTTGAGAGGATTTAGATGGGAATAATCAGTCCAAATTAATTACGTAATTGGTGTGATTGAAGAAATAATTTTGAGTGTTCAGTGGGATTGAGAAAATATATTGAACAATTTGTGGGATTGAAGAATAGATGAATCAGTCAAAAAATAGAGTGAGCAATCGGGGGATCATAATTTACTCAACCATAAAAGTGGGTGAGGGTAATTAATTAATTGAATTTAATTAATTAATCCTTTTGAGTTGAACGTGCAAATCAAGTTTGACTTTCCACAAATAAAATGGTATTTGTTTGATTTGACCATTTTGATGATGTTTTGAATAATTTATTTAATTATTCATGTTTGGAGGAAAGTGATTTAATTAAACTATTATGTTTTAATACTTTAATTAACTTAGGGGAATAAAGTTAATTAGTGACATAATTAAATAATTGATTTTATTTAATTAATAAATAGGAATAAAGTTAGATTAGGACTTTATTAAATAAATGTAACTTATTTAATTGGTCAAATTTGATGAAAAAGTGAATAAATTAAATAACATAATATTATTCAGTTAATATAAGAAATTAGGGTTTTAGGAATTTATTAAATAAATGAAATTTATTTAATTCATCAAAAATGTTGAAAAAGGGAATTAATTAAATAATGCAATATTATTTAATTAATAGAGGATAATAGGGTTTTTGATGCAATTGATGTGGAATGCAGTAATATTAGGTGATATTGATGTTGATGATGAGAAAATATCATTTCAGATGTGTGATATGTGTTAGCTCAATTTTACATATCTACAATGAGCTTTCACAAAATTTATTTTACTTTTTTGTTCAAAGGTTAATTGTTTTCTTTTTGACTCTGTAACCCAGGTTTAAGGTACCAATATGAGTATGAATATTAGTTATGCCTACATGATCAATATGTTTCAAACTAATTTCCCATATGTGTTGTAATTTATTTATTAAGGTAATTTCATGTTCTCAGAGCCATGAAGAAATAGTCACCAAGAATCTTGCCAATTAGGTCTAATATATTTGTAATTATTGGCATATTTTATGAGAAAATTTATTTTTAAACAATATCCTGGATACTTGTTAAGGATCACCCTCCTAGGTCTTGCAAAACTTGAAGTGCAAAGGAGAAAATTGTTTAATCAATCTCTTGTTTGTTGGACAACTCCTTGAAACATTTGAGCATAAGAACTAAAAAATTCTTTAGATAGTTTCAAGAATCATTTGGGAATTAAAAAAAAAAAACACTACTCTTATGAATAAAATTAATCAATGATCATTTGTGTTCATCATTTCCCTATTATGAAAATGAATGTTTCTCATATAGCTTATATTAAAGTAATGGAATAAATTTATGTTTTCTTATTGACTGCTTGCTCTAATATCTTAATCACTTAAGTTGCTTACTCATGGCCTTTGTTTTGTTTCCCAATTGAACCCCTATTACTGCTTACTGATTCTACATCCTAGAGTATTTTAAAAAGGCTTTAATGTAAATGCGCATGCTTAAATTCATGACTTAGAGCTATTATTAAAAATGGCATGATCAATAACTTAACATGCACACACAAAAATAGAAATACTCATATATATAAACACATGGGTGAGTGGGAAAGAGGTTTTGAATTTTCTCCTGGTCAGCAACAAGTGTCTGGTTCGAAGGTAGTTGGTTCTGCGCTGGGGAGAGGGCTTTATGTGGATGTGGCAAGGGAGTTGGCAGGTGAGGAGAAGGGGGGAGTTGTTTCCAAGGACTGGGGCCAGGGGAAGCGGGGGGACCTAGGAGATAGGAGGGACCCAGGAGGTAAGTTTTTCTCTGGCTCTATTTCAAATGGAGGGGGTGGTGGGACCGGGTTTTTGGGAAACTAGGAAGTGGAGAAAGAGGCGAGAGACCAGGCTTAGGAGGATTTAAAAAGAAAATGGTCATTGTTGTTTGGTACCAAGCATGTTGGTAAGTCTTCCTTCCCTTCGGTCAATAATATTTTGGTCCCTTCAAGTGAGACAATCGCTATTCTTGTCCCTGATCCAGTAATAGATCATAACGCCTCTTTGATGGCTTCTTCGTTGGTGGGAAAATTAATGGGTTCGAGGAAAAATATTGAAGTGGTAAGGGACTTTGTAAGGAAGAAGTGGAGAGCTAAATGTCAAATTGAGGTTGCGGCCTTTCCCAAAGGCTTTATCTCTTTTGCTTTTTCCTGTGAAGAGGATAATATTGTTGTGTTGTGTGGTGGCCCCTGGGTCATTGGTAAGTCATCCTTGGCTATCAAGAAGTGGTCCCCAAAAATGGAATTTTTAGATTCTCGTTTTGAGACAGTGCCTGTGTGGGTTTGATTACTAGGCCTACCTATGGAGTTTTGGAATGAGGATGTTTTTAGGGAAATAGCAAATTTCTTTGGGGAATTGTTATCTATAGATGTCATGAACTCAACTAGAAAAAGGATGGTGTTTGCTAGGATTGGTGTGGGTATTACACAGACTACTGATTTTCCTTCTTCTATAGAAATTGTATCGAAGCTGGGGAAGTGGGTACAAACAATAGAGTTTGAAACTCTCCCTTTTGTGTGTTTTAACTATAAAAAAGTGAGGAATTGGGCTAGGAAATGCCCAAACAGTATCTCCAAACCTGAAGCCAAGTCGAGTATTAAAGAGACCAAAATTTGGAAGGCTAAAATGATAGAGAAATCCCTAGAGGATGGGAATAAGGGCAAGTTGAATAACTCTATGGCTGGTCAGGATAAGAACGGGGAGGGTCAGAACTCCAATCTAGAAGATAGAAATGATGAAGTGCCTTGATTGGGAACATTTTGGACAATGTTGTTAGTGGCCAGAATAATGAAACCACATACTTGAGCACTAAGGGATCCTAGGGTGAGGATGAAAAGGTAGATGGAGGGAGCATGGGAAAGTCTGATGAAAACTTGAACTTAGAAAAGAAGGTTCTAGACACCTTGTTTGGAAACTTGGAGAAGACTTCTTGCAGTGGCCAAGAGGCAGGTAGCAAAGCAAGTGGCGATAAGGACTCTGTGGCGAGTGAGGAGAAGACTTTTCCCTCATCTCTTAGGGATAGCTCTCAATGATCCCTAGTGGTAGTGAAGGATACTTTTGGGAGTTCAGAGGAAACCAACAAGATAGGGAATGCCTTGAGGTATTCCCTAATGATTAATGATGTTGCAGGAGATGACTTTATGGATGGGAAATATTTCATTGGTCTTGAGGACCTGGACCTCGAGGAGGATAGCTCATACACAAAGGTTGAGAAGAAGAAGAACAGAAAAGGGAGCAACACTTTGGGGGTTTCTACGAGAAATAAATCGAAAGCGGATTATGGAACTCAGAGAGGTTCGAGCAGTAAATCATTAATATGGCATAGGGAGCAGGAATGCATCCAAAACATTACAGACGGGGTTCAAAGAACCATCCCAGAGATCTGCCAGATTAGTACCCCATCAAAGAAATGAAGTTTATGTCCTATAATATTCGGGGGCTAAACATCTCCCATAAACAAGAAATTTTGCACAATTTTTCTAGGGATCATAAGCCGAATATTTTAATTATTCAGGAAACCAAAATGCCTAAGGAAAGGGCGGAAAGAATTAAAATCTTCAAGAATAGTGGTGTTCAGGGTAGGAGCTCAGAGGGGGCTTTTGGAGGTCTTGTTACTTTTTGGAACCAGGATCATATCCAAGGTACCCCGATGTGGGAAGATGCCAACCATGTGGCTACTAGATTTAGGCACATTAGAGATGGATTTACTTGGATTTTGTCTAATAAATATGCCCACAATAATAGGACTGCAAGAAGGAATTTTTGGAAAAGAATTGAGGCTTTCAGGCTTAGCTTCCCTGATGAGAACTGGATTATTATGGGAGACTTTAATACTCCATTTCTTGAATCGAAAATTTTTGGAGGGTCTTAGATTCAGATGGACAGTAAGTTGGATTTGATGGACTTTATCAATTCTCGGTATTTACATGATGTGGACCTAAAGGGTGCTACGTTTACTTGGACCAATAGGGGCGGAGACTGATCTTATTCAATTCCAGCTTGACAGGGCTTTAATTTTGAATAACTAGTTGAAGGACTATTTCTACTCTCTAACCGCTCTCTCAAGGATAGGTTCGGATCACTATCCCATTAGCTTTGTGGCTGACTCTGTTTTAGGTAAGAGAAACTTCCCTTTTAGATTTTAAAAAATGTGGTTGTCTCACCCTCAAATTTCTAGATGTATTCTTGAATGGTGGAGCATTAAGGTTAGTGGTACTGCCATGTTTCAGGTGGCCAAGAAGCTTAGTGAGGTCAAAACTAATGTTAGACGCTATAATAAAGAAGTTTTTGGTGATATTTTTGCTTCTAAGTCAGCTATCTAGATGGAGCTAAAGGATATTTAGGATAGGATTCAGAAAGATGGTTATGTGGGAGATCTCCTTTCCAAAGAGAATGAAATCCTTACTAATTATCATGCCATTATCTCTAAGGAAGAAGAATTCTGGAAACAAAGATCTAGGTCGGTCTGGTTGTCCTCTAGGGATAAGAATACCAGATTTTTCCACATGACTACCATGAAGTATAGGGCATCCAATCATATAACTCATATTATGAAGAATGGTATAATATTTGAGAAGGAGGATGAGATAAGGAGTGAAGCTATTTAGTTCTTTGCGAACCTATTATCTATTGATGGAAGGCTGGATGTGAATGCACAACAAAACCTCATTGATGTTATTCCTAATATTCTGAATGAGGTTCATAATAAATCTTTGTTTGCTATCCCTTCAATGGATGAGGTCAGAAAGGCTATGTTCTCATTTGAGGGCAATAAGGCCCCGAGGTTTGATGGATTCCCTATATTCTTTTTCCAAGTCTTCTAGGAGATTGTGGCTGAGGATGTCATGAATGTTGTTAAATAATTTTTTGGATCTAGAAAACTGTTAAAGGAGCTTAATTCTACATTTATTGTTCTTATACCTAAGCTCCCTAGTGCAGATGCTTTTGAGTTTTTCCATCCGATTATTTTATGCAACTCCTTTTATAAAATCATTTCTAAAGTGGTTACTACTAGGTTGCTGGGTGTTCTCCCTCTTCTCATCTCTCCTCAGCAGAATGGTTTCATCCTCGAAAGATAGATTTTAGACTCTATAATTACTGTTCATGAGAACATTCATTCTCTTGAGGTATCCAAGAGTTAAGGTTTCCTTCTTAAGAAGGCATATGACAGAGTGGACTGGGAGTTTTTGCTGAAAATTTTAAGAGCTTTTGTGTTTTCTGATAGATTTATGCAATTGATAAAGGAAATGATAACTACTACCAACACTGTTGTTATTATCAATGGGTCTCCTTCCTATTTTTTTAAAGTCACTAGAGGCGTGAGACAGGGAGACTCTGTTTCGCCTATCCTCTTTACTCTTATGGCTGAAAGTCTTGGAAGGATTTTTCTCAAAAAGGTGGAGGAAGGAAGTTTGAAAGGGTTAAGACAATCTTCAGCTAATCTTGTGTGCTCTCATCAAATTTTTTTTGATGATACTATACTCATGGGAAGCACAACTGTTGGAGAAACCTAAGTTTTAAAGAAGTCCCTTTTGTTGTACGAGGATGCTTCTAGTCATAAAATAAATAGGGGAAAATCTCTCTCTTCTTTTTAAATACTCTTGAAAGGAGGCAAAGGAAGATTGCTGAAATTATTGGTTGTGCAATTAATTCTCTACCTTCCATTTATTTGGGTCTTCTTTTGGGATCAAAACCACCTGAATCTTTTTGGATATCTCTTGTGGACCAGTTCAATCGTAAGTTGGCGGGATGGAAAGGGGCCCTCCTCAGTCAGGCTGGAAAAGTGTTGCTGCTCAAATCCTCCTTGCAGAATTTTCCAGTCTATGCTTTAAGTCTGTTCAAGATCCCTTCCAAATATGCTGAAATTATTGAAAAAATGCAGAAACACTTTCTTCGATCGAGAGTGGAGGAAAAGAAGTGTGTTCCTTTGGTCACCTAAGAGAGTGTGTGCAAGCCCAAGAAGTATGGGGGTCTTGGCCTGTGAAGCCTGAGAGTGTTTAACAAATCCCTTTTGGCTAAGCAGGTGTGGTAGACCTTCTTTGAAGTACGGGAGTGGAATTCTATTTGGCTCAGTAAATATTTAAGGGGTGTTGCTTCTATCAAAGATTTCCTTAGTTACCAATCCATTCCTACAGGTTCTTCTCTTTGGAATAATGTTATTAAGGCCAGGGATCTTTTTGGGAAAGGAGCGATGTGGAAGCTTGGAGATGGGAAACAAATCTTATTTTGGGAAGACAAGTGGGTTGGGAACGAACCTCTTTGTGATATCACGACCTTCAGGAGTCACATGGAGGCGTGTAAAGCCATATTTGGTATCTTTGTTGGGGACTATTGGAGAACTTATTAGTGGTCTTGTATTTCTTCAATCAGTTCGGACCTCTCCCCCCTACAATCTTTTTTTAATTCCTTTGTGCTAAATCCGAGGGGCCATGAGGAACATCTGATTTGGAAATTATCTCCCTCTGGGATATTTTCTGTCTCTTTAGTTGTTGCCTCTTGCTACCATATTTCTCCCCCTCTTGTTTGGGTGAAGGCCTGGGTGCATAACCTTATACCCAAAATCAATATTTTTTTGTGGATTCTGCTCCAGAATAAAATCTTAACTAATGATAATCTATGTAAGCATGGATTTTCTTTTCCTAATAGATGCTACCTTTGTTGCACGGATGCTGAAAGTGTTTCACATATTTTTCTTCTTTGTCCCTTTGTTTATAACATTTGGTGCAAGATTTTTCAGATGTGGAATCTCAACTAGGTCTTTCCTAGATCTATTTGGGATTTCTACTGTTAGTGGAAGGTGCCTTCAAATAATCAGATGTTGAATCTCCTCTGGAGATATATATTTCCACACCTAGCATGGGGAATTTGGAAAGAGCGCAATAATAGAATATTTAGGGATTCTTCTCTCTCGGAGGATGTGGGCTTTGAGAAAATCATCAGAGAAGTGCATGAAAACTTCAACATGCTAAACTGTAATTTTAAGGCTAAAGGGAAGAACATATGCCAAGATTATGATCTCAAAGTTGTTGAGGCGTGGATGATCAAGGTTGATGTTTCTTATGCTCTTAGACCTACTAAGAGTCCTAGGGATGGTATCTTTTGGAGTCTCCCTCCCCTTGGATGGGTGAAAATCAACTTTGATGGGGCAACCAAGGGTAATTCTAGGCTAGTTGGGTCTGGGGGAGTGATAAGGGATGAGAATGGAAATTTTATTTCAGTAGTGGTGCTCCCCTTGGGCACCTAGACCAACCACCTCGCTGAAGCCATTTGGGCTTACCAAGTCCTTAATCTTGCCCGACAATTGAAGTTCAAAAATGTTTGGATTGAAGGGGATTCTAATAATATTATTCAATGCATTAAAGGTCTTGAAAATCCATCCTAGACTATAGAGAATTGGATTAATTTATCTAAGGAAATTATTAGTTCTTTTGAGAATCACTTTGTAACCCATGTATATAGAGAGATTATTATGGTGATGGATTTCTTCGCCAATAAGGGGGTAAAGGCTAATAATAAGATGATGTGGCAGAGGAGTGATGGTTTAGAGGCTGACCTCATGGCATTACTCATGTATGATTGCACCCATGGAAAGGTTCAATTTCCCCTACCAAACAATGATTAATGTGAAGGTGTGTATTTCCATGCAGTCTTGGAACCGTTGCATCATCATTTTTATTCATGGGCTGGAGTACTGTAGCATTAATTGTCCCATTAATATTTGGTGTTTTACATGCTTTCTAGGCATTTTGGCGATCAAGTTTAGTGGCCTTTTTGGAGTCTTCGTAGAAGGGTTGCACCATTGTCAACATGGGAGGTGAACGCTACAGGTTGGAACTGATGGAATGCAAGAAGTTGAAGGGCAATGAGAAAGTGTGGAGAGTGTTGGAGAAGGGTGGCATCACAAGCTACTTGGAAAAACTTCATGGAAGGGATCAAGAAATCACCAGGCTTTTTGTGAAGGAATGGAAAAATGGCAAGATAAAACTCTTTGGGAGAAAAGTGGTGATTAATGAACAGATAATTTTGGATGTCACTGGGATGTCAATGGAGGGGCTTAAGTTCTACAGGGACTGGAAGTTCTCCAACCAGGCAGTTAAGGATTTTCCTAAGTCTGATAAAGAAAGGGAGGATCTGCTAAGAGCTACCGAGAGTAGTTATGACTCCACCACAATTAAATTGCTTTATCGGGAGGTCTTGAGGGTGATTATGGAGTCTATTACTTTGGACGATAGATACATCAGGGTTTTTGGCTATCACTTTGTGCTCCTGAATCATTTTCGGCACCAAGTCAGGGTATCCCTTCCTTTCTATCTCTCTACTTCTTTAAATGTGAATCTTCAGGAACATTCTTCAAACTCGGTGAGGTACCCCATTATTCACGAGGGTTTTCTTCTTCTCATTTATGAACATTTTAAAGCAATGTCGGCTATTACCCATCAAACCCCTTCTCCACACTCTATTTTTGATAAGGAGGAGTTGGGTGCTAGCTATATGGATAAAGATGAGTGGGATACTGAAATGGAGGAGGAGGAAGAGTGTCCTTTGAGGGCTAAAAGGAAGGGTAATAAAAAAAGCAAGCCTAAAGCTTGTGCCCTTCCTAAACCTAGTACTATGACCTCTACTGGCAGGGCAAAAGTCATCTTCTCGGGGTTTGATGTAACTAAAATGAAGCCAAAAGGTAAACCCAATGTTTCTCCTCAGGGGAAGGGTAAGAGGAAAATTGTGGAGGACCCCTCCTATGATACCAACCAAGAGGAGTCCCAACATACCAATTCGTCTAAGAATTCTAGCTACCCACCTATGGATAGGGAGGATAGACCTCGATATCCCAGTGACCTTAAGGAGGATGATCACTACTTTAAAGTTGATCGTGAGTATCCTGTTGATATCCTAGCAATTTCCCTCAATGGTTCTGTGGATTTTTTCCAGTTGTTTAGGTGGGCGTTCTTTGAGATTAAGGAGATAAAGTTAAATCAAAGGGCCTTTAACAACAAGCTGGAAAAGAATGAAATTATGGAAAATACTAGTAAGGATAAAGATAAAGCCAAGGATTTGTGGACGAAAGATGAAAAGAGATACATGGTTGAGTGCCTAAAGAAAACTATGGAGGATTTGCAACATTTCAAGAGCAATCATGACAACAAGCTTTCATAAATGGAGGAAAAGCTAAAGAATGTGAAAGAATCAATTCAGAAGGTTTTGGAGATGAGCCACAAGAATCTGAAGTCCATTGTTAGTACCATGAATATGATGGTAGAGAATTTGGAAAAGGTTCATCAGATTAGAACTATTGTGGATGTGGAAGAAGACAAAGAACAAAGCCAGGTTGAGGGTGCAAGGCCGAGAAAATGAACCAAAGCCAACCTGAAAAGGAAGGTGGATAAGACCCCTGTGGATATTCAGAAGATGAAGAAAGAAACAATTAATATGGACAATCTGGAAAAAGAAGTAGCTGATATCTTGAGCAATTTGGCTTAGCGGCTGGATTTTTGCTTGTTTTTTGTTGTGTTGTCTCTGTGCTGGTCTTTGTTTTTTATCTCTCTAGACAACTTCTTATCTTATATATTGAACGTTCTTATGCTTTATCTTTACTTTATTTTTTGTTAAAGGGTTTTGGGGTCCCTTCAAAACCTGCTTTTACCTTAATAAAAAATAATGGCCTGATCATGACACCTATCGCCTTCTCATTGCAACATGTAGTTCTCTTTGCATCATAATTTCTATTGCTCAATTCATAGGCAAAATGTGCTATCCTTGTATATTTTAAAAGACTAACACTTTTCGAGTTTTCATTGATATCATCTACAACATATTTTACAATCTGGATATTCTTCCCTCATTCCTAATTGACATCATTCTATTGGTGCTACAAGCAAGTAGTTAATTGCATGCTCTTATTAACTATGTAATATTTTATAACTAGCATATATATCTTAAGTTTAATCTATATGAATTACACTAAGATATATCAAGGCGTTTAATTTTTTATCATTCAACTTTAATATAGGTATATTAAATTGAAAAATTAAACACCTCGATATATCTTAATCACTTAAGTTGCTTACTCATGGCCTTTTTTTTGTTTCCCAATCGGACCCCTATTACTACTTACCGATTCTACATCCTAGAGTATTTCAAAAAGGCTTTAATGTAAATGCACATGTTTAAATTCATGACTTAGCGCTATTATTAACAATGGCCTGATCAAGACACCTATCACCTTCTCATTGCAACACATAGTTATCTTCGCATCACAATTTCTATTACTCAACGCATAGGAAAAATGTGCCATCCTTTTATATTTTAAAAGACTAACACTTTTCAAGTTTTCATTGATATCATCTACAACATATTTTACAATCTGGATATTATTCCCCCATTCTTAATTGACATCATCTTATTGGTGCTACAAGTAAGTAGTTAATTGCATGCTCTTATTAACTATGTAATATTTTATAACTAGCATATACATCTTAAATTTAATCTATATAAATTACACCAAGATATATCGAGGCGTTTAATTTTTTATCATTCAACTTTTTTTTTTATAAGTGTTGTCTAAGGGGACATCTCCCTTCATTACTTGCACAAAAAATATTACATTTCCATACGGCATCAATGAAAGGGGTAGCCAACATCGTCAACCACCACAACAAACCTAGCTATTGCATTCTCTTCTATCTATCCCAGATAGGCTTCGATGAATTGCATACAACTATTTATGATGTTGTGCAGTTCCACACCTTTCAAATAGAGCATCCTTGCCATTTGAAGCAACTATTTTTTAGATATATCAAATTGTCTTATACCCATGGTACTTCACAGATAAGACCATCATGCCAACAATTGCAGGTCCTTTGGCACCAACCGTGCCAATCACTGTTCTTAGTAGAGGTGAGTCATCGCCAACCAACATATCCAAACACCAAAAAGGCTGCAACAACATGGAAATTTCATCACGATATCATTTCCCTGTTGACCACCTCAGCCAGACATCGAGGGAGAGAATGACCATCAAATATCATTGATTTGGTGTCCATGTCAATGCCCCAGTTGGCAACAACATTAGTAGCCTGATTGGATTGTGGATAAATATGTTGTATGGAAAAGTCAGCCAATGAATCCAGAACTCGGAAAATCTCAATCAGACCACCTTTCAGTTTCTAGTTGATCACCTTCTTTTTCCTCATCGCCTCAACACAAAGAATAGAGTCCCCTTCTATCTCGATCGACCTCAAGTTTTTCTGTAGACATATCCAAATTCCCACGGCTAATGCCTCCATCTCGGCCATGTTGTTTGTGGAAACCCCCAACTTGACTGCACCAGCCCATAGACAAGATCCTTCTTCGTTCTGAATGATCACCCCAACACCGATAGGTCCTGGGTTACCCCGAGAGGCCCCGTCAAAGTTTAAATTTACTCGACCCGGCCTGGGAGTGGTCCACCTTGCCAAATTTATTTTAAATGGTTCATTACAAACAAAAATTGGTGGAAAGTGGAGTGAATCCCATTTCTTTCTCAATTCATTGTCCCAAGAAGAAAACACCATTGAGTGCTTAACAATACATTTTGCATTAACAATTTCATAGATACCTTGTTCCACCTTTCTAATGAGGTCACCTAGAGCCATTTCTTGCTCGTTGAAGACTCTTCTATTGTGTTCTTTCCACAAATGCAAACCAACATGGAAGGAGCAATCGACCAAACATCACTCCAGAGCCCCCGACCCGATCTTACCGGCCACCCTACCAAGAATTCACTTAGGTCTTATTGTTTGGGAGCATACCAACCCAACGTTTCTTGCAAGTAGTCCCAAAATTTTACCACACATGGGCAAGAGAGCAAGATGTGATCCACCCATTCCCAATCTTCTCAGTATAGTGGAAAAATGGACGGGCCCTGTATTCCATACCTGGCTAATCTATCGCTTGTCAGTATTATTTTATGCAAGGTAGACCAAAGAAATGCCCCTACTTTTGGGAGCAACTTGGAGTTCCAACATAATTTTGAGGGCCACTCCTTAGTTGTCCTTTTACACGTTGAGTCTCATAGCCCATCTTGACCGAGAACTCCCCAGACTTCGAGCCACACCAAATTATCTCATCTGCCTACTATGTTAGACAAACACGCCTTTTATCCAATTATTCCTTTAGGGCATCCAAGTCTCCAACCAGGATCTACACCTCACTGAAATCCACCCAATCCATTTGAAATCCCCCCACCACCGCTGATTGTGACACATAATTTTCCACCTTGTTGCCGTAAACATCTGTAGCTTGCATGATCCAGTCTTTTCCCCCGAATTTTATTGCTAAATATTCCCGACTGTTCCAAGAATCAAACCAGAAGTCTGCCAACCGTCCATCACCAATTCTCCAAGAAAGGTACTTAGTTATCAATCTTTTACTCTCCCCAATAAATTTCCACACCGCTGAGCCACCCATGGAGTTTTCCATTGTCAATATCCTCTTTGGCTCTTGATTTTCTAGATATTGTTCCTTATTATTTTGCACCACATCCGCCTTGGTTCCCTAAAAAAATTCCATCTTAGTTTTTCCCCCATAGCCGTGTTCAACAGTTCCATTCTTCTTAGGCCTGCCCCTCCATTCTCTTTTTGATATTAAGTGATCTCCCACTGAATTAGAGGAATTTTCTTGACCTCCCTAGTGCCCTACCAGAGGAACTTCTTCAAAAATATCTCCAAGGCCTCTAAATTTTTGTTCAGAAGCTTGAAACATGACATAACATAGATGGGGACAACCGCTAGCACCGACCGGATCATCTGGATTCTCCCCACGAATGATAACCACTTTGTTTTCTAGAACTCTGATTTTCTCCTACATTGACTTACCAGATCAATCCAAAGCTTCAACCTACATGCACCTTGGAATAATGGGACTCCCAAATGTTTTGTCGGGAGCCCACCAATTGAGAAACCTAGCATTTTTGCAACGACTTTTTAGTGTTGAAGAAATAAATCTTTGATTTATCTTTGTTCAATATTTGTCCCGAAGCATTACTATATTTATCTAGCACGCCTTTTATGACTTCAACCTCATGCTCAATCACCTCACCCATCAACATGGTGTGATCTGCGAACTATGAATGAGTGATACAATCCATGTTCTCTGTCACCCTTGTCCCTTTCCACCACCCTGCACACTTGAGTTGTCTAATGTACCACCCCAAAGCTTCCACCATAATCACAAATAAGAAGGGGGATAGTGGGTCTCCCTAACGGAGCCCATTAGAAGCTCCAAAGATACCACATAGAGAATCGTTTACAAAAATAGAATAACGAGCGGAAGAGATGCAAGTCTTTACCATTTCCCTCCACTCCTACACAAATGCAAATCTCTTTAGGAATTCAAGAAGAAAGGACCAACTTACCCTGCCATACACCTTGCTCACGTCTAGCTTAATTACCATTGCCTTTAGCCTTTCACTTGAGATTGTATGTATCAATTCGGCAGTTGTTATTATACTATCAATAATTTCCCACCCGGGAGTAAACCTGTTTTGTTCTTCACTTATTATCTTTCCCATCACCTTCTTCAGACGGGTGACCATTTCTTTTTTTGAGATCTTGTAGATTGTATTGCATAGCGATATTGGGTGGTAGTTCACAAAGGAAGTGCATGTAGTTTTCTTGGGGATGAGTGTAATTACTGTGTTGTTTATGTCTTTGACAAATTTTTTAGACTTCCTGAAATCTTCTATGAATCTCCAACGTCCTTTCCCACAAAATTCCAACATTTTTGATACAACTTAATCGGAAGACCGTCAGGTCCAGGGGCTTTGCCAGGGTTCAAACCAAAGACCACCACTTGAACCTCCTCCAAGGTGAAAGGTGCCAACAACATTTCATTATCATCCCTACTTACCAACTTTGGGATGTAGTTCAAAATATCATCTTCCGGTGATACTTCTCTATTCCCGTTGTTAAGGAGGGTCATGAAGAAATGCACCGCCTCCTCCTCCACCTCCGATCTGTCACACACCAACCTGCCATCCATCTTCCTTATATTCTCTATCATGTTGATTTCTCTCCTCGCATGGGTGGCCACATGAATTTTTTTTGTATTCGTGTCTCCATCCCTTAACCAATTTTCTCTAGCCTTATCTCGCCAAAATATCTCCTCCCTGGAAAACAATTCTGAATGTTTACCTTTTAACTCCTTCTCTAAGGAAAATTAAATCTCAGTCATACCTAATTGGATGACCCGTTTGTTAAGTCGATCCAACTCCTCCTCCACTATTGCCAAATCTGAGAAAATGTTCTTGAATGTAGACTTATTCCATTCCTTAAGTTTTTATTTTATGAATCCTAGCCGTTTGAGCAACATGGAGCTTGTCAAACCTCCCATACCCAATCTTTCACACCACCAAATTTCCAACAACTTTAGCAGCTCCTTATCCCTCCACCACATAGATTCAAATTTGAAATATCCTTTCGCCAAATTTTCACCCAACTCTACCACCAGCATTACCGTGAAATGATCTGATACATATATGGGAATAATTTGAGCACTACACCTATGCACATCACTCCACCACCCTAAACCAAGCAAGAATCGATTGAGCCTTTCTGCAATATTGGTGAAGCCAGGTCGTCTATTAGTCTAGGTATAGACTCCATTCTTTGGCACACAGTCTACCACAGATAAGTTTGAGATGAAATCCCAAAAATCAAGCATTACTCTGTTCACCTTTTGTAATCCTCCATTTTTTCTTCCAGATTTGTTATTGCATTGAAGTCTCCCCCAAAAATCACCATATTGTTTTTCAATGAAACCACTTTCTCCACTATCTCTCTCCATACCTTTCACTTCTCCATTGTCCCAATCGACCCATACACATTGAATACTAAAAATTCTAAGTTGACCAATCTGCATTTTGCCCACCCAAGCATCTAATGAGGGCCCTCATCCAACAAAATGATATCCACTATGTTGGGGGACAATAAAAACCCATCCCCCCCACCGAGCCAGTCGCATCACAAAATACACCATTTCTTAGTTTACAATACTTAGCAAAATTTTCTCGTTCCACACTAGATATCTTTGTCTCCTGAAGCAGGATGATGTCCGCCTTTGTCTTATCTAAATGACACTTAATTAAGTGTCTTTTTTCAGGGGTCATTAGGCTCCTGATATTCCATGTTAGAATCCTCATTGTTGTCCAAGGGAGGCCTCGACTCCCTTGGATGACAAAAAATCTTTGATGCTCAAGAGACCCATCTCCTTGGCCTCTTCCTCCCTCTTCTGCTTATTGGATTTCCTGCCCCTATATTTTTTCTCCTTTTCCAGAGCCCTAGTAGCATACTAGCTTATGCTTCTAGGCTCGGTTATATCTAGCTCATCTTCAACTTCGAAATCCTCCTCCCCATTCGAAGACACTTCACCAAGAATAGATTTTGTTTCCATAACCTCTTTTGATTGAATCTCCAAGGGCACCATCTCTGGGAAACGGTCCTTGACCCTCCGAGTCAAATTATCCATGCATGTCATCTCACACCCCAACAGGTGGTAAGGAACCATCGCCAAGCATGGGGAAGCCATTCCCACAACCTCTGAGTTCGTCGAAGGGGGAGATGGGATCCTCTCCGCAACATTATCCATCTTTGATGGCACCATACTGGGCACCACCTTTGTTTTCCAAGTCATCTTTATTTTTATCATTCAACTTTAATATAGATATATTAAATTGAAAAAATAAACACCTCGATATATCTTAATCACTTAAGTTGCTTACTAATGGCCTTTATTTTGTTTCCCAATCGGACCCCTATTACTGCTTACCGATTCTACATCCTAGAGTATTTTAAAAAGGCTTTAATGTAAATGCACATTTTTAAATTCATGACTTGGCGCTATTATTAACAATGGCCTAATCGAGACACCCATCGCCTTCTCATTGCAACATGTAGTTCTCTTCGCATCACAATTTCTATTGCTCAATGCATTGGCAAAATGTGTCATCCTTGTATATTTTAAAAGACTAACACTTGTCAATTTTTCATTGATATCATCTACAACATATTTTACAATCCAAAATATTCTTCCCTCATTCCTAATTGGCATCATCCTATTGGTGCTACAAGCAAGTAGTTAATTACATGCTCTTATCAACTATGTAATATTTTATAACTAGCATATATATCTATAACTAGAATAAAATATTACATAGTTAATAAGAGCATGCAATTAACTACTTGCTTGTAGCACCAATAGGATGGTGCCAATTAGGAATGAGGTAAGAATATCCGAATTGTAAAATATGTTGTAGATGATATCAATGAAAACTTGACAAGTCTTTTAAAATATACAAGGATGGCACATTTTACCTATGCGTTGAGCAATAGAAATTATATATATATATATAATTTGAATGATGAAAAATTAAACGCCTCGATATATCTCGATGTAATTTATATAGATTAAATTTAAGATATATATGCTAGTAGCATTCGTAGCGCTACATAGAAGATACAATTATTAGGGTTAGGGTTAAGATTTAAAATATGATTACGGTTAGACCTAAAATTAGAGTAAGGGTTAAGGTTAGGGTTAGGGTTACAATTATAATTATTCTTAGTTTTAGAATTAGGGTTAGAGATAGATTTAGAATTAGGGTTAGGGTTATGATTAGAATTAATGTTAGTTTTAGAATTAGGGTTAGAGTTAGGGTTAGAATTAGGGTAGTGTTAGTTTTACAAAAATAATTAGTGTTGTTCTTAGGGTTAGAGTTAGGCTTATTGTTAAGATTAGCGTTAGGATTGGGGTTAGGGTTAGAATCAAAATTACTTTTAGTTATAGAATTAGGGTTAGGATTAGATATAGATTTAGAGTTAGTGTTGGGGTTAAAAATATGCTAGTTTTAATTTTAGGGTTAGGGTTAGGGTTAAAGTTAGAGTGAGACTTATTGTTGATATTAAATCCTAACCCCAATCTAAATTTAACCCTAACCCTGATTGAACACTAACCAACCCTAACCCTAATTGAAACCTAACTCTAACCTCAACCCTAACCTTAACCTTGACCCCAAGATTTATCCTAGAACCATAAGTCTAATTAAGTTCTAACCTTGATCTAACAATAACCCTAACCCTAGCCCGAAACCTAACTATAACTATAATTATAGCCCTATTCGTAACTATAATCTTAATTATAATTCTAACCCTAACTATAATTATAATGTTATTTATAATCTTAATTTTAACACTAACTCTAATTCTCATGGCAACCTCGATTCTAAATATAACCCTAATTAAACCCTTCTCTATCCCTAAATAAAACCTAACCCTATTCCTAATCAAACCCTAACCCTAAATGGATTTAAAATCTAATTGTAACCCTAACAAAACCCTACCCTTTGATTGAACGATAACCCTGATTGAACCCTACCCCTAATTGATTATTAATCCTAACCCTAACCCTTATCCTAATTATAACCCTAATTTTAATTCTAACCCTATTTGTAATTATAATTCTAATACTAACCCTTTATTCTAATGAAAACCCTAATTCTTTCTAATTGTAACCCTAATTTAACCATAACCCTAACCTTAATTAAATTCTAATAGGCTATTTTAACCCTAACACTAACCTAACCTTAACACCAACACTAATTGAACTTGAATCCTAACCCTAGTTGAACCCTAACCTTGAATTGAAGATTTATCTTATAACCCTAACCTTAACCCTAATCCTAATTGAAACCTATCCCTAACCCTAACTAAATTATAACCCTAACCTTAACCATAACCCTAATTGAACTTGAAGCCTAATCCTAAACCTAAATCCATTCCTAACCCTAACCCTAACTATAACCTTAATTATAATTGTAACCTTAACTATAATTCTAATATTATTTGTAATCCTAATTTTAACACTAACTCTAATTCTCATGGAAACCTTAATTCTAAAAAACCCTAACTCAACCCTACTCTATCCCTAAATAAACCCTAACCCAAATTGAATCTAACCCCATTCCTAATCAAACTCTAACCCTAAATGGACTGAAAACCTAATTGTAACCCTAATGAAACCCTACCCTTTGATTGAATGATAACCTCGATTGAACCCTACCCCTAATTGATTCCTAATCCTAACCTCGACCCTAATTATAACCCTAACCCTTATCCTAATTATAAACCTAGCCCTAATTTTAACCCTAATTTTAATTCTAACCCTATTTGTAATTATAATTCTAATACTAACCCTAATTCTAACTATAATCCCAACTAAACCATAACCCTAACCTTAATTAAACTCTAACAAGCTATTTTAACCCTAACCTTAACACTAACACTAATTGAACTTGAATCCTAACCCTAGTTAAACCCTAACCCCAACCCTAACCTTGAATTGAAGCTTTATCTTATAACCCTAACCTTAACCCCAATCCTAATTGAACCCTATCCTCAACCCTAATTGTTAACCATAACCTAAACTTAACCCTAACCCTAATTGAACTTGAAGCCTAATCCTAAACCTAAATCCAACCCTTACCCTAATTCTAACCCTAACCCTAACTATAACCTTAATTCTATTTTTAACCCCAACCTTAATTCTAACCCTATATCCTAATTGTAATAACAACGATAATTATAATGACAACCTTAATAGAACCCTAACCCTAATATAAACTTAACTTAATTATAAATGAACACTATGCTTAGTTGAATGTTAATCATTAACCTAATTAAATTGTAAGCCTAATTGAACACTAACCCTAACCATAATTATAAGTGAACACTAACCCTAATTGAACTATAATTGAACCCTAAGACTAACCTTAACAGTAACCCTAACCCTTATTGAATCCTAACCCTCACCCTAACCCTCACCCTATTCATAATCTTAATTGTAACAACAACCACAATTGTAATGACAACCCTAAAAGAACCCTAACCCTAATATAAACTTAACTTAATTTTAAATTAACACGAAGCCTAATTGAATGCTAATCTTTAACCTAATTAAATTATAAGCCTAGTTAAACACTAATCCTAACCCTAATCGTAAGTGAACACTAACCCTAATTAAACTCTACATGTAATCCTTACTCTAATTGAACCCCAAGACTAACCTTAACACTAACCCTAACCCTAATTGAATCCTTATTGAATCATAATCCTAATCCTAACCCTAACCCTATTTGATCCCAAATTCTAACCCTAACCCCAAGCTTTAATGTAGAGCCCTAACCTTAAGTCTAAGTGAAAACTGACCCTAATTAAACTCTAACCCTAATTCTAATTGAACACTAACCCTAATATTAACCCTAATCCTAATTGAACCCTAATCATAATCCTAACCTAATCAAACATTAACCTTAATTAAACTCTATCTCTAGCCCTAATTAAATTCTAACCCCAATTGAATTCTAACCATAACCCTAACCCTAAGTGAACACTAACCCTAATTAAACTCTAAATCTGACCCTAATATTGACCCCGACCTTGGACCTTATTTGAATTTTAACCCTAATCCTAACCATAATTAAACCATAACCCTAATTGAACCACAACCCTAGTTCAATTAAGTTTAGAATTCAATTAGGGTTACAATTTTTTTAGGGTTAAGATTCAATTAGAGTTAGGTATGGAGTTGAATTAGGGAGGGATATAGTTTAATTAGGGTACTATCAGGGTTGGGGTTGGGGTAAGGGTTAAGTGATAAAGCTTGGATTTAGTGTTAGTGTTCAATTGGGGTAATTGTTAGTATTAGGATTAGGGTTAGAGTTCAATTAGGCTGGTATTAGTGTTAGTTTTATAATTAGGGTTAGGGTTAGGATTATTTATAAAATTAGAGTTAGGTTTGTGGTTAGTTATTGTTAGTTTTACAATTGGGGTTAGGGTTAGGGTATAATTAGTGTTAGTGTTTGGGTTAGAAATAATGTTAGTGTTAGGTTTAAGGTTACATTAGAGTTAGGGTTAGGGTTAATCCTAACCCTAACCTTAATTGTATCCTAATTTAACTGCATCTTAACACTAAGCCTAACCCTGATTATTCCCTAACCCTAAGTAATTAACCTAAACCTAATTGAATGCTAACCTTGATTGATCCATATACTTAACCCTAAACTTAAATAATTTGGAATCCTATTTTAATCGTAACCCTAGTTGAACCATAACCTTAATTGAATCATAACCTTAAGTGAACTCTAACCCTAATTTAACCCTATTCCTAATAGAATCCAAGCCCTGACCCTAACCCTTACTCTAATTGAACCCTCACCATACCTAATGCTAACCATGGCCTTAACCTTGAACCCTAACCCTAACTAAAACCTTGAGATTTATTGTAGAACCCTAATTGTACCTTAAACCTAGTCATAACCCTAACTGAATTCTAATACTAACCCTAAACCCTAATTGAATATAAAGCCTAATTTAACCTTAACCCTAACACTAACACTAACCCTTACCCTAATTGAACCCTAAGCTTAAGCCTAATTGAACCTTAATTGAACCCTAACTTGAATCCTAACTGAATTTTAACCCTATTTATATAATATGCTACTCGAGATATCCTTCTTGAGGCACCTTTGTTTTAATCAATTTCTCACATAAAAATGTAATAGACACCTCAAGAAGGATATCTCTTGGTGTATTTTATATATATCTTTCCTCCATAATTATCATGAATTTAAGAGCACAATAAATATCTTTAAATTTCATGGCATGGGAACATTTCTTATGGAATTGTGTTACTTTAACTCATAGTGGCTAGTAGAAAGGAGAGTGAAGGTTAGAATTTAAATTTGATGACGAATTTCAAGTGTCATTTCCACATTCCTTGAGGTCGATCTAGATCAATTCCACAACCTACAAAAAACTTATTGAGGGATTGAGTGGTGGTCTTGAGTTAAATAATGAATGTATTAAACTTAGTGTATATGGGGGAAAAATAAAATGCATAGGAGATAGGTTGTGAGACAAGTCCTACATAAGAGTATGTCACTTGTTAATATGCTATGCATAGGAAATAGATTGTGAGACAAGTCCTACATAAGAGTATGTCACTTGTTAATATGCTATTGCAATGACACATTCCCATCAAAATGAACACAAAACTAAATGAAAATTAGAATGAGAATATTAACTTACCATTGCACTATTTAACCCTCTTGTGTAGTTTTCCTTTCAATCATTAATTACCCAAGAATTTTGATCAAGCATTCTCTCTTTCTAAAATTTATACTTAATTCAAAGCCATGCATCTAGTAAGATCTCTAGCAATCTTTCGTAATTTTTTCTTTTATTAAGTTGTCTCTTTCATTGCATGTTTCTCATTAGGTTGGCATGGTCGGCTATTTTGATGAGAGATCATCTTCAAAATTTTAAAGGTTTGAAACTTGCAACATGCACAATTAGTTGAACAGGGTTATCCTGATTCTGAGGGGATTAATTTCAGCCATGAAATAACAAATAAAAATTTCAGTGTAAAATCATATAACCATGTATGGATCAAGGTGAAGAAAATTCAAGCTTATCGAGATGAGTTTCAAGGCTTAAAGGTTATAGAAATACAATTGATGACAAGTTGGGTATCAAACCCATGTTTTAGATCTTTTTTTTCTTGGGTATATTATAAAGGTGTGGGCATGAAATTTTGAGAAGTGGAAGCTTTCATAATTGCAGAGTTAGGCAATATTTCAACTCAAAAATTCATGATACAAGAAATAATTATATTGTAGAATAGAACTAAGGAAAAATATAGGCTTATTGTAAGTACATGCATGTAGTGTATCCATATTATTTATAAGCCTGGATTGATGGTGAATTCTTTGAAATTTTGTTCTACCACAAAAAAATGCCCTGTCTAATTGGTTGACCAATTCAAAGACCATGAATGTTGTGAAATGGATTGAATTTTGATTTCAATGCAAATCAAGATAAATAGATCCATATTTTAGAAATCAAGATCCGATCATCTATAATTGTAGAAGAATCCAATGCTAAAAAAACATTTTCAAGTCCATAATAAACCATGCAATGAATCATAAAATGATCATTTATATTTCTATAGGAATAGATTTTTCAGCTCTTGAAACACCAAAATTTTGGCGGAGTATGCTTAAGAAAGAAACAACACCATAAATAAAATATTTGGTGATAACTTCATATACCAAAATCTAGAGCAATCGACGATGCTCTAGAATGTGAGAGACATAATACAATCTTTGAGGCAATGGAGCAGCAATGGATATTTTGCATGGACCAGATCTAGTGACTTTACATCCACTATTTCAGATTTTTCGGTGCCTTGAAATGGGCTGACAGCTAAAATTCAATGCCAAAGCCCATAATGTTTGCATCCATTAATGATATGCAAAGCACAACACTAACAAACTTTTCCTCAATTCACTGGAATGCAATCATTTACCACAAATATTACTCAAACCGAGGTTGAAGAGCTTGGAAAGCTTAGAAAATGTGAAGGCAGTGTATGGTTCAAGTTGTTGGTTGCACCCACGAAGTAAGTCGATCACTGGATACAACACCAAATTCAAGTAAATGTAACGATCTTGGTAAACACAAACAAAATATTCATTATAAATATTTATAGAAGCTCCATCGAATTCCTTAACCAAACTAAATTGCATACCTCATTTGAATTCCCTCTGTAGAAACCGAAAAAACATGTGTATTATTTTTTGTTGTATTCAATATTCTTTTAAAGAAATTTGATGAGTTTTCCAATTGTATCATTTCAACTTCCTTTCATGTGATTGCTACCGTTTCAAATGCATGCTGATCATTTATTTCCCTCGTCACATTTGTAACTGTCATTTCTTTTTGTTTGCACGGATCTGCAAACATGTGATGCCAATGAAGGAATGCCTCTCAGCATAATTAATATTTTCATTTCATATTGATATGACATAATACTACATGTCTTATAAAATTATAAAAAATTACTTGAACATTTTGATGGATGGTTGTAGTTGAATTCTGGAATGAAATGCACAGAGTGCTAGATTTGTGAACTTAAACCTCCATAATCACCCTAGAACCATTAGATTTACAAAGATCAATAGTTGAAAATTTATTTGAGATGGAACTTTAGAATGACACCACCTCTCACCAAAAGTGATCAATTAATTGAAGCTATAGAAATGAAAGAAAACTATTGAATTCGGTTTGAAGTGTCGGTACAAAATTTTAATGTACTAATTATGTAGTTCGAAGGTAACACATTTCATTCATTTCAATATTCGAGAAAAAAAAACGTGAACTTGTTGTTGCTAACTGATTTTATTTTGAAGTGAGAGGGTCAGGACACAAGGAGATTGCTCATTACAATGCACTAGGAAGATTCTAGGATCCAACACAACCATTTCACGCCTGTCAGTGTCTTTGTATTCATCTCTTCAATAATCAAATTTTGGGTAAGTGAAAGACAAAAATCCTATGTTTCATCATTTCTTAATTTTTCAATCTTGGGGTTTAGGGTTGAGACTTCACACTATACAAGCATGTCTACCACCACTACCAAACCAACTATTGGGAAAGGCAAATAAAAATCAAATAAAAAATAAATTATGTTGGACTACTTAAAACCCAAGTTTCATGGATGAATACCATGATATTTATGATCCTGTAATCTATGGTAGGCTTATCTTAGAACTTAGATTTTCATGTGAGAATAAGGCTACAAAGCAAATGAGAACTACCAATAGTAAAATAATACCAATTAATAGTATCGCTACATCATGGATAGCTGGATTGGGATGCATGATGTTACATGAGGTTTTCCTTTGCCCAAAATTTATCATAGTATGTGCCCACAATTATGATGATAACAAAAAAGTAATTGTTAATAAAAATAGCAAAGAAGAAAGAAATATTACTCATTAATGTAGAAGAATTTGAAAATGTGTTGGGGTTTATATTTGAAGATTTTGGAAATGTCCACATTGATCTAGAAAACCTTGCTAGTAATTATGAAGTAGTCAACAAATAGTCAAATTCTTTTCTAAATAAAATTTTAGTGGATAGTAACTTATTCAAAGATAATCATAAGCCTCCTTATAAATTAGATATTTTTAAACCATGGGTTCAAGATACTATTTTCATGCTAGCATTTTCCACGGATTGGATATAAATTGGGAAGTGGATGCAAGCCTCCTTGAAATGGTATATAATATCCATTATGTTTCTTGACCTATCAAAGATAACTTTCTTGAGCACATTGTAGAATCCATGTAAAAATAATTTTTAATGATTAAAGGAGGTTCCACTAAGACATTTAGGTTCACAACCTAATTGTGCTATTTATTTTTATTGAAATTTAGTGGAATATCTTTGGCCAACAAGCTTTAGATTCTTCCCTATACAAATGCTCAGGCAAAAAACAATGGCTCTAGTATATTATTGGACCACTAAGATAAGGATGCATGATACTTGAAGAAACTATAATCATTTGGTAGAATACTTTTTGGCTCCAATATATCAAGCAATTGCAAATACTTCAATGTCTAGATTTCCCGAATCTTGTAGAGATTGCATTCAACTGGGATCAAAAATATAATTGGCTAACTAGTACTTCATGGAAGAATATGTTATGCTAAGGTTTTATGGATCAGGAGTTGAGCCCTACAAAATTCCAATACATGTGATAGAGAGGGTTTTTGCATTGGAATATGTATGGAAGATAGAGAGTATAGATCAACTATATTTTGTTAGTCAATAAAAGAAGAGCATATTTTCTTCTTTACCTTTTTCATGTGGAGGGTTAAGATTCGAGAGAAAAAAATTCACTGTGGTACATGAACTTTAAAAAAAAAATTGATGTTAGCTCTCACTGAAACTATGACCCATGTGGCCAATAAGAACATTGTAAGTAGAATTCAACATGAAAGTAAACCCTTGCTTGAAATATTGAAAAACAAGAATTCTTGGGATGAGGTAAAAAACTAATGGAGTAAACTGCTATTGAGAAAGATATTTCTTTTGAATAATTGTTAGTAGAAATAATGGCATTACACAAATAGAGAGAAGCATAGAAGAAAATTAGGAGTTATGACAATTTTTATGAAAAAGGTGGTCGGCCATCTACTTCACTAAAAATACCAGATTCTCTAAGAAGGGATTGTAGAGAAGAAAATTGGACACAATAAAAAATTATTGTCTTTTGGTCTATGAGGAAGGATCTAGGTGAACCAAAAACTAGTGCAAAGTTTCAAGAGATCCTAGAAGATTATGAGTTTAGCAATTTGTGGAATAAAGAGCATCCCTCTGAAGTTAAGAAAATTATGATGAATTTGATGATAGGGAAGAACAAAGTGTACAATATGCAAGAAAATTCAAACGTGGTTTAAGTGATACCAAAAAACAAACATATACTTTAGGAGGAGCCATAGTTGAAAAATGGGTTATGAAGGTGGTGGTTTGAGGTTCAAAGGACAAGGAATTTGGGTGCCAATAAAGGAAGGCCATATAAAACCTAAGGATTTGCAAGGTATTGGAGCTAATAAAAAATCCCAAGGGCATACAAGAATAGGTGAAACAATTCATTTTGTTACAACTTCAAATCCTCATGGTCAAATACAATCACAACCAGGACATGGTGGAGAATCTAGTGCAACTGACACTACCAGTAGTGGAAATGGTATGATTACTAGTACTAGTAGTGGTAAACATGTGCTGCAACAAAAAATTACACACGAGGCCAATAGTAGAAGATACTACATAGGCACCCATTGATCAAGGCATTTTGAAGAAGCAGAGAATTATGATAGGTCCAAGTCCAACTACCACTACCACTACCTTAATTTCCACCCCAAAGGAGTTATTTCCAAGCACTCCTCTAGTTGTTAGTGTGACTACAATAAAATGGTTAATCCTAGGCCTCAAACTCAAATAATTAGAGATGTTCCCATTACCACAAGTACTCCTTTTCTATTCAAGCATTTGATTATGTCTGCAGCCCCAAGTTTTCATTACAATGCATTGCTCAAGTTTAGAAATAAATCATAAATGTATAAAAAACAAAAGAAGAAAATGATAGAGAGTACATCTATTTTATCTATAGAGCCTACAAGAACTAGGGTATTACCCATATTTAACCCAAATATAGAAACTATGGAGTACATGTTTGTTGTTCCCAAAGTTCAAAATAAACTAGAGAATCAAATGCATCGTTATGAATTTGAGATTACTAGTATCCAAATAGATTTTTCTTGATTGAAAAATTATAAAAAAATTAATGTATCAAAAAATAACAATGAAGTGGTGTACACATCATTGCTAAAGTAAGAGAGAAAAAAATAGATTGTAGATTCAAATCGAAAAGTTACAAGCAAACCTAGAAAATGAGAAAGCAAAGAGGAAAGCAAAAAACAACAAGAACAATGAATTAGAAAAAAAAAAAAACCTCTACATATACAATAAAAGAGGATGAACAAACATATGTGGAACTAAAATTGAATGAACTAAAGCAAAGGTTAGATGAGAGCATCAAGAAATATGATGATGAAAAATCCACTTCAGAAAAATTAAAACAAAACTTGGTGAAAGTCATTGACTCAACAAATAAATTAAAAGTCAATCTAAAAGAACGAAAACAAATGCAAAACATTGGGAACAAAAAATGGAGGAACAAAGAAAAACCAATGAATGATTGGCAACACAACTAAGGGAAGCACAAAATGAAATAAAGTCTTGTCAGAATAAGTTAACTACAATTTATAGAGAAATAATGATGGATATGAAACAAAGGATGCGGGAGGAAATAATGTAGAGCATTTATCATTTGTGTGAATTGTTTCAATTGATTTATTTTATAGGAAGCTCAAAAAATATATAGTTGACAACAAAAATATGATTTCAAGAGAGAAAATTAAAAAATAAAATTTTGCAAATAGTCTACAAAGCAAGTGAATGAATTAAAATCTAAAGGAATTCACGACCAAATTGATACCTCAATAAAGGCTTCATCTATCATTTAAAAGTGTTTGAGAATACATAAAATAGAGGAATTTCTGGATCAGGCTACAAAAAAGATGAAGAAATTGGATAAAAAGGTAGAGAACTTGACAAAGCTTGGTTTTCCCTTGGATTTTGACACAAAAAAGTGATTCATTGCAAAGGATACTTTCAAAAAGGAGGATAGAAGATTGATTTGGACCAATTTCCTCATAATTTAGATGAGGTGAACTATTTGGATTCCATCAAACCAATGATAACCTTGAATGCAACTTTGATTGAAACATTCAAGTCAAGTTCCAATTTCAATTATGAATTATTAACAAATTTTCAAGTTAGACATAATTAGAACAAATTGCACTTCCATCAAATAAACAATGAATCATGCTAGAAAGGCTGATAGAATGATTTGATAATATGAGTTTCCAACTTAGCTCTATGTAGAGTTGTTTTTGAGAAATATTTTCTATTGTTTCCATGTATTCTTTCATTTTAAAATCAACACAAAACTCAAATTCATTAATGTGTTCAAATTATCAATTTATCTATATTATTTATTTGCTCAATTCAAAAAAACTCTAGTTTCTACTACTAGATACACATTATGATTAAACGATTGCTAATGTTGTATATGATATTGTTGTTATTAAGAATTGAGTGTAAGACCCCTTCGTTTTGCTCTTTTGATCGAACAGTGTTCTGTTTGATTATGTTGTACTTTCTGTTTGTACTTTGACTTAGAACTCAATTACTATTTGATCGTTATCTGTAAAGTGATGTGAATGTTATATTTTGGTGTGATGGTGTATTTTTCTGATATCATTATGACACGCTTTGGATTAGCATAGTGGACATTTGAATTAATGATGTTTTATGCTTTTGATCATATTAATGATGTTAGATTCATCAGTTAGTAATATTGTATTGGTGAAGGGGATGAGATTGCATCACTCCCTTGCGAGCGCCCTGCGATCTCGAGACTTCCTCTTCACGGTGTGTTTAATTTTAACATATAAATGCATGTGGATATACTTTGTGTTCGCAAGTTGACAGGTACAGGACATCGACTCCACCTGGTTTCACAGGTTCAAGCATGTCCAATGCCCTACGGTATTCGATTAGGAGATAGTAGCTAGGTTTTCCGTGCCAAGTCGTCACCCTAGTCCTAGTATGTCGTCAGATGTTAGTCGGGTTGTGTTGTTGTGAATATTGCTCCCTCTCTTTGTTTATTTAATTGCAGGTTAAAAAAAAGGGGTAATCATATGGCTGTATGCATTTAATTTGTGAAATTGAAATTTTACTGGAATTATGTTAATAATGTAATTTATTTTATTAATTAATTTAATTTAATTAATAAATAATTTAATTGTGGATTAGATTTATTTATTAATTAATTAAATTGGTTTTGTTGAAATTGGATAAGTTCATTTTGAAATTATGAATTTTATTATGTGAAATTGAAAATTATGAAAATGAATTAAAAGTTAAATTAGAAGTTTGAATTCAAAAAAATTGAAAGAAATTAGATATTTTGCATTTTCTATTTTTTGATATTTATGAGGGTGGTTGTTGAAATTTTAGGGTTTTATCCTTATGGTTGAATTTCTTTTCTCAATTTTTTGTTGATGAAGTTTTTGGAAAAAAATGGAAAATGGAGGGAGGAAGTATTGTTGGATTTTTTGTGGGTTTTGGATTGAAGTTGTGAAAATGGCTGATCTGAAGAGGGAATCGAAGCAAGGATCCGTGCATCATCTGGATCTTCTCAAAATTTGAAAACCAAGTTCATGTCATTATATTGATTTTGATTTTGAAAAAATTGATACATTTACATATGTTGTTTACAAAAATCTTTGTTTGGAAACTCAAATAGATTATGTTGGAAAAATAGAAAACCCATGTTGAATCTGAGTTGATTGCAAAATATCTCTTCAAAAAAAAATATATATATATATATATTTCTTCAATAAAATCTTTGTGTTCTTGGCTAGAATTGGGTTTGAATATTTTCCTTCTTAATTAATTATGCAATTTATCATTGAAGATTTAAATATATATATTTATGTAGATATATATTGATATATATACATACATATATATATAAAATATTCATATTAAGTCTATGTTGTTGAAATATTTGAAAAATGCCCCTTTTGGAAGAGGCGCGGATTTTAAAATCTGCAGGTTTTACTGTTAAAAAAATAAATAAATAAATTATTGTTGGGAGTGGGGGGGGGGGGGGTCTGGGGGCTCACCCCCACCGCACTCCCCAAGGGAGGCACGTGGGGGGGAGCCGCGCCGCGGCCTGCGCACCGACCAGTGGGGTGGCTATTTACACAGTCGCCACCACCACCCTCAGTGGTCAGTTGTGCTGTGCACAGCACCATCGGAGGTGGTGGTCGGTTGTGTACACAGCCTCACCACCGTCGACGACACCCATCACACAGCGCTGACTATGTAAACACAATCGACGGCGCTCAAACCCCGCCCATGGCCAGCCCTAAACCGTGGCCCTAAAACCGCACGCGTGGCCCGAGGCCAGCCTCTTGGCTTTTAAAAAAAATATATATATATTAATACTTTTAATATTATATTTTATAATAATAAAGTATTTAGTAATAATATTTTATATTATATTATATAATATTAAATATTGATATATATTGATAATGTATTATTTGGTGTATATTTGTATTTGGAGATTAAATTTTGAATATACATATATATTTTGTTAAAATATTTATATATGTATAGGTATTAATTTATTGTTTTTAAATGATGCATGATTTAAATATAGTTGGGAGAATTTTAAATCATTATGGAATAGTCGGGTTGGTGGTTTTATTTAATAATAATAATAACATTATTTGCTAGGCAAATATTGAATTTATAGAAATGTGTTTAAATGGCGAAATTGATTGATTTATTTTTAAAATGATTTAGTTGCAAGGACGTATGATTATTTATTTTAAAACGCTATATTATGGAATTATAGAAGTATATGCTTATTTTATTAATTAAGGCAATCAGGGAATTAATTGTTGGTTTAAATTTCATCTTGTCTGAAAGAGACGTATGTTTAAATTAGTTTTATTGAGAAATAGATTACTAATATTAATAAGGGAAATGGATTTAGTGAATCCAAAATTAGTTTAATGCCTCGCAACTTGCCTTTGTGATTACTTCCTCCGAGTTCATGTTTTGGGGAAATGGGTTAAGTGTATTTAATCTATAAGTCTTCCAGAGGACCCTAGAGGTTGGGGGTTGTCGTCTTGTGATGTCGACTGTTTGTTAATTCCCTTGGGTAGTGCATGGTGTATGGCCAGTGTTTACCCAGTTTCCATGAACGGGAATGTTTTGTGCCTCCTGAGAAAGGAGTGGATTTTGTAATGTGTGCCTCCTTATTAGGAGCGGTTTTGTTATTGTTGTTACCTCCAGTGTTTGGAGATGGTTTTATATTTGTCGCCTCCTAAGAAAGGAGTGGACGTGTTATATTGTTTGTTCACTTTGATACCCTTGGTATTTGGATGGTATGTGTGTTGTCAAGTAGAAGAGTGGCTTCCATAGGGGCCAGAGCCCAGAAGAGGTAAACTGGATAACTTACGGAAGTGGTTTAATCAAGTGATAACTAAAATAAAACTTAGAAGATTAGGTGGTACTTCTCACTAATCAAGATAATTATGCCTCACTCATAGATACAAGGGCTCGTTTAGACTTGGGATGGGTGGGAAGGCCTAGAATGGCAAGGTCATCTATCTTGTCTGTATGAAAGGTATTTGACTCCGCATGAGTGAGTATGGGGGCCGAGATTCGGTAAAGGTCACCAGGATAACCTTTTTCTTGTGGGGGTCGGAGCCTAGGAAGAATCCCAAAGGATAACCCATGACGAGCTGTGTGATGACACTTTGTCTAGGACAATAGTTGGTTCTTGTTAATGTGGGTATGGTTTCCTTGACATACCTGATGTGACCATAGTGGGTATTTGATTATTATGTGTATGGTTCTCTTAACATACTTGTCTTGCTTTATTTTGGAAGCAATGTGACCATGTAGAGCTGTACTTGTGTGGTACTCGTGATGCTCTTGAGTTTTACTTATGTGGTACTTGAGTTGTACTTGTGATGTGCTTGTGTGGTACTTGTGTTTGGATGTGTCAGTTTTGTTCAGTGATGATTTAGCCTGTGTCTAGAGGTAGATGGTCTTGGCTAGGATTCCTTGTTACTATCTCCTAGCACGGGGGGTGGGCCTTTGGGTTCCACTTGGTTGGGTGGCGTGTACCTAAATCCGTTGGGCTATCTTCATGCTCATGTGGACGATAATTCCAGTTGGAGAGCTCGTGGAATTGAGTTCAGTTCTTGCTTTATTTCATTTCAGTTGATCTTGTGTTATTTTACCCCTCATCTATTGTCGAGGTGGAAGTTGTAACTGTAACCTTATTTATTGGACTTACCTCATTCGGGGAATGAGGGTTGTAATCTTATTATTTAAATTGGATAGATGAGATTGGACAGTTATCTCTATGCTTGATGTAAATTATCTTCATTGGAATGTATGTGTTTAATTATTGTTTAAATAATTGTCATGGTTTATTTCACGTTGTTGTTGTGGGTTGTTAAGTAATCTCTGTTTCGTAACCTTAGGGGATGGTTGCATTGGGAAGTGAACTTGTCTATTAATTGTACTTAAATAAAAAAAATTATCCTGTTTAAGTAGTTGTTTGCATCATCCTCTAGGGTTGCATGGCAGGACGTTACACATGGTATCAGAGCCTAGGTTGAAATATTGGGTTCTCTGGGTACATTTGTGCCCACTGTGTTGTCCCTATGAATTGTTAGTGGTATGGTGATCACGTGTTCATGGCTTCTACTCTAGCATGATGTACTCTATGGAAAAGAGTAGAGTAAACGTAACCTGATAAAAGGTTTTGGTTGGGAAGTTATAATACGTATCCCATCGATTATGAATTGGATGCTTCCTTTGGGGTTATGTATGCTGTTGTACCCCTATAAATTTAAGAAACCAGTAATTGTATCTTATTTGAGAGTCGTGGATACACTCTGGATCATGTGGATTGCGTGTTCATTCCACATCACATGAGGGTTGTTATCAGTCTAGTTGGACATTGTTTCCTCCTTCCTTGTTTTGTGGCTAGTAACTAGTCACACTATTGTTGTATAGTGAAATTTCTTTCGGTTATTGATGATTCTTTTCGATTGATTGTGAAGGCCGACACTTGGTTATTTTTTATTGTGAAGGATTAGGCACAAATTGTGATCTTATTTTCTTATAACCCTAGTGGTTATAAATTTGATTCAGTGTTGAAATTACGTGTATTTATTTCTTTATTGTTGCAATGAAACTTTAATTTTATCTTCCTTATGAACTTGGTGGCTAAGCTAGTTATCTTTGTTGTTTTCAATGTTGGTTATGTGTTGTATTGTAATTCCTCTCCAAGGACGTATGACACGGACTTGGTGAGTGTATACGAGGAAGTAGATGCAGGAAATGTTGAGGATGGGAGTGCATGGGGTGGTGTTGCAGCTAGGACCCACTACTCACCTATGTTGTGATGACTATCTCTTGGAGGCTGATCACCTTATACAGCGAGAGATAGGTCATTGCGGCCTTGTTGGATTTATTTGAGTTGGTTAGTTGTTCTTGGTTCATGGATTCTTCTATCATGGTTTGGTAGGCCGCTTTTCTGAGTGATGTGTATTGGTACATACGTGTATTATGTGTGATAATCCTTGGTTTTGTGTTGGAGACTTGGTTGGTGGTTGCTCCACCATGTTGTCTTGTTTGGATTGGCAGTGTTTTTGGCTGAGTTGTATACGGCACAGGTTGTTGTTGTTCTCTTTATGTGGAGGCTTGGAGCGGTTTAGTTTTGAAACCCTGGTTATGTGTGACTGTATGGAGTTTGCACTAGGGGTAGTTGCAGGCTTCCAGGAGTAAGCCTGACCCTAGGGGGGGAGGATGTAAGACCCCTCTATTTTGATTTTTTGATCGAACAGTGTTCTGTTTGATTATGTTGTACTTTTTGTTTGTACTTTGACTTAGAACTCAGTTGCTATTTAATCGTTATCTGTAAAGTGATGCGAATGTTATATTTTGGTGTGATGGTGTATTTTTCTGATGTTATCATTATGACACGCTTTGGATTAGCATAGTAGACATTTGAATTAATGATGTTTTATGCTTTTAATCATATTAATGATGTTAGATTTGTCAGTTAGTAATACTATATTGGTGAAGGGGATGAGATTGCATCACTCACTTACGGACGCCCTGCGATCCCAAGACTTCCTCTTCACAGTGTGTTTAATTTTAACATATAAATGCATGTGGATATACTTTGTGTTCGTAGGTTGACAGGTACAGGACATCGACTCCACGTGGTTTCACAGTTCGAGCGTGTCCAATGCCCTACAGTATTCGATTGGGAGATAGTAGCTAGGTTTTTCGTGCCAAGTCATCACCCTAGTCCTAGTATGTCGTCAGATGTTAGTCGGGTTGTGTTGCTGTGAATATTGCTCCCTCTCTTTGTTTATTTAATTGCGGGTTAAAAAAAAGGGTAATCATATGGCTGTATGCATTTAATTTGTGAAATTGAAATTTTACTGGCATCATGTTAATAATGTAATTTATTTAATTAATTAATTTAATTTAATTAATAAATAATTTAATCATGGCTTAGATTTATTTTGTAATTAATTAAATTGGTTTTGTTGAAATTGGATAAGTTCATTTTGAAATTATGAATTTTATTATGTGAAATGAAAATGAATAAAAAGTCAAATTAGAAGTTTGAATTCAAAAAAATTGAAAGAAATTAGATATTTTGCATTTTCTGTTTTCTGAAATTTATGAGGGTGGTTGTTGAAATTTTAGGGTTTTATCCTTATGGTTGAATTTCTTTTCTCAATTTTTTGTTGATGAAGTTTTTGGAAAATGAAAAATGGAGGGAGGAAGTGTTGTTGGATTTTTTGTGGGTTTTGGATTGAAGTTGTGAAAATGGCTAATTTGAAGAGGGAATCGAAGCAAGGATCCGTGCATCATCTAGATCTTCTCAAACTTTTGAAAACCAGGTTCATGTCATTATATTGATTTTGATTTTGAAAAAATTGATAGATTTAGATATGTTGTTTACAAAAATCTTTGTTTAGAAACTCAAATAGATTATGTTGGAAAAATAGAAAACCCATGTTGAATCTGAGTTGATTGCAAAATATCTCTTCAAAATATATATATATATATATTTCTTCAATAAAATCTTTGTGTTCTTGGTTGGAATTGGGTTTGAATATTTTCTTTCTCAATTAATTATGCAATTTATCATTGAAGATTTAAATATATATATTTATGTATATATATATATATTTATGTATATATATATTGATATATATACATACATATATATATATATAATATTCATATTACGTCCATGGTGTTGAAATATTTCAAAAATGCCCCTTTTGGAAGAGGCGCGGATTTCAAAATTTGCAGGTTTTATTGTTAAAAAAATTATTGTTGGGGGGTGCTGGGGGCTCACCCCCACCGCACCCCCCAAGGGAGGCACGTGGGGGGGAGCCGCGCCCAACGCGACCCTCGTGGCCCACGCACCGACCGGTGGGGTGGTTGTTTACATAGCCACCACCACCACCCCCTCGGTGTCCATTGTGTGGCCACCATCGGAGGGTGGTGGTCGGTGGTACAACCCCACCACCGGGCGTGCCATCACATAGCACCGACCTGTAAACACGCATTCAAACCGTCAGCAAGTTTAACTTATATTTTATTCATTGATAAACGATCGTAAATTGGATAACTTACGGAAGTGGTTTAATCAAGTGATAACTAAAATAAAACTTAGAAGATTAGGTGGTACTTCTCACTAATCAAGATAATTATGCCTCACTCATAGACACAAGGGCTCGTTTAGACTTGGGATGGGTGGGAAGGCCTCAAATGGCAAGGTCATCTATCTTGTTTGTACGAAAGGTATTTGACTCCGCATGAGTGAGTATGGGGGCCGATATTTGGTAAAGGTCACCAGGATAACCTTTTATTGTGGGGGCCAGAGCCTAGGAAGAATCCTAGAGGATAACCCATGATGAGCTGTGTGATGACACTCTGTCTAGGACAACAGTTGGTTCTTGTTAATGTGGGTATGGTTTCCTTGACATACCTGATGTGACCATAGTGGATATTTGATTATTATGTGTATGGTTGTCTTAACATACTTGTCCTGCTTTATTCTGGAAGCAATGTGACCATGTAGAGTTGTACTTGTGTGGTACTCGTGATGCTCTTGAGTTGTACTTATGTGGTACTTGAGTTGTACTTGTGATGTGCTTGTGTGGTACTTGTGTTTGGATGTGTCAGTTTTGTTCAGTGATGATTTAGCCTGTGTCTAGAGGTAGATGGTCTTGGCTAGGATTCCTTGTTACTACCTCCTAGCACGGGGGGTGGGCCTTTGGGTTCCACTTGGTTGGGTGGCGCGCACCTAAATCCGTTGGGCTATCTTCATGCTCATGTGGACAAGACTTCTAGTTCGAAAGCTCGTGGAATTGAGTTCAGTTCTTGCTTTATTTCATTTCAGTTGATCTTGTATTATTTTACCCCTCATCTATTATCGAGGTGGAAGTTGTAACGGTAACCTTATTTATTGGACTTACCTCATTGGGGGAATGAGGGTTGTAATCTTATTATTTAAATTGGATAGATGAGATTGGACAGTTATCTCTATGCTTGATGTAAATTATCTTAATTGGAATGTATGTTTTTAATTATTGTTTAAATAATTATCATGGTTTACTTCATGTTGTTGTTGTGGGTTGTTAAGTAATCTTTGTTTCCTAACCTTAGGGGATGATTGCATTGGGAAGCGAACTTGTGTATTAATTGTACTTAAACAAAAAAAATTTAGCCTATTTAAGTAGTTGTTTGCATCATCCTCTAGGGTTGCATGGCGGGGTGTTACACATGGTATCAGAGCCTAGGTTTAAACACTGGGTTCTCTGGGTACATTTGTGCCCACTGTGTTGTCCCTGCGAATTGTTAGTGGTATGGTGATCACGTGTTCATGGCTTCTACTTTAGCATGATGTACTCTGTGGAAAACAGAAGCGTAAAAGTAACTTGATAAAAGGTTTTGGTTGGGAAGTTATAATACGTATCCCATCGATTATGAATTGGATGCTTCCTTTGGGGTTATGTATGTTGTTGTACCCTTGTAAATGTAAGAAACCAGTAATTGTATTTTATTTGAGAGTCGTGGATACACTCTGGATCATGTGGATTGCGTGTTCATTCTACATCACATGAGGGTTGTTATCAGTCTAGTTGGATGTTGTTTCCTCCTTCCTCGTTTTGTGGCTAGTAACTAGTCACACTGTTGTTGTATAGTGAAATTTAAAGATTGTGAAATTTCTTTCGGTTATTCATGATTCTTTTCGATTGATTGTGAAGGCCGACACTTGGTTATATTTGATTGTGAAGGTTTAGCCACAACTTGTGATCTTATTTTCTTATAACCCTAGTGGTTATAAATTTGATTCAGTGTTGAAATTACGCGTATTTATTTCTTTATTGTTGCAATGAAATTTTAATTTTATCTTCCTTATGAACTTGGTGGCTAAGCTAGTTATCTTTGTTGTTTTCAATGTTGGTTATGTGTTCTATTGTAATTCCTCTCCAAGGACGTATGACACGGACTTGGTGAGTGTGTACGAGGAAGTAGATGTAGGAAATGTTGAGGATGGGAGTACGTGGGGTGGTGTTGCAGCTAGGACCCACTACTCACCTATGTTGTGATGACTATCTCTTGGAGGCTGATCACCTTATACAGCAAGAGACGTGTCATTGCGGCCTTTTTGGATTTATTTGAGTTGGTTAGTTGTTCTTGGTTCATGGACTCTTCTATCATGGTTTGGTAGACCACTTTTCTGAGTGATGTGTATTGGTACATACATGTATTATGTGTGATAATCCTTGGTTTTGTGTTGGAGACTTGGTTGGTGGTTGCTCCACCACGTTGTCTTGTTTGGATTGGCAGTGTTTTTGGCTGAGTTGTATACAACACAGGTTGTTGTTGTTCTCTTTCTGTGGAGGCTTGGAGTGGTTCAGTTTTGGAACCCTGGTTATGTGTGATTGTATGGAGTTTGCACTAGGGGTAGTTGCAGGCTTCCAGGAGTAAGCTTGACCCTAGGGGGGGAGGATGTAAGACCCCTCCGTTTTGCTCTTTTGATCGAACAATGTTCTGTTTGATTATGTTGTACTTTCTATTTTTACTTTGACATAGAACTCAGTTGCTATTTGATCGTTATCTGTAAAGTGATGCAAATGTTATATTTTGGTGTGATGGTGTATTTTTCTGATGTTATCATTATGACACGCTTTGGATTAGCATAGTGGACATTTGAATTAATGATGTTTTATGCTTTTGATCATATTAATGATGTTAGATTCGTCAATTAGTAATACTATATTGGTGAAGGGGACGAGATTGCATCACTCGCTTGCGAGCGCCCTGCAATCCCGAGACTTCCTCTTCACGGTGTGTTTAATTTTAACATATAAATGCATGTGGATATACTTTGTGTTCGCAGGTTGAGAGGTATAGGACATCGAATCCACTTGGTTTCACAGGTTCGAGCGTGTCCAATGCCCTACGGTATTCGATTGGGAGATAGTAGCTAGGTTTTCCGTGCCCAGTCGTCACCCTAGTCCTAGTATGTCGTCAGATGTTAGTCTGCCAGGTTGCTGTGAATATTGCCCCTCTTTTGTTTATTGCAGTTAAAAAAAGGGGTAATCATACGGCTGTATGCATTTAATTTGTGAAATTGAAATTTTTGGTATTATGTTAATAACGTAATTTATTTTATTAATTAATTTAATTTAATTAATAAATAATTTAATCATGGATTAGATTTATTTATTAATTAATTAAATTGATTTTGTTGAAATTGGATAAGTTCATTTTGAAATTATGAATTTTATTATGTAAAATTGAAAATTATGAAAATGAATTAAAAGTCAAATTAGAAGTTTGAATTCAAAAAAATTGAAAGAAATTAGATATTTTGCATTTTCTGTTTTCTGCAATTTATGAGGGTTGTTGTTGAAATTTTAGGGTTTTATCCTTATGGTTGAATTTCTTTTCTCAATTTTTTGTTGATGAAGTTTTTGGAAAAAAAATGGAAAATGGAGGGAGGAAGTATTGTTGGATTTTTTGTGGGTTTTGGATTGAAGTTGTGAAGATGGTTGATCTGAAGAGGGAATCGAAGCAAGGATCTGTGCATCATCTGGATCTTCTCAAACTTTTGAAAACCAGGTTCATGTCATTATATTGATTTTGATTTTGAAAAAATTGATAGATTTAGATATGTTGTTTACAAAAATCTTTGTTTAGAAACTCAAATAGATTATGTTGGAAAAATAGAAAACCCATGTTGAATCTGAGTTGATTGCAAAATATCTCTTCAAAATATATATATATATATATTTCTTCAATAAAATCTTTGTGTTCTTGGTTGGAATTGGGTTTGAATATTTTCTTTCTCAATTAATTATGCAATTTATCATTGAAGATTTAAATATATATATTTATGTATACATATATTGATATATATATAAAATATTCATATTAAGTCTATGCTGTTGAAATATTTCAAAAATGCCTTTTTTGGAAGAGGCGCGGATTTCAAAATCTGTAGATTTTACTGTTAAAAAAAAGATAAAAAAAGAAAAGAAAAATTATTTGTTGAGGAGCCCACCCCACCACACCCCAAGGGAGGCTGGGGGGAGCCGCGCCCAAGGACCTCGTGGCCCAGACACCGACCATGGTGGTTATTACACAGCCACCACCACCCCTGGTGGTCCACAGGTGCATAGCACCACCGGAGGTGGTGGCCGGCTATGTACACAACCCCACCACTGTCGGCAGTGCCATTACACAACACCGACTATGTAAACACAATTGGCGGCGCTCAAACCCCGTCCGCAGCCGGCCCTAAACTGCGGCCCTAAAACCACGCGGCGGCCCGAGGCCAGCCTTTGGCTTTTAAAAAAAAAATATATATATATATTAATACTTCTAATATTATATTTTATAATAATAAAGTATTTAGTAATAATATTTTATATTATATTATATAATATTAAATATTGATATATATTGATAATGTATTATTTGGTGTATATTTGTATTTGGAGATTAAATTTTGAATATACATATATATTTTGTTAAAATATTTATATATGTATAGGTATTAATTTATTGTTTTTAAATGATGCATGATTTAAATATAGTTGGGAGAATTTTAAATCATTATGGAATAGTCGGGTTGGTGGTTTTATTTAAAAAAAATAATAATATTATTTGCTAGGCAAATATTGAATTTATAGAAATGTGTTTAAATGGCGAAATTGATTGATTTATTTTTAAAATGATTTAGTTGCAAGGACGTATGATTATTTATTTTAAAACGCTATATTATGGAATTATAGAAGTATATGCTTATTTTATTAATTAAGGCAATTAGGGAATTAAGTGTTGGTTTAAATTTCATCTTGTCTGAAAGAGACGTATGTTTAAATTAGTTTTATTGAGCAATAGATTACTAACGTTAATAAGGGAAATGGATTTAGTGAATCCAAAATTAGTTTAATGCCTCGCAACTTGCCTTCGTGATTACTTCCTCTGAGTTCATGTTTTGGGGAAATGGGTTAAGTGCATTTAATTTGTAAGTCTTCCAGAGGACCCTAGAGGTTGGGGGTTGTCGTCTTGTGATGTCGACTGTTTGTTAATTCCCTTGGGTAGTGCATGGTGTATGGCCAGTGTTTACCCGGTTTCCATGAACGGGAATGTTTTGTGCCTCCTGAGAAAGGAGTGGATTTTGTAATGTGTGCCTCCTTGTCAGGAGTGGTTTTGTTATTGTTGTTACCTCCAGTGTTTGGAGATGGTTTTATATTTGTCGCCTCCTAAGAAAGGAGTGGACGTGTTATCTTGTTTGTGCACTTTGATACCCTTGGTGTTTGGATGGTATGTGTGTTTGTCAAGTAGAAGAGTGGCTTTCGTAGGGGCCAGAGCCTAGAAGAGGTAAACTGGATAACTTAAGGAAGTGGTTTAATCAAGTGATAACTAAAATAAAACTTAGAAGATTAGGTGGTACTTCTCACTAACCAAGATGATTATGCCTCACTCATAGACACAAGGGGTTGTTTAGACTTGGGATGGGTGGGAAGGCCTAGAATGGCAAGGTCATCTATCTTGTCTATACGAAAGGTATTTGACTCCGCATGAGTGAGTATGGGGGTCAGGATTCAGTAAAGGTCACCAGGATAACCTTTTCTTGTGGGGGCCAAAGCCTAGGAAGAATCCTAGAGGATAACCCATGACGAGCTGTGTGATGACACTCTATCTAGGACAACAGTTGGTTCTTGTTAATGTGGGTATGGTTTCCTTGACATACCTGATGTGACCATAGTGGGTATTCGATTATTATGTGTATGGTTCTCTTAACATACTTGTCCTGCTTTATTTTGGAAGCAATGTGACCATGTAGAGTTGTACTTGTGTGGTACTCGTGATGCTCTTGAGTTGTATTTATGTGGTACTTGAGTTGTACTTGTGATGTGCTTGTGTGGTACTTGTGTTTGGATGTGTCAGTTTTGTTCAGTGATGATTTAGCCTATGTAGAGGTAGATGGTCTTGGCTAGGATTCCTTGTTACTATCTCCTAGCACGGGGGGTGGGCCTTTGGGTTCCACTTGGTTGGGTGGCGTGCACCTAAATCCGTTGGGCTATCTTCATGCTCATGTGGACGAGACTTCCAGTTGGAGAGCTCATGGAATTTAGTTCAGTTCTTGCTTTATTTCATTTTAGTTGATCTTTTATTATTTTACCCCTCATCTGTTATCAAGGTGGAAGTTGTAACTATAACCTTATTTATTGGAATTACCTCATTCGGGGAATGAGAGTTTTAATCTTATTATTTAAATTGGATAGATGAGATTGGACAGTTATCTCTATGCTTGATCTAAATTATCTTAATTGGAATGTATGTTTTTAATTATTGTTTAAATAATTGTCATGGTTTATTTCATGTTGTTGTTGTGGGTTGTTAAGTAATCTTTGTTTTGTAACCTTAGGGGATGGTTGCATTGGGAAGCGAACTTGTGTATTAATTGTACTTAAACAAAAAAAATTAGCCTGTTTAAGTAGTTGTTTGCATCATCCTCTAGGGTTGCGTGGCGGGGCGTTACATTGAGTTGAACCATTGAAACTTAGCAATGTGACACAATAAAAATATGAAATTATTAATAATATGTTAATTAATAAATGGAAATAAAAATTGTGTTTAATAACTAATAGACGAATTAGAAAATAATATTTAAAATTTAGATTCTACATTAGAATAGTAGAAAATTGTAGTGTGTTCATTTATTCAATCCAATTCATGGAATAAAATATAAAATATTATCAATGATAGTTTGGATTATGATTCATGAAATATAGTATAAATACCTAGAAACTACTAAATACCTTGCATTTCCAATTCACCTCTTAGTCCTCACTTTGGTGATGAGATTGAGAGTTGTCTTGACTTTGAGTCTGGTCTTCATTTTCTTTTCCCTGCGTACGTCCGCTTAAATACATATCAAGTTCAACATTTATTGTGTCACTATCATTTGTGCCACTGCCATTAACATTTGAAGTGTTGCAAAACCCTCTTCTTTCACATATGGACTTCTAGATTGTGAGTGCCCTTTCGAAAGGAAAACTTTGAATATCATACCTATTTGTATACATCCTCAAGTATTTTTTTCTAAATTCTTGTCTAGTTTTTTTTTTCTTATCTTTGATTTCAAAAATACCAATACATTAAAAATTATATCATCCTCCATCGACCCATAATCATGGTTTGACATAAATCAACAAGTTTGAAATATTTTGATCATAAATCACATAATATTTCACTCTGACCTAAGGTTTCCCAAACCCTGGTTATTGATCTGCTTGCATGAGATTCTCCATGGATTCAAACTGTTCAATTATAGTTGTTGCAAAATAGCTAGATTGGTCTTTAAGATTAGTTGTATTTGTAATTCCTACTATATTATGTCCACTGTATTTTTTAACTTTTTAAAAAATGTTCGACCAAGGTAGTTACATTCTTATTAAAATAGTCTGGTTTATGGTGGACTAGGACCTAAAACTGAGGATACACAATATAGATGGCTTCAAGTAGTTCATCTCGAGAGAATCATTCTAGAACCTCTGAGGAAATAGATCTTGCAATAGCTTTTAAAGTAGTGCTTATAGATTTAACAATGTCATTAAAAGCTTCCTATGTAACTAAAGATTCTCTGGCAAAGTGCCCGACCATCATTCTAATAGTGCATTGGTATCTCAAATCAACATACAAAGACACATAACTCCCCACTTGCATTAAATTATAAAAAAATAAAGATTGTTCAAATATGTAATTAACTGTCAGCTTATAAATTTTGGACTTCCAAATGGTTAATTTGATAAATATAGATTATCGAGGGTATTTCATGTCATTCTACGTAGTTTACTATATTCCTAAATATACATAGTTCATTCTTGGGATATTTCACAAGATTTATCATTTCATCTAGCACGGGGAGAAGACAAAAAAAAGTTAAGAGTGTCTCTATATCACTTAACCTATGTAAGAGGTCAAGAGCTTTGCCTATTGTGTAGTGATGTACATACATTACTCCAATCAAGGATTGATATTCTGAAAAAAATCATTGTGTTGGTCCATGCAAGGAGATACATCTAGTATCAACATCCTTAACAAGCTTATTTCCTATCATTATTCCCTCAACAAAATTTTGAAATTCTGCAAACTGTTTGGGACTTTTGTAGAAGTATGAGTAGAGCTTGTAGACTAGATTTTCAACTTTTGATATTGAAGGAAACTTTCTTTCAATTTTAAATGATAAATTCATTTTGTAGGTCATGCAGTGACTAAAAATCATGTATGGTGAACAAGCATTTTTAAACTTTACAAAAAGACTATTCCTATGACTTTTCATCATTGAATCTTTGTCCACTCCTACACACACCAACTTTTTGTCAATTGTGAAGTCATCATACCTCCGATTTCGTTCAAATATATTTTACGATGTTGAACTCTCCTTCATTTTACAAACGTAAAGTAGATGATGTTGGAGGACATGTTTATGTATAGTATACACATGCATACATACCCAAGAAGTATTATCTATCATAGTAACTTCATCTAAAGACAATGTGATGAAGGTTGACTCTTATTTTTTCTTGTAAATCTTGTGTTTCCACCTCAGCAAGACAACTTTCCCATTCCCATCTAAATTTTATTGACCAATGTGTGTTAGGAAAGTTAGGAACACCCAAAAAAGATAATAAATTATTATATTCTAGGTAGTCTGTCATAGTACGCCCTTTGGATAAATATGAAAAACAATGTGCTCAATTGAATAGTTTTTACCGGTTGTGATCCTACCATTACCTTTCCAAATTGAGCTTCAATTAAACCTCTAGATTCAAAAATATTCTCCATTATTTGCATATGATCATCATTTTCATGGCATGCTTAATATTGAGACATTCTTCCTCTGATTCCCATTTTACTACTAATTTTTCCTTTCTGTCTATGATTTGTTTTCATAAAATTTACTGGTATGTTTTTTTATAGTGTCAAGTTTTAGCTACAACTTCTTGTCCTTATTTCTAACTACAAATATTACACTTTCATTTTATTAGAGTTTCATCTTTATTTGCATTCTCCACTTATTCAATGAATGGATACTTTGACACCCAATCAATCTAAAAATTATTTGTCATATCCCACTAGCGCCCCATTTTTTATTTAGCATTCCTTTTCCTCTTCCTTGTAGCATTGTCATCAAGGTCAATTAACTCATTCTAACTACCCTAGGTATCCCTTGGAACATCTTCTATGGCATTATCATCCTCATATGACTTAATTAACTCATTGTGATCTTCCTCTGAGGTATTTCCTTCTTCTTTAATATTTGGTGCAAGAGTTTATGATGTAGTTCCATCTTGATCTAATGGGCTGAATTTTTTTCCAAATTATGAATTTATGGTAAATCTATATTTTAGGTGTTTTAATGGCCTCCCTTCACCACCTTGAGGAGTATTACTCTTGTTCTTGCTCGACATCTCTCACAAAATAAAAGCTTCCAAAAAATTCTTCTTGTTTAAGAATGAATCATAGAATATAGATCACATTTCCTACTTAATATCATCTTTAAGATTGAAGCAAGAATGGCAAAGAGAAATAATCTTATAACACCATGAATAAATGATCACTTACCTTTAGGTTTTCACTAACTCACTATTCACTAATGTATCAATGCCTGTAGTTCTAATTTTATAACTTTCCTATGATCTAGGTTCCAAATCAAGAGCTCACAAGTTCAGAAATAAACAAAATATGTAAAAATAAATTAGTTTTTATTGTATTTATATCAATCCATATTTGGTAAATTCCATGAGATTTTTAAATGGTATAGTAAAAATTTGGTGAATCTCATGTAATTATACAACGATACATATGAATGTTGGGTGAATCAAACCTTAATAGAACATATACATGGTAATTTACAAGGTGATTATGGGCCTATGATTAGCATGGAGCTATCATAGTATTGGCGAAATGGGTCCTCATTTGCAATTATTTTTTAATGTAATTGGTGAAATGTATCCTCAAACGTAATTATTTTTTAATGTTATTGGCAAAATGGATCCTCATACACAATTATTTATAGATTTTATTAGAGAAATGGGTTCTCACACGTAGTGAACATTTAATGTTGTTGGTGAAATGTGTCCTAATACACAATGTCGTTTTAATAGTATGGTGAAGATGTGGGTGAATTAATACATGCTTCTAATATTCTAAGTGAAAATATTAATTAGAACATTGAAAACATGTAGTTTTTTATAGAAAAATCATTAATTACATATGCCTCATAAAATAAATTGATGGTGAATTGAAATGCATTGGACTGATAATTTGTAAAATTCAAGTGATTTTTCCACTCTATTGGTTGCAATTTATTTTCTAATTTTGAATGGCCGATATGAAATATTCGCCAATTGGAAAAGATTTGCCACTAAAATATCCCTACTTAATTCATCCTTCATTACATTATCCATCACCCATCATCACTGATAATGGAAAATCATTCAAAAATAATTAATTTTCACTCTTTGTGAGTGCTTCCATATCACATTGTTGGTCAAACCCATATTATCTACAAGTAATGATCAAGTAGAGGTCTCTAATAAACTCTTTGAAAAATCCTAAAAATATAGTCAATCATGCTAGTCATTATTAGAAACTATAGCTTAATCCCATCTAGGATTATCACACTAGCATTCATACACCAACCAGTTTGACTCCATACCTCATCTATGGCTATGAATCTTCCCAATTGAGATCAAATTTTAATATTTATGCACATATATTTAGAACACCTCATTGATGATGAGGAGTATTATGTTGCATGCTTGCATGAGTTAGAGCCTCTAGATGAATGATGCCTCAAATTCCATTAATCACCTTTATCCGTACTAGAATCACCTCCATCATAGTTACAACAAGAATTATAGAGCTTTAGATTTTGAGATTGGTCATCTTGTCCTTAAGGAAAATTAGAGAAATCTTAAAGACAAATACAACAAGGGTAAATTTGAGCCTAACTAGTTAGGCCCATATTTCATCATTGTCAAGGATGGTTCATAAGAATATCAACTAGCTACCCCTGAGGGTTAAGGGCTTGATGAACCTATTAATACTGTGTACCTCAAATTTTTCAGGCTTAATTTGAAGAATATCTCATTTGAAAAAATACAAAAAATAGTAAAAAGAAAAATCACCCTTTGGTGAAAACCATTTTCTATGGAACCTTCAAGTAGTCACCATGATAGAAACTTAGGAAATATGCATCATGTTTGAGAACCAAAAAAATAAAAATATTAAAGATGAAAATCATCCTTTGGTGAAAACCACCCCTAGTGGCACCTTGGAGAAGTACCATGGTGAAAACATACTCACAAGCACCATGTGTAATAAACTAGACTTCACCATATTTTAGGTCCTCGTCTATTCCTCCTCTTATTCCAATTCATTTTTTTATGCTTTCACACATATCATTGTGTGCCTTGTTTACACTAGGGTCAAGTGACTACATCCTACATTTGAATAGATCTCGGTTTATGTATTTTGGCTCACTTGGTGACTAGGAATCATTCTATAGTAAACAAGTTTCATACATTTATTGGACAATTCCATTAATAAATAAAAACACAAACATCAAAATGAGCTTTCAAAATTTTAAACAACACACTTAAAACATGCACTTTTAATGAAATATCTTTGAAATCTAAATCGACATCAATAACATACAATTCTCACAACATTTTCCGTTACAAAAAATTTCCCTTTTCATCCATCAATTTTCTTAAATGGGATGTATCCTTCCCTAAACCAAGCATTAAAAAAATCCAGATCTCTTTAGTCTTTTCCACACCTTGGCAAGAGGTAACAATGTTATGTTTTGATTGATAATTACTTGTTTGTTTCTTTGGTTTATCTTTTTTATCTTTTAATTTTTATTTTTGAATTGTCTTTTGACCCATACTATGCCTACTCAAGGTCATCATGATCATTTTATATCATGATGCACTTTAAATGGTATACATTGGGGCAAGGTCTAATGTTCTTGTGTGTTGTGTTTGTTGGTTGTGTTGTGCTCTCAACATACCTACTAAGGTCAAGTACCTTGTGACATGTAAGGAAATCCTTATGTATGTTGGTTATCTCATCATGGACAAACCAAGAGAATAAAATTACTTGTGAGTACTAGAGTATCTTGTTGTTTCTTGTTTTCTTGTAATTAATTTCATGCATTGGATACATTGTCACCTTAGTCTTATATTCCTTGGTGCATAATATCCATTTCTATATTAAATAAAGGTTGCTAAACTCAAAGATGGAATATCTAATCATCATAATAAATTAATCATCCTCATTTTATTAATAATCATGTTTCTTTCATCCATGGTTTTTATTTTCTTCCATTATTTTATATCTTTCATGTGACTTTTTCTTCACATCTCTTCTTTTGAAAGCTCGCCCATATAATTTATGCACAAGTAACCTCTTGAGAGGGCATCAATCATTCCAATAACTAAATTTGTATTGATTTTTATACCTAATTGGGGTATATCATCACTTTTATTCATCTCTTCTATTTTTTTCTTCTTATCTACTCTATTTTTATCTTCTTAGTTGCTTAAAACACTATCTCAAAGAGGGGAAAAATGTAGACACTAAAAATATTCCTCTCATTGTCAATCATTACCATTATCATTATATCCATTATTTATAATTTACCATTAATCATTTATATACTATTAAATATTCATTTATTCAATTTCTTAAATAATATTTTATTATTTAATTAATGTGAGCTAATTATCTATTTCTAATAAATTAAATCTATAATTATCTCCTCATAAGTTAACGCGTTCTTCTAATTAGAAAATTCTTTTCATCATGCACTTAATGAATTAATAAAATTCATTATTATCCTCTCAAGAGCTTGAAATTATCTCTTGATCTTTGATCAAATCCTCACCTTAGTCTAATCTTCCAAAAATATATAAATTCCTCATTCCATTAATCATTCAAACATCAAGTATTTTATGCAAAATTACTCTAGCACTTTTATTATCAAAATATTATAATGTTATGTTGTTGAGTTGTATCCACATACTTTTACAAGAAAATTGTTTCAGTGTGCTCAATCCTGATGTTTTCCATTAGATTTGGTATTAGGACTTGGTTTCTTTATTATTTTTGAGTTATTTGTTTTTTGTTTCCATTTTCTATTGCATTCAATATATATAACATAAATGTTATTGGGTTCATGGGACAAGGAGTTAAGGTCCTTGTGGAACCTACATCACACTTTCTACAGTGGGTTTATGTTATTGGCCTCCTCCCATATCTACATCTCCTCCTCCATTATCTTATGTCTATGATTTCTTCTTTTCAAAGATTACTCATTTCTTCATACTAGAAAGGATTACTTCCTACTCCATGTTCTTTTTTTAACCCACTCAAAGTATTCAACCTTCTTATATTTCACATAAACAAGAACATACATTTACTATGCTCCTAAAACCCCACTTAATCAATTCTCCTCCTCCCACAAGAAATAAATTTCCTAAAAATTTCCAATCAAAACTCTCTTCTTGTGCATATCATTGAGTTCTTGGTCATTCCACTAATGAATCTCAAGCCTTGCAAGATAAAATCCAACACCTTCTTGGCACGAGTCCTATCAATATTTCTTCTATTGATACACCTTCCTCTCCCTCACATGTGACATTAAGGATAACCTCTCTTCGATTTATTTTCCACTATAAATATTATTATTCTTTCTTTCTATACTACCTCTATTATGGCACTAAAATCAGCTCTATCATAATATGAGAACCATCTATATCATTGTACTAAGATTCAGTTGTTATGGAATTGAGATCACCTTTGTTATCACATGAGATTACCTTTACCATTATTATTACTAGTGTATGACATGGAACCTACCTCTATCTTGCTCTTATATTTTCTAGTGAAATATTTACACCTCTTAATCTATTATGTCAATACCCATTATGTGGAGCATTTAGCTTTCTCTATTTTCTTATTATCAATAATGGTGGAAATTTTTTAGGGGAAACCATATTCCTTAACTTGTATAATAGAAAAACCTTCATAATTTTTATCCTTACCTAATTTTTTGTGAGAATGGACAACTCATTATGGGGGCATGTATCCTTCCTTAGGATCCCCTCTCTTCTTTATTCCCATTTATATTTCCTTAAAATATTTGGTTATCACACATTTAAATATTTTAAGGGGGACATACATTCTAATCACATATGTGCATCCACACATATACACACATCCACATTAATAATATACTCCTTGTCGCATTGATAGGATATGTCACCTAGAAATACCCTTTGCTACCATGTGTTCTTCATAAAACCTACTTTGGCAGCCTTTGAGTCACCTAGAAAAAAAGTTTTATATTTGACGCCATTTGATGAGTCTAGATTTTGGCCTAGTTGGGGGGATATAAACTCTTGTTATTTGCTAAAATTAGAATAGAATTTTATATTATATTCTGGCACTTTTATATAATTTCTCTCAGTCATAAGACATTTGGGACTAATTTCATTTATGCTGGTTTTAACAACATTTACCTATTATGTGAACCATCTATATTTATTTTGCATGTTATTGATGAATGTTCTTTAAGGTGATTATGATTATGCAATCATTATGTGTACTAAAATTACTCTGCAGACATGATTGAATTGCTAAGTTGAGAAATGCAACTACCAGCCGGTCAGGTTGAGGAGTCATGCGAAGGTCAACTAAGGACGATGGCGGAAGATTCCCGTGTCAGCCGCATGTAACCGTCTTGTACCAATATTTAATGGCATTGAGCATTGCGGGCGTTACTGGAGTGATCGAGTTCACATTCTGACATGCATGTCCAAGCAGATTCCCCTGCATGTGTAACCGCCCTTTCCACTTTCTTCTCATTTTCCCTAAATGGAATCCTCTCAGTTAGTGGGAGTTGATGGCCCTGTTTAGTTGGTTTAAATAAGGCTTGAATCCTCCTTCCTCGAGCTAGCGAGTTAGTGAGTCGATTTCCAAGTTCTTGTACAAGCTGATAATCAACCATACTTTTGTAATTGCATTTTCTGATGAATGAAATGAGATTCTGAGTTGAGTATCTGAGTTTACAGTAGTTCAGAGGATACTCATCCAAGGGGGCCCACTTGGTGAGTAATCCATTCCTTTAGTTTAATTATATTAGTATTAGTTTTTGTTCAGTACTTAGTTAAGATTCTGGAATTGACTGTTCCTACAACCACTAGAAGTCCATTCTATGACTGTTCCTACAGTCAAAGCGGGCATAGTAGTTTTTTGTTTGATGCACAATTTTCCTTCCTATTATGCATAATCAGTTTAGATTTTATTGAGTGATGTTCAACATTTTCTTTGTTTCCTTTCCTGCAATTTACTTTCAACATTAAGCCTTTCTTAGTTATAGGATGAAGATGACTAATTTGAAATCCCTAGTGCACATATTGTGTTGACCCATTTCAAGTTCACGTCCCTGGGTGGACAATTTAAATTTACCTTCATGATGGTTAAGATGGCTATTCGGGCTAGATGTCCAATCTTTGAATCATGGTTGTAAGAGCTTAGTTATTAAGATCATTGTAGGAGGCCGACATGTTTGGCGTCGTTATCGAGGATGGTGTCAAACTAGGGAGTCATTGATAGTTTTTTTGCTGTAGTACTTTTGGAATTTTCTCTGAGTGTTAGAAGTTATGATACACTATTTTTCCCCACCCATTCTTTGTGTGAGTTGGTTGATACTGAGTTGATACCACATGCATAGAAGAAGAAGAAGAGATGCTTATGGGAGATTCCTTCCTAATAATCTTGAGCCATTTCAGCTAGTAGAGCTTTCAAATCTACCCAGAGATGAAGAAGAAGAGCCACAACCCTTTGCTGATATATTCCCTGACTTGACCAGTTCTAAAGTTTCCCTTGAAGATCAAAATCCTGTTGAAGAACCCCTTATTCTAGAATTTCATCAAGTAGGCATGGCTGATGCAAATGGAGATAGACCTAATAGGTAGAACCAACCAGCTTTCCCTTTTCCCATTGTTGAACAAAATGAAGTAGATAACCTCAAAAATATCCATGCTTCAGTCCTTCCTAAATTCTATGGGCTCGTCACAGAAGATCCTGATACCTTCTTGTTTGAGTTTGATATACTCTGCAGAAACTATGACTATACCACTGATGCCCACAGACTCAAGCTATTTCCTACTACTTTGAAAGAAGTTGTATTAAGATGGTTTATGAGCCTTGGCAAAAATAGTGTGAGAACTTGGGAAGATATGAAGAAAAAATTTCTTGAGAATTACAAAGAATATTGCAGGGGTAGTGACATGAGAGGAGGTGACATTTTTAGAATGTAGCAAAAGGAAGATAAAATATTGGAAGATTTCATTTCAAGTTTTTTATTTTGTCTGCAGAAATCTCCACGTCATACACTTAATGAAGACTCACAAAAGTTACTTTTCCTAAGAGGAATTAATGAAAGTTGCACTAATGCCTTGGACTTGATGGAAGGAGGAGATATCACTCAAGTCCGTTGGGATGATATCAAGAAGATATGTTAGATTTATTGTAGGGAAGCTTCAAAGAAAGGAAGAGCCTACCAATCCTCTATGGGTAAGTCATCCAGCAGTGGAGTTTCAAGGATGGAGATTACTAATTTGTTAGCAGATTTCAAGTAGGATATAATCAACAATCTAGCTACTCAGTTGGATACACTTCAAGCTAAGAAGAAACATGAGGAGGCAGAGGAAATACTGACAGAATATTTCCCTCATTGTAGAAAGAAGAAGGGGGACTGTAGATGTAAGGTGATAGCCAACATTGATAGAAAACAAATTGCACCTAAGTTCAAACCAATCCAAATTGAGGAGACCAAGTCTACTTTGTTGCACAGAAAAGGCCATGGGCTTCAAGACAAGGTATGCCACCAGATCCACTATCCTTTTCTAGACAATATTTTAATTCTTATTTCAATAACCAGTGGCAGCCATATCCATCCAACTATGGAGGATACCCACCCCAGTCTTGGAATAACCCACCCAATGCTTGGTCCAATTATCAAAATTTCTCACCTCAGTGGCAGAAACCTTAGGGGAATTGGCAACAGTTTCAGGGACCTTGGCAACCACCTCCAAGAAACCAGCAGCAAACATCTCAATGGAGAGGTGGCCAGCAATGGCCAAACCAAACCACCAGCTATATGCAGCCATCTTCTCAAACCCAACAACCTGCTATAATTCCCCATCCTACTAATCCAAGTGCAAATGTACCTAAACCTACCCAGTTACCAGCCCAACCCACACCAACCCAAATAATAAGCCACAACAACAGCCTATATATTCTGCTGATCCAAATGAATTTCTTGCACATGTTGTGAGTTTAAGTGACATACGTATGTTGGTGTTTTAATTTTCCCACTAAAGATTTGTAATTCTCTAAGGGATTTCCAACCTCTATATTCAAGAATTCACAAAGTTAGTGGCCAACTGATGAGATTTAGTCAAAGACTGAGATCTCCTACACTTTTGGCTCTGTGAAACCAACGAGGGTTTTCCTATACGTGTTCATAAAAATGCTTCATGCCTCAAGAATACTTCTATACACAGATATATTCCTATCAATGCAACTAGACAAAATCTATCCGGGTTTTGGAAAACCAAAGAATAAGAACAACTATATAAAGCTAGGAAAGTAGATTTAGTATAAGATTTGTATCTCAAAAGAGATAGAATTTGATTTTTAAATGTTCAAATCTTAAACCTTTACACTTAGAGCTACCGTCTTGTACCTCTTAAAAAGGATCTTGAATGAACTGCCCAGTGCCTCATCCAATCGGGCGGGAGTAACATAAAACATAACCCTGATATTAGTGAACTTATCACTATAATGCTTTACATTATGAGATTTCCAGTATTTAAAATAGTACTCCTTAGTAAATCCTAAGCACATTATCATAGACCTGTAAATCCTTGTCAAGCATTTGATTAACTCATTAAGTTAAAGCAGGAAAAATAATTACACATCCAAATATACCATTGAAGTTGAATGAAGAAACCATTGATAAATCCATTCATAATCCATGATATGTACATACGAGAGAAATTGTCTTAATTTTTTTTTTAGATTTATTGATATCAGTCATTACAAAAGCATAGCATGCTTATCTTATACAACACCCGACCTAGAATGATTTCCTAGCTAGAACCTTCCAGACACCACAATATAATTCTAACTGTACACAGTCTAAGCCTCAAGACACAAAAAATTGACCACAACAATGAGCTGTGAAATCTCCTTTATAAAACGAGAGAGCAATAAGCATCAGGCTCCATTGTTCATTTCAAAATAAATTTCATCCTAACCAAATGAAATTCATATTCATTTCAAAAAAATCCTCATCATCAGAAATAACTATAATACACACAGAGGAATAAAAAATGGTTACACCCTTGAACCAGTCGAAAAGGACCAAAAACATCATTCCACCCATGCGCACATCCACATCAGACCCAAACCGTTGAAACAACACCAAAAGGAAAAAAGAACCACCCCAACAACACAAGTCATTTCCCCGCACCCCGAGTAACCACACGGCCTTGATATAGGTGACCGATCCTATTTCTCACTTCAGTATGAAGCGAGACCATTTCCTTACCCTTGCCTATACCAATACTAGACCCAACAACATCACACGGTGCCACCACAAAAATTGGAGAAACTGCGAGGACCTTGTCATCCACTCCCATGAGCTCAGTCAGGGCCATGAGGTAACTGCGGTAGTCCGAATCAGTTTCAGACCCTTCACCACCAGAGCCCGAAGAGAGCTCAACAGGTGATGTGCAATGTCCCAACCTCTTATCCACCCTTTGAGCAATTGTTCCAGAAGTACCAGGAACAGTTTGTTTCTCCTTCTGTCACAAATTCATCGCACCCATCCTGGGGCTTCGTCAGACATCTGAATTATCCATTGAACTTGCGATCTCAAACTCAGCAAGAAAATCAATCACCTGCAAATAAACAAACTCAAAATGCAATGATACTGATGAGCAAATTAGCGAGAATTTATCAAGCAAGCTGGTGTAGGGAACATTAATTGCTCAAATTATAGTACGAGCAAGCGAGTGATTAGTGGCTGACGTTTCCACCACAGAATAATTTTGAGCTCATGAAAAATGACGTACAACCTATCATTGCATTATCAAGGATATCATTCACACGCAAGGAAATCAAAATGAGATCCACTGAAAGACCTACGCCATTAATGAGAATAACTTGCAGAGCACAAATAATCCTCACATGGGTGAATTGTAATTTTTGAATTCAAACCATCGATGTGAAAAGACCTGGCATGTCAGATGACTCAGATCAAGTCAAAGATCATTGAAAAATACACATCACCACTTGGGAAACCCAACAACAAATCACACCCCTTGCAGTCAGAAAATCGCAACCGAGTAGTAGACCCCATCTAGCCACCTTGTACCGCGGAGCCAAGCAACGTGTCACCATCTCGCACACCTCACGGCATTTTCGAGAACATTAATCAGATCGTGTGAGGCCTACGAGGGATGATCATCATTAATCTCTGTCATTAAACATCCACCGTTGAAATGACATCCACTTTTCATTGCTACGCATCAGGACAAGCCCCAGCCCACCGTACTCGACAGATGGCAGCATCTCGCATACCTCGCACCACTTTAGTGACATTAGCAAGAAACCTTGTGAGGTCTACGAGGAACAGTCTAGATCTAAACCTCATGATCTGATGGCCTGCCAAATGACATATAGAAAAGTTATTTATGATAGTGGGGTTGGCTAGGAGAATGGGAAAAGAAAACCCCAGAGGCACAAATTTTTAGGCCCAAGTTTAAACATAGGAAAAATCCACCCTTTCTAGGAAAAATAATAATAACACCCAAATGGAAAGAAAGACTGATAGGTCAAGTGAAGGGGTCGATAACAATATGAAAGACAAGGCTCAGTCGGATGACATTAGAGACCGGTAACCCCCAATAATAGGTCAATACAAAAATATAACGTAAGGGTTTAATTAGTGAAAATCAATTTTATCATGGGTAACAAAACCCTAAACCCTAAACATTAGATCCCCCAATTACCAAAGATGAACAAACAATGCCCAAAACCAAACAATATTTTGAAATTTTTTTTAAAGTCCCATCAGTGGCTCCAACTAGGGATGTATGCCCCCATGTGGGCATAGCAAGAACCTAGATCTCTAGGGAGCAGACCCAACATTGAATCAAATAGGTACCTTGACGAATGCTCCACCATGCTACCATTAGAAAGCTTGTCTACATCCAAATTGGTGGCCCCAGACCCCCCAAACAAGGGAAACAAGAATTTACCCCTATCAGAAACAAAATTCTCTGCTACCTGGAGTAGACCAAATTTGCAAATTTTGCCTCTTAGTGCCCATATTTTATTTAAGAAATCAACATGCTTAAAAGCATCATAATGCTTTCTAATATTCTTGTGCATTTGATCAGTTAGCATTTCGTATCCAAACATTAACTGCAACTTATGACCACAATGACACCTTACCTTGGCCTGCTCTTGGTCATGTTTCATTGAATGGTTATTGATTTGAACTAAGAAACATAAACATTCATAATCTATCTGATCCTTGACATCACACAACTTGGCATAAAAAAATATGGCATCAAAATCAATTTTCATATCAAACTGAAAACTCTCATAGGAAACTTTGTGCATTTTGTACAAACCATTGTTGTATAAAATAGAAGAGGCACATTTTGGGGAATCCTCACCCTAATGATTACAATATAAGCCTGATTTCCAACATCTGTGTTTATATTTCCTAGAACACTTCCTAATATTATAAAGGTGGGAAACATAAATTACATCTTTCTCCAAGAAATGTGTGAATACATTCATCTCAGGCCTCTCACAATGTACTTCCTCCTACATCCTGTCATCTGATTCCAAATGAAAACCTCAAAGGAAAGCTCTAGCAAACCAACTTCAACAAGGGAAATAGATAAATAGTTGTGTGCACTGGCCTCCTTATGTTCAACACCACCTGTTGTATGTGTTAATTTATAAGTGAAAATTTCAGCACAAGCTAAAAACTTTTCACCAGCAATATCAACGACACTTTTATTATAAGCCTTAGAAAAGCTCATCTCAAAAGGTGACAACAAGTCCATCTCAGCTTCATACAAACAATCAAGATCATCAATGACACCAATACATTCATCAATGTGTTGGTTACCTTTAGTATTGTTCTTTAGATCACATTATTGAACACACACCTCATTGTCTTCAAATTCCTCATCATTTACACAACAAACATGTTGCATTGCTAGCACATTTGGAGCATACTCCAAATATTCATCATTTGAAATTTGTCTCCTCACCTGTAATAAAATGACATCAAGAGGATTTGTATTAACACAAAACTCTGGTAAGGGAACTACTTCCACTTCATCCTCAGAAAGGCAATCATCACTGCTAAATTCACAATCACTAGCCTGTATCAAAACCTCGACAACATGTGTATTATAATCATGACATAGAAGAGAACTTGGTGTCTCATTTAATCATCCATCACCCTGCTCCTCAAGCTTTAGTATAGTTGTCCAACACTCTTCAAAAGGGCAAGTGTCATCTTCATTTTGTGCATATGTTCTTGGCTGATTCTGTAATCTCTATCCATTTAAGAACTTGGGCAAGGTTACCAGGTTTCAATTCTTCTAGCAAAGCACTCAACCCCGGTTCATAAATTTTAGAAAATAAATTAATGCATACAAAATCATTAGGTCTGAAATATCTAGGTACTTCTATCAAAGCATCCAAAAACCTCAAAAAAAGCTTATATGGTGATTCTCCCTCTTGTCTCTTCATCTCATACAATTCTTGCACAAAAGAGTTTTGATCATCACTACTCAAATCGAGCTAGTTTTCAACTTGGGTTTCATCATTATCTTCATATTGTAATGATAGATATATTACTGTTTCCAAAGAATTCTTATCATAACAAGTGTTCCTTGCAGCCAACTCCGGAATTTCACTAGTATGAGTTGTGCTAGGGTAACCAACACTTGCAGCTAGATACCCTTTCATCATAGAGTATTTCATGTTGTTCTCAATGTCCATATCCATTAGATATGCCTGATATAAGGTTGTAGGTTCCTTATCTCTTAATAAGTAACCCATCTTTTTATCAAAAGTACCAAGATATACAACCAGGCATTCAGCCTCATTTGGTCTTATTTCTTCAAGAATTTCTCTTACATCTTTTGAAAACCTTAGATTAAAATATGGAACTAGCTCATCTTTTCTTATGTGGATTCCCATATTACCCTTTCTTACTATGCTTGGATTTACTCTTTCACCAAATTGTTCAATAAAAACTATCACCAACTAATTCCATGAGTTAATAGAACATGCAGGTAAATATGAGAACCAATCCCTGGCATCATCCTTCAATGATTGAACAAAAAAAATCATAACAACATCCTCATGATTTACCTCATAATCCCCCAGCACATCCATAAAATTTTGCAGATGCTTAGAGGCTGATTTTGAACTTTGCCTTGTGAATTTGGGAAAATATTTCCTAATCTTCTTAGGAATTAGATTAGGGAAACCCTTAATACCACTGAAAATAAATGGCATATACCTTTGAATTACAAGATCCCCTGAAGGGCTCAGTGAAACTTGTTCCCTTTGCATATGTGTGTTTGACATCTCATACGAAAAATTTCTTATACCCATTCAATCACTATCAACTTTATACATGGTTTTCAAATACATCATTTACTAATTCAACCATGATTCTAAAAATTGACTAAAATACTTATGCCTTCAGCTTTTAGAGGCATAATACAACATAAACACACTTCTCAGATCATATTACATAATTCACTATTAGAATTATGGAAAAGCTAACCACTGTTCCTTTCTTGATGCTAGAACATCTAATTAGGAACCATTAATCATCCCTAGTTACGAATGCCTCTCATAATCAAAATATTGACCTATTTAGATTAATGAGAATACTTGGAAATTAAGCAGCACTTGTTAAGCTTCTCTCCCTGATTGTAAATGTTACAGATCTAGGACTTTTCCTTGTATATCAATTAGTTCTTCAGACAGAGTCGCCACCTCTTCAACAGAGGATTGAATTTCAAAAGAATATGAAATTCCTTTTCAAAAACTGATCACATTCTGGGTCTTCGTCCACAACAGAGTCACACTCAAATACTCTGAGATCATAGTGCTACCAATATTTTCTAAATCCATAACCTCTTACCATCCAAACTTAAAGTTTAGATCCACCAAACAAATGGCTCTGGAAGGCCACCACCTACTTTTGTGGCTTCTCTTTTTTAAAATTTCACATAATTTCTCCCCAATGAAATCACCATTTAGCTAGTGACTTAAGTAGAAAACAATTCAATAAAGTTCAACCTCTGGTTACAAGTAATATGTCAAGATTATAATGACTCTATAATAGCACCATATGCAACCAAAACTTCTGAGTGTGTCCCCAGTGGAGTCACCATTCTATTGGTGTTTTAATTTTCCCACTAAGGCTTTGTAATTCTCTAAGGGGTTGCCAACCTCTATATTCAAGAATTCACAAAGTTAGTGCCCAATTGACAAGATTCAGTCAAAGACTAAGATCTCCTACACTTTTGACTCTGTGAAACCAAGAAGGGTTTTCCTATACGTGTTCATAAAAATGCTTCATGCCTCAAGAACACTTCTATACACAAATATATTCCTATCAATGCAACTAGACAACATCTATCCGGGTTTTGGAAAACCAAAGAATAAGAACAACTTTCTAAAGCTAGGAAAGTAGATTTAGTATACGATTTGTATCTCAAAAGAGATAGAATTTGATTTTTGAATGTTCAAATCTTAAACCTTTATAGTTAGAGCTATTGTCTTGTACCTCTTAAAAAGGATCTTGAATGAACTACTCAATGCCTCATCCAACCGGGCGGGAGTCACATAAAACATAACCTTGATTCTAGTGAACTTATCACTATAATGCTTTACATTATAAGATTTTCCAGTATTTAAAACAGTAATCCTTAGTAAATCCTAAACACATTATCACAAACCTGTAACTCCTTTTCAAGCATTTGATTAACTCATTAAGTTAAAGCGGGAAAACTAATTACACATCCAAATATACCTTTGAAGCTGAATGAAGAAACCGTTGATAAATCCATTCATAATCCATGATAGGTACACAGGAGAGAAATTGTCTTAATTGTTTTTTAGATTTATTGATATCAATCATTACATAAGCGTAGCTTGCTTATCTTATAGAAAACCCAACCTGGAATGATTTCCTAGCTAGAACCTTCCAGACACCACAATATAATTCTAACTATACACATCCTAAGCCTCAGGACACAAAAAATATGACCACAACAATGAGCCATGAAATCTCCTTTATAGAACAGGAGAGCAACAAGCATCAGGCTCCATTGTTCATTTCAAAATGAATTTCATCCTAACCAAATGAAATTCAGATTCATTTCAAAAAAATCCTCATCATCAGAAATAACTATAATACATGCAGAGGAATCAAAAATGGTTACACCCTTGAACCAGTTGAAAAGGACCAAAAACATCGCGCCACCCATGCGCACGTCTGCATCAGACCCAAACCGCTAAAACAAAACCAAAAGGAAAAAAGCACCACCCCAGGAACACCAATCATTTCCCTGCACCCTGAGTAACCACACGGCTCCGATACAGGTGACCGCTCCTGGTTCTCACTTCAGTATGAAGCGAGACCATTTCCGTACCCTTGCTTGTACCAATACTAGACCCAACAACATCACATGGTGCCACCGCAACAATTGGAGAAACTACAAGGACCTCCTCATCCACTCCCATGAGCTTAGTCAGGGCCATGAGGTAACTGCGGTAGTCCGAATCAGTTTTAGACCCTTCACCACCAGAGCCCAAAGAGAGCTCAACAGGTGGCATGCAACATCTTGACCTCTTATTCACCCTTTGAGAAACTATTCCAGAAGTACAGGAACAGTTTGTTTCTCCTTCTGTCGCAAATTCATCACACCCATCCTAGCACTTCATCGTACTTCTGACTTGTCCATTGAATTTGTGAGCTCGAAATTAGCAAGAAAATCAATCACCTATGGAAGAACAAGAAGAATTTCTGACTAATCCCATTCAGCCTTGTGCAACTAACACTCCTGAACCAACTCTAGCAAAATAGACAACACAAGAACCACCATTCCCTCAGAGATTAGAAGCTACCAAGCAAAAAGAAGACAAGGAGGAAACTAGTTTTGATATCCTAGATAAACTAAAGCATATATGTGTACAGATACCATTGTTCCAAGCCATAAAAGACGTTCCTATCTATGGCAAAGCAATCAAGGAAGCATGCATCAAGAAACTAGGAAGTAAAATAAGGACCCCACTACAGTCCATGTAGTAGGGCAGCTTGCTGATATCATGCTTGGAAAAGTAACTATTCCCAAGTACAGTGATCTAGGCAGCCCTGTAGTTGAAGTTGTTATAAATGGGATGAATGTAAAGAATTATTTGATTGACTTAGGTGCAACAATCAATGTGATGACTAAATATATCCTACAACAACTGAATATTGCAAAAATGAGATCCACTCCTATAGTCCTACAGCTTACTGATAGTTCCACTGTTAAGCCTGATGGTATAGTAGAAGAATTGGTGGTGATCCTAGACTCCTGGGAGTATCTATCCAACTTCATGGTTCTTTCCCCTAAAGATACACTGGGAGGGTATCCACTTATCCTTGGTAGGCCATGGTTAGCAACTGCAGATGCTTATATTGGATGTCGATCAGGTGACATTACCATTTCTGATGGCACGAGCACTAATAAGCTTGTTCTTTATCCTCCTGCTCAACCATCCCACAATGAAGAAAAATAAGTATGGCCACATATTGGTGAAGAATCCAAAGAAGTTAAATTTGTGGTGTAGCTCATGATACTTGGAAGAAGTCCTTTCTTGTAGCTTCAAGATGAAGATGAGGTGTTATCTAGTATCATTCAGAACCAGTGTCAAATAGATGAAGCATCATCCACTCATGTGTCTGGTTCTACAAACATCAAACAAACACTTCTATCAGTTTTGCATGATCTTCCAACAGTAACTCTTCCAATAGACAGAATTTCGACAATCACTCTCCCTGTAGCCACTATCCCTTAGACAAACTTCCTGCAACCACTCTTTCAATAGACAAAATTTCTGCAACAACAAGTATGTTTCACACAATTCTACCACCTGAACTTAAGCTACCTTGTATTAATGAAGCAGCTATGATAGAGCTAGTTACACAAGTACAGGTTTCTAAAGGATGATATCTAAACATCAATAGTAAATTGAATGAGGGACAACAGTTGACATTGCAAAACTTGTTGAAAGCACATCAAAAAGATTTTTTTTGGTATTATCATGACATAAGGGGATTAGACCCAAAGCTTTGAACTCATAGAATATATATCAAATATGAGTGTACACCTGTAAGGCAACTACAAAGGAGAATCAACCCTGCCTTGAGAGAAATTTTCAAAATAGAACTGCAAAAGCTACTAGATGGAAGATTTATCTACCCTATTTTAGACAGCTAGTGGGTGTCTCCATTGGTGATTGTACCCAAAAAGGGAGGGAAATCGTGAGTTTATGTTGACTATAGGGAACTCAGTTCTACCACCAAGAAGGATCATTTTCCCCTGCCTTTTGTAGATCAAGTCTTGGACTCTCTTACAGGAAAACATTACTTCTCTTTTCTTGATGGATTTAGTGGATATAATCAGATTCAAATTGCACCAGAAGACCAAGAGAAGACTGCATTTACATGTCCATGGGGGATATATGCCTATTTTTTACTTCCCTTCAGGATATGCAACGCACCTACCACTTTTCAGAGACCAGTCATCAACATATTCTAAGATATCTCCATTGACTGCATGGAGATCTATATGGACTATTTTACTACCTATGGTGCCACCTTTGATGAAGCATTGGATAATTTGAAGAAATTTCTACAGAGATGTGAAGACCAAAACCTGTCATTAAACAATGAAAAATGCTTCATGATGATACAGGAAGGTGTAGCTCTTGGCCACTACATTTTCCACCTTGGAATTCAAGTTCATCCTACAAAAATTGAGGTAATAAAACATTTTCCTATACCTACAAAACAAAAGGATGTTAGGAGTTTCTTAGGACATGTAGGCTACTATAGACGTTTTATCAAGGATTTTAGCAAAATAGCAACCCTAGTGTATAGTCTTTTGACTAAAGATGTTGAGTTCAAATGGATAGAAAGTTGTGATAAAGCATATTCTGATTTAAAGATAATTCTAACTCATGCTCCTATACTTAAGGGACCAAATTGGGAAATCCCTTTCCACATCCATACCGCTGCCTCAGATTATGCAATAGGAGCAGTCCTAGGACAAAAAGTAGAAGCTATTGAAAATGTCATTTATTTTGTCAATAAAAACTTGCAGGGAGTTGAATTCAATTACACAGTCACAAAGAAGAAATATTGGCAGTAATCTATGCCCTAAATAAATTTAGGCACTATATAACAGGTTATCATATTTATTTTTCACACTAATCATGCAACCATTCGATACCTCATGAACAAACCCCTAATCTTAGGAAGATTAGCCAGACGGTTGTTATTAATGCAAGAATTTGACATAACTATTGTAGACAAACTAGGGAAGGCAAATGTGGTTGCAGATTTCCTTTCAAGGTTGACCACATCAGAAGATAGTCAAGACATAAATGACTCCTTTCCTGATGAGCATCTATTTTCCATTAGTGTGCAAACACCATGGTATGCTAACATGGCCAATTTTGGGAAATCAGGCTTATCAAGAACTAAATACCTACCCTATCGGGCTCAATCCTCAACCCCTTCCTCAACATTCATGGGTTTCTTATTTTGTCATCCCATCAGACTTCATGGATTGAGTTTTTATCTTTTCACATGCATGATCCATGGGACTTGATGGCAGTTATGTCTTATCACCTCAAGCCCCATGCATGTTACCTCAAGTCATTTGAATTCAATGTGATGGTAGAGTTATTAATGCACCATTAAATGCATTGAATATCATTAATGGTGGTGTTGGTGGTGGTTTTATTAATACTTTTAATCTCATTTTTTATAATTACCTATTTCCTTCATGATAATCGAGCTCTACAAACCCGTTTTAGCTTCCTTTTGAGTCCTTGTTCACCATTACCATCGCTTAGTCATGTTCTTTGGTTTAAAGCTAATTATGAGTTTTTTCATGTGTATGAAGTTGTCATGTGAGTGGGCTTGGTGTTTTGTTGCTATGTGTCTAGTTCATGGTTGTTGTGCATCATGTTCGTGAGTTTTTTCTCACCATTTTTACCACCTCACTTAACTTCCAGGTTGGCTTTGATTCCATACTCATGTTTTGATTTGTGAATCATTGTTTTTCCTGGTGTGATTGTGATTTTTTCCCTTGTGGCATTTTGTTTTACATTTCATTGATCTAACCTTGGGCATTCCTATGTTGTTTTGTTGTTTTATTTCCTTTAGTTTTTTCTTGTCATTTTTATTTATTTTATTTTATTTTGTTGCCCCATTAGATTGATTGTCCCTCTGAAACACCAATCGAATACATTTATGAAGTCATCAATCAAGCATCGAGCCTCGAGCCTCTTGAGGTTTGTCTCTTTTTGACTTAGCATTTTTTGGTGAAGTTGAAACTTGTTGGGCATTAGCTATCAGTCACACTGATTATCCATTAAGCTAAGTATTCAACATGTATTATGTTGAAAGTTTGATCCCTAACCCCCAACCTATTCCCTAATTCATGGGGTCTCAGTTCAAACAATTCAAAATAAAGCCAATGATTGGACCTTTGAACCCCTGAAATACAAATCTTAAGACAACGAAAAAATATTGAAAAAACTCCTTCGGCCATCGGGCTTCAGGTTTATGCTTTTTGGACTTCCTTATTTGAGGTAGGAAGTATCTTGAAACCTCGACACTTGATACCTGAAACCATAAATAAATTTTATAATGTGCCTTTGAAGAATCCTTCGAAAAGTTAAAACAAAGTCAAAATAAAGCTAATCGGGTGTCGGGTCATAGGTTTTTTACTTATTCGATGCCAAAACCTTAAGGTAAATAGTAGGGAGCATTGGAAAAGCCCAAATCTTGAGAAGTTTGAATTTTTTTGGGTATCTCTAATCGAGCATACCTCTTAAACCTAATGAAAATTGCAAGTAAGAGGTTGACAATAGACCCGACCCTCGAACCTTGAAATAAACCTCAAATGTTGCTAGTCAGAAGTAACGATTAAAAGTGGTGACATTATTTAAAAAGAGATAAGCTATTCCCCCAAACCCTAAACTCCAAAATTTTGAAAACAAAACTTAAGTTAAGAAGTGTTAAATCATTTTGAACATGGGGTATGAGGGATCTTCGATCCTCGATGCTCGATGCTCGAAGAACCGAAAACATGACTTAAAGTTTGTCAAAGGAACTTATACTTTGTGATAAAGGGTATGATGGATCTTTGATCCCTGATACCTGAAGGATCAAGAAGAGTGAAAATTTAAATTTAAATCCTTTTGGTATGGGGTAAGGGGTAGGCTTGAGGGTTGATCCCCAAAAGTTTGTATAAACTTCTTTGAAACAAGTTATGAGTTTGTAATGAGGAATATATGTTAGCTAATATAACTTGTTTTGCAAGGCCACTCCCTTCTAATGTATGTGAATGATAACGTATGGTATTTGTGCATGCGGAAGATATGCCACCAAAAGATTCAGTAGAGATGAAGTACCAATATAAGGGCTATCATCCACCATCAAATATGTTCACCCCATATGTGGATATTAGAGGTATAGACTTAGGTCATGTAGATATGGATGAATTCAAGTGAAGGATCAACAATGATGAAACTAGAACCTGCATGGCTAGAGCTTTGACAAATTTAGGATTGGTGGAAGTTGTTGCCATTCTTGTAACTTTTTAGTCCCTAGAACTAGTGTTGACTTGTGAAAACTACTACAATCACAAGACTCGAAAGGTATTGGGAGCATCGGGAGAAGTTGTTCTATATATAACTATGGATATGATTGAGAAAATCTTTAGGATTCCTGCCCAACCTCAATATGAGGCTGTGGATATGAAGAAGACCATCAAACACTTTGATGAGCATGAGGAAAATAACTTCAATTACATTAATAATAATATGTTGGTCCATCCAAGGAAGGTAGCTATCAAGATGGCTAGGGTCTAGCATAGAGCTGAGTTCAAAGAGCACATCAAGGATTTGATTGTCCTATTAAGCAGAGTGTTTGGTTACAAACACACTTTGGAATTCTACCCATGTATGGTGAAGTTCATCAAAACTATCAATGATTCCACCAAGAATATTGATTGGGAAACTATCATAAGTGACACACTTCATGATCAATTAAACATTGTTCTCACAACCTCCAAATTTTGCATGACTTCTTACTTGGTGTATTTGCTGGCTTCTCAAGCCTCCTTCCCAGGACTTGATAGAGTGGGCTCTTTTGAGCTTGGGGAGGTTACAATTTATGAGAACTATCCTCAATTGAAACTAGATGATAACTATGATCATTTTTATTATATTAATGATAACTTCATCTATTATCTGATCATAGGACTGCAGGGAGATTTCTCTAGAATGAAGCAATGGAATCATTGAAAGGTATTGTAAACTGGTACATCCAATTTAAAATATTCTGCTACATCAGTGTAGCAAGATTTCATAAGATGCCTTATAAGCTTGTCATATATCCTTTGGATAAAATAATTTTGTTGGAGATATGTAGATAGGTTATGGAAGTGCACCATCTCATTGTTGGAAAGCATAAACCTGGATACGACTTCAACATCCAAGTAGGGGTGTATTCCTATGTAAACATGCAAAATGCTAAACGTGCAAACGTGGAGATGGATAAGTATAATTTGGTTCTATATAATGATGCCATGGCCATAGTTTATGATATTGGAAAGATTGAAAAAGTAGTAGGCTCCTTCTTTGTTCATAAACCTGAGTTTGAGGACCACTGAGCCAATTGCAAGGAAGAATATGAGGTTCAGATGAAATATTACTGCTAGTTGATAGTGCATCTAATCAAAAATTTCATAGAAGAACACATCTCCAAGGAGAAAAAGGATGATGGGAAGGTTCTTGACCATGCCTATCAGGGCCAAAAAATTTAAAATCAACTCATTTTCAATGAAGACTTCTTAGTTAATGAAATGGTGACATCAAAACCGGAGCACAAGAGGTTATGACTCATTCCCTCTGGTGGTTGAAGAGGTCATTCCCTATGATGAAATTCCCAGCACCTGCAAAGGAGGCTGAGAAGAAGAAAAATGGAGAAGGTTCATCTACTACAACTATTGGAGAAAAACCATCCACGACTAATACTGCACTAACGAAAGAAAAAACTAGGGGTGAACCTACTAAGGTAGTAGGAAAGAAAATAAAATAAAAGGATCCCATCACCGTGGATTTGAGTGAAGAAGAGCCTGAAGAGAAAGAGACTTTGGTTTGCAAGAAAAGAACCAGAGAAGCCATTCGAGAAAGGGTTTTCCAATGGGAATATAAAAAAGAATACTCCTCTACCCCTCCACATGAGTCTCCATTACCATCCCCTCCTCCATCACCAAAAAACAAACCTCCATCTCCTCCACCTGAGTCACCACCTCTTCCTCCTCTTCCAGAAGATGAACCACCTCATGAGGAGTAAATTCCTATTAACATGCATTGGAAGAGGGAGAGATAGAGAAAGAACCTCCAATAGAAGAAGAACAAAGGGAACCCCCTATATAAGAGGAGATTCATACAAAAGAGGTTCATGAATAAGAAGTACATATGGGGGATGTTCACGCTAAAGAGATACCTGATTAGGAGAATGTGTAAGAGGAGAGACATCTTTAGGAGGAAGTCGATAAAAAAAAAAAGTGCATGAGGAACAACTCCATACAAAAGAAGTTAATGAGGATCAACCTCATAAGGAGGAAGTCCATGAAGAAAGAGTTTGAGGAGGAGAAGATATTGCACAAGATTGAGGACAGTGGGAGGTTGAACAAGAAGATGACGTTAAAGGCTCCCACAACAAAGAATTCTTCACTTCTCCCCAAAGAGAAACATCCACAATTATATCGATATGTTTGAACCATACAATTCAAAGGAGACAACAAACGTATGTGGAAAGCCCAGATGAATGTCTAAGTGTACTATCAAAAGCTTTCCAATCCTTGATTCACAAAAGAAACAGAATCTACAGTATTTTGACCATTATAGTGGATGAAAATGGTAATAGAACAGTAGAGATAGTTATCCCACTATTAGATAAGTTATAGTCAAAAATAAGGTCGAAAGACTACCAGATTCAAAAAGTTGATTTGGGATTCCAGACCAGAGGAGAGAAACAATCTCTTCAGATGTCTGTCTCTGTAATTTTGAAAAGGATGCAAAAGGACGAGAAGACTAAAGAAGAGCTAAAAGCTCAAGTAGAACAACTCATAAAATGAATAAATAATTTAATTGGACTTGTTGATGCTACACATACCAAGTCTACGTTGCAAGTTGCTCTAAAAGGTGAGCTTAGACATTTTGACCCAGATGGCTAGATCCCTACATCACAACAATAGAAGGAAGATTTTTTGGATTTAGCAGACAAAGTGCTAAAACTTTTAATAGTCTTATCACTTAATTAGTAATGAATATAGTGCAACTCAGCAAATTGAGCTGATTATTGATGAATAATTATCCATTTATGAAGATTACATCCCAATTCTACATCAAATAAATGAAACACCCATGGAAGAACTCCTGAAAGCTGCAATAATTGAATATGAAGAGCAAGATAAGCTCCTTGTATGGGTAAGAGTAGTAGAGTTCTAGGTGAAAGTTTTGAATTTGTAAAACCTAGTTAAATGAAGATAGAAGCTAGGCCGAACAAGCAATGAATAGTATTCATTGAGAAGTTGAAGACTTGGATTGCACATTTTGGGATACCCCTGTGATGGTAAGAGACCATGACAAGATGGTTGAAGAATTGTAAGGATGAATGTAGGTACATGTAACACATGAGGGTATCGATAAGATAATGAATAAGAAGGTTAAAATTCAATTGTTACAAGAAAATTGGAAGCCTTCAAAAATATACAACAAAAAATGGAAAATACAACGTTTGATAAGAAGGTAAAAATGTAGTTTCGGTAAGGCCCAACAATGGAAAGAATGAATGAAGTGGTGTCAACGTTCACTGATAGCGTCCCTAAATAGCTGGAGATAGGATGAGGTCATTGTTGTTTGTGTGTTTTGATGTTGTTAATAAACAGTTATAAAATTCCACGCCCAAATGTAAAAAATCAAGACTAGCATTGAAAGTTTTGATGACTGAAAGTCACTTTAGTTTGATTTTAGTTGTTTTGAGTTAACTTTTTTCTTTTCTTAAATTTTAGCATAGTTAACTGAACTCGAATTGGGGTGCCCATTTTTGCTTTTATGTAATTTTCAATCCGCTTTTAGTTAGAACTCAAGTGTTGGAGTTAGTCTCAGTTAGCTTTTTGTTAAGATCTACAATTTTAGGAAGATAGATCTCTATATAATTTTGACTCTAGATCATTTCAAAGGATCCGATTTTGATGTAATTTTTGCAAGAAAACTTATACAATCTCAACATGGATTTTTCCTACTGACTTTGTGGAAAATATGAATTATTGATTAATCAAAGGATAATGCCTATTTTGCATGCATCTCGATTTGGTATCATGGTGATGGTATGAATGTTTTAACTCAATCTAAATTATCAAATTAATGAAATCTTGTTAGTAATTACAAATTTAAGATTTCATCTCAAATATCTGAAAATCTTATGTGTGTTGTATTTCCTCGGAAGATTGCATTGTTGTTATTGATAAATGTGTAAATTGCTATTTATATTAACAGTGGTTTGAAGATTTCATTTAAACGTACATAAGTGATTGTTGAAGCATATTTTATTATTATTGGTTAACTCGGATTTTATTTTAAATTCTCTTGTTACTCTATCTCTTTTGGATTTTATTTTTCAAATCCATTATGAATATTTGAAAGAGCACTGAATTAATATAAATCTAATGTAGATCCAAAATCCAATCTATTTTTTGAGTTGTTGAAATTATTATTTATGATTGCATGTTATTTATAGTAAAGCTTAAAAGCCAGGCCCCTTGTAAAGAACATTTACAATGAACATTGTGTTATTCACATGACTAAGAACTAGTTACACAGGAACCTTGAAGTAGTTTCCTACTTTTCAAGAGAGGAAATAAGCCCCATATTTCCTAGAAAGTTGTAAGTGATTAAAACCACCCTCAACACCATTATAAATGAACCTCTCAATCAACACATACTTACATAATCAATGGAAGGAACTCATTTGATATCACAAAGAAATCACAACAACCATTAGTTAGACAAAATTCTCCAGTTAACTATATCCAATAAAAACCAAGCATATGATCATCATTGATGTATAGGAACAATAATATCCCATAAAACTCATGTATAATGTGCAAATGTAGAGGCACATGAAACATTGGACAATAAACATCAAAGGCACATAGAATCAACAAGATCACAAAAAGGGAGGGTCTCACACTTATATTCTCTTTTTGACAACATTGTAACTTGTCTTCAATAGTCTCACATTTACTTATTTTTGGAGACATATTCACGTGACCATTCTTTGACATTCCATCTTTCATGATATAAATTTTGACATAAACTTACATGACAGTCTCTAACTCTCTCTTAACTTATGAATATAATATGATAGGGTGATAAGATTGAATACAACTGTTCTTTTCCATATCTTTGATGTTCAGACCTGCACTTATAAAACCTTTTCATTCATCATTTTCTAATTGGATCTTTTGAGAATACTATTTCCCTATGAGTTTACCAGTGTCATGTATGTTATCTTCAATACTATCATGCTTTCCTTAACTTCCATTAGCTTTGATTTGATCCTTTTGGATAGTCATATTTGGTTTATATTTTGCATTGATTGTCCGTTGGTATAAATTCATGATCAACTCTATAATCAATGTTTAGTACTATGAATGGTGAATGAACAAAATAGAGCATCTTGCCATGCTATTTTAATCATCTCTTATACTTTAGTGTCTGGTGTTTTGATTATGTAGTGGGAAAGGATTAACATGGAAAAATGTATCCCACCATCTACCACAAATTTCACTAGAATTCTCACTTATTGATCCTACAATACCCTTCTTATTTTCAATATCACTTTCTATCAGATGCTTTCATAATTTTCCCCGTGTCTTCCTTCTTACTAAGAAAGAGCTATTATTGCATTCTTTTGTTCTCATTGTCTTCATGTTTTTTCTTCTATCAGTTAGAGTTTTCTATAAAAAACATATTACTTACCTTATTGTTGGCAACACAAGGGCAGACAATTGAGAGGGGGGGGGTGGATCATTTGTCACAAAAATTACACTTAATAAACTTATTCTCAGATATGATAATTAAACATGAAAGAAAAAACTATCACCGCATCAAAAACACACATAACACCAAGATTTTTGCGTGGAAACCCTGTTAGGGGAAAAACCACAGTGTAGGTCAATCCACAAGTTTATACTCTGTTAAAAGTATATAAAATGGGGAATACACATGCATTCAAGCACACTGCCTAGAGCTCACTACTCAAATACAAAAGAGGCTTACTACCCAAAGGAAGACACACTATCTTACAGTCACATTCAAATTAAATCCATCTGAAAGATCTTGAACTGATAAAATAGCATCTGCTAATGCCTGATTATAGTTTTGGTTAAGCACATGAACACTCTTTCTTTTGCTCACTCTTCTTCACACTTTACTTCTACCTTCGAAAGATATAAACTTTATTCACACATAGCACTCACACATCTCACTTCTTTCCTTTCTCAAATGATATAAACAATTGGTTATATATATCCACATCTAAGGATAATATCAACCACATGTCGGCTCAATAAAACATAAAATGTGTACAAATTATCAGCCTAAATCAATAAAAAATTGTTAATGTGAATCAACCAATGTTGGAAAAAACATAGTAGGGACCCAAAACATTATGTATCGAACAAAAATCACCTTAAAAAATCTTCCTCAAAGATCCACAACACACTACAATCACCTGTCAGCCAAGAACATGAAAAACATGAACACACAAAAGAAAATCACCAATCACGAGCACAACGATCGATGCGAACGAAAAACACAGATAGAGCATGATCTAGAAACATCCATAAGAATCATGAAACTCCATAGAAGCATTCACAACAACTTAGATTACCATAATCACATCATCTTCTTTTAGGAACACCAACTATAGAAATAGAACAATTGTCAGAACACATAAAATCATAACTTGACCAAATCTTCATGCGAACCTCTGAAAATTTTGGTGGATAAAATGGATAGACCTGAAAAAAAACCTTCAATCCGAAACTTCTTACCATCAATATACTAAAATTTCCATCATACTGATCTTCACTGCTTCACAGACAACCTACAATATATTTTATTACAATTTTCTCAATATCCTCAACATATACAATCTTAAAGACATTAATGCTAATAGTGTTGACATTAATGAAAACCACATATCAGCAATATCCAACAATCTCCAACAATCTCCCCCTTTAGAATTGATGACAACACATGATGTGAAAAACACCATCAATGAAACTTTCTCTTAGCACTTTCTCCCCCTTAGGTTCTGACTCTTTTCTTCCATAATTTTTCACATGACTCTTCTCCCTTTTCTTTTTAACTCTTCCATAATTTTTCACATGACTCTTCTCCCCCTTTGAAATAAATGATAAAGGTACACATTATCTTTCTCCACACAAGATTTGAACCACATATCTAAAAATTTGACTACCCCCCCTGAGTAGCAGCCACCACAACATCAATCCAAAACAGAAGATATAACTATGAAATGCACAGATTGATGCAAAGCATTGCATCTTAATTTTGATTAGGAGAGGTAATCATCCCTAGCTTCCCTATGAGATACTCAAAAGTATCCTTAGGCAAGGGCTTGGTAAATATATTTGCAATTCGTTCCTTAGTAGGCACATACTCCAATCTGACTTCCTTCTCACTCACCTTGTCTCTCAAAAAGTGAAACTTGATAGATATATGCTTGGTTTTTGAATGCAACACCGGATTCTTAGAAATATTAATAGCACTTTAATTATCATAGAATATAGCAATAGGTTCATCATACACAACTCTGATATCTTTCAACAATTGTTTCATCCACAATACTTGAGTATAATTGTTAGCAACAACAATGTATTCTACCTTTGCAGTAGATAAAGAAATGACATTTCATTTCTTACTTAACCATGAAATCGACTTCTTTCCCAAAAAAATGCACCACTACTAGTACTCTTTCGGTCATCCACATCTCCAACCCAATCAACATTAGTAGAAGAACTTAGAGTAAGGTCATCCTCTTTAGGATACTATAGGCCAAAATCAACTATTCCCTTCAAGTACCTAGAAATCCTCTTCACAACTGTCACATGAGATTCTTTAGGATCAGCTTGAAATAATAATGCATACGACATTCATGATATCAGGTCTAGTTTGAGTCAAATACAACAATCCACCAATCATGGATCTATATCTTATCTTGAGTCAGCTTACATCCAATCACCATAGGTGTACCAACTGGCTTTGAATCTTCCATACCAGACTTCTTTAGAAATTCTTTCACATACTTGGATTGAGATATAAAGATCCCTTTATCTAACTGAGTAATTTGCAATCCCAAAAAGAATTTCATTTCTCCAATCATAGACATTTCAAACTCACTCTGCATCTCATCAACAAACTTCATGCACAAACTATCATCTCCTCCAAAAATGATATCATCAAAAAAGACTTCAACAATCAAATATTTATCATGATCAATCTTGAAATATAAATTACTATCAAGAGTACCTTTGTTAAATCTAAGCTTCAAAAAATACTTGTCCAATCTGGCATACCATGCTCTCAGGGCTTACTTAAGTCCATACAATTCTTTCTTCAATCAACAAACCATATCTCCCTAATAAGTCAATTGAAATTCACCAGGTTGCTCAATATAGACTTCTTCATCCAATTCACCATTTAGAAATGCTGACTTGACATCCATCTGATAAACCTTGAAGTTTTTGTAAGCAACATAAGCAAGAAATAATCTCACAACTTCAATTCTAGCAACAGGGGAAAAAGTTTCTTCAAAGTCAATTCCTTCCATTTGAGAATATCCTTTACACACCAGTCTTGCTTTGGATTATGACAACTTCACCTTGTTCATTCATTTTATTTTGAAAAACCCATTTAGTTCCAATTACATTTTTGTCCTTAGTTCTAGGAACAAGATTCCATGTATCATTCTTCTCAATTTGATGTAGTTCTTCTTTCATTGCTTCCATCCAATGTGAACATATTTGCATGCTTCATTGGCATTGTTAGGCTCAGCCTTTGAAATCAAACAATACTCTTCAGCAATTCTTCTCCTAGTCTAAACACCTTTGTTCTTATCACCTATACTATGATCTTCTGAATGATTTAGTCTTACATACCTTCGATTCTTAGGTTTTTCTTGAACTTCAGGCTCTTGTGATCTAGCTTCTACACTTTCACTAGTTTCTTCCTCTTGATTTTACTGATTCATCGGATTTATTTCAACTTTCTTTCCTTTATCTGAACTATCATTTTGATTGTAAGAATCATATCCACAGGCTTTGGATGGTCTAAATATGTCTTCATCAACCTTTACATTTGCACTTTCAACTAATTTCCTCAATCTCTTATTGCAGCACTGGTAGGCTTTACTTTTAGTAGAATAACCAAGAAAGATTCCTTCATCACTTCTAGCTTCAAACTTTCCTATATCTTCATCTCTTTTGATGTAACATTTACTTCCAAAATTTTTGAAGTATCTGACAGTAGGCTTATGACCAAATGATAGCTCAAAAGGGGTCTTAATAGTATCACCTTTGACATATACCTAGTTGAGAGTGTAAACAACAATACTCACAACTTCTCTCTAGTAGATATGAGGCAAATTTCCTTCCAGCATCTTGAATTTTTTTGTTCTTCCTTTCCACAACTCCATTATGCTGAGGGTTCCGTAGGGTAGATAATTGTCTCTTTATCTCCTGCTCCTCACAAAAAGAATTAAACTCACCGGAAGTGAATTCACCACCTCTATCTGATCTCATACATTTGATCCTCAGACCTGTCTCTGTCTCAACCATAGCCTTGAAAATATTGAATTTTTCTAGAGATTTATATTTTTCACTTAAGAAAGTAACCCACACCAATCTAGAATATTCATCAATAAGTAACATGAAATACATGTCTCCTTGTAAACTTCTGATTCTAGAAGGACCACACAAGTCAATATGCACAAGCTCCAATACTTCATTTGAACACTACTGTTTACTTCTGAATGAAATTATAGTTTGCTTCCCTAACTGACATTCCTTGCATATAGTATTAGTAGGCTTTATCAACTTAGGAAGATCTCTCACTACTTGGGTAGAACTTATCTTGATATTATTATCAAATTTTACATGTCACAATCTTCTATGCCACAACCAACTTTCATCAACTTGAGCAATCAGACAACTTTTATTAGCAATACTTAGGTGAAATATATTACCTTTTGTTCTTGTACCTGATGCAATCACATTTCTAGAACTCCCCAATATTTTACACTTTCCATACTTAAATTGAAGATTATATCTCTTGTCAACCATTTGTCCAACACTTAAAATATTATGCTTCAAACCTTCCACATATAGGACATCATCAGTATTATGCTTACCATCAAAAGAAATGGATCCTTTGCCATGGATTACACCAAATTTTTCATCACCGAATCTTACAACACCACCATCATTATTTTCCAAACTCATAAATTTTCTTTTATCACCTATCATGTGATGAGAGCATCCATTGTCAATCACCTATTCATCTTTTTCTTCAACTCGAGAAGCTAGAGCTTTCTCCGCATTCATGCAACTAGTAGATTCAATAGGTACAAGATTACTTTCCTTGATAGCAATAAATATAAATTCATCCTCACTTACATTCCCTTTATAGGATTCATCATCTATCACACTTTCATTGGCAACAAAATAATACTTTCTATGGAATCTAGGCTTGTTAGATCTCGACTTAGGAACTCTTTCAGAACACCTTGAGGAAAAATGACCTATCTTATTGCAAGAGAAACATTTAAGAGGCAATTTCCCTTTAAACTTACCTTCTCCTTTGGCTACTCTCTTGACAATAAGTGCTTCAAGCTCATCTAGTTTTCTTTCTTCTTCTTCAATCTCTCTCATTTCCTGCTCATATTTAGACATTTTTCAAGAATAAATTTCTCCTGGATCATATCTTTGTTTATCTTTCCTAGATATCGTAGCTTTGAATGAATATTTTTTCTTAGGAAGAGATTCACCAAACTTGCTTAACTCAAAAGTAGCAAGCTTACCAATCAACATGTCTCTGGTTACATTAGTCACAGTATGGATCTCCTTAATAGCAACAACTTTATGTTTGTATGCATCAGGCAGGGATCTGAGCACTTTAGCAACAATCTCTGATTCTTCCAAGGTTCCACCAACACATATGATACTATACACAAGTTCATTCACTCTTTGCATAAAAGAAGTAATGTTCTCATATTCACCCATTCTCAAAGTTTCATATTTCCCTTTCAGGCTTCGTAGCTTAGCAATAATCACATGTGTATCACCTTCATACAAAGTTTCCAACTTTTTCTAGATCTCATAAGAAATCTTCAACTTCATTACATTTTTCATTTCAGAATAAGTTAAAGCACTCAACAATGCTTCCTTAGCCCTGATATTGTACTCAGCTTCCTTAATCTCACCTGCAATAGAAGGACTATTATGAGGTATGGTATATCTATTCTTTGTAATTGTCCAGTAGGGTTCACTAATGCATCTCAGATGACACTCCATTCGAGTCTTCCACAAAGAGTAATTTGTTCCATCAAATCTCAAACTATCCTTCTTATATGTCACCATCCTGGATCACCTCAAGTGATCAAGCCTCTCCAAAGGAACCCGCTCTGATACCAATTGCTGGCAACACAAGGACATACAACTGAGAGTGGGGGTGAATCAGTTGTCACATAAATTACATTTAATAAAATTATTGTCAGATCTGATAATTAAACATGAAAGAAAAACTATCACCACATTAGAAACACACATAACACCAAGATTTTTGTGTGGAAACCCTGTTAGGGGAAAATCCACGGTGGAGGTTAATCCACAAGTTTATACTCTGTTAAAAGTATAGAAAAAGGGGAATGCACATACATTCAGGCACACTGCGTAAAGCTCACCGCTCGAATAAAAAGGAGGCATACTGCCCAAAGGAAGACACAGTGTCTTACAGTCACATTCAGATTAAATCCATCTGAAAGATCTTGAACTGAGAAAATAACATCTGTTAATGCCTAATTATAGTTCTGGTTAAGCACATGAACACTCTTTCTTCTGCTCACTCTTCTTCACACTTTACTTCTACCTCTGAAAGATCTAAACTTTATTCACACATAGCACTCACACATCTCGCTTCTTTCCTTTCTCAAATGATATAAAAAATTGGTTATATATATCTGCATCTAAGGATAATATCAACCACATGTTGGCTCAATAAAACATAAAATGTGTACAAACAGTCAGCCCAAATCAATAAATAATTTTTAATGTGAATCAACTAACATCAACCAAAATATAGTAGGGACCCAAAACATTATGTCTCAAACACAAAACACCTTAAACAATTTTCCTTGAAGATCCACAACACGCTACAATCACCCTGTCGTCCAAGAACATGAAAAAAATGAACACACAGAAGAAAATCACCAATCGCAAGCACAATGATCGATGCGAACCAACAACACAAATAGAGCATGATCTAGAAACATCTATAAGCATCATGAAACTCCATAGAAGCATTCACAACAACTTAGATTACCAGAATCACATCATCTTCTTTTAGGAGAACCAAGTACAAAAATAGAACAAATGTCAAAACACATAAACTCATAACTTGATCAAATCTTCATGCAAACCTCTGAAACTTTTAATGGATAAACTAGATAGACCTAACAACAAACCCTTTAATCCGAAACTTCTCACCATCAGTATACTGAACTTTCTATCATACTGATCTTCACTGCTTCACAGACAACCTACAACATATTTTATTACAATTTTCTCAATATCCTCGATATATACAGTCTTAAAGACATTAATGCTAATAGTGTTGAAATCAATGAAAACCACATATCAGCAATATCCAACAATCTGCAACACTTGTATCATTGGTTATAACAAAATTGTGGAGGGATTTCATACTTCTTTAGTTAGGCAGTATCTATCTTCTGCTAAAGCTTCCTTTCTACTTCAGCCTTCTTGTCCTTAGCATCTACTACCCTAGTTTTCGTGGGCCTTCACATTCTTTCCACCAATGTGCTTGGGCCATGGAAAATTTGACCACTGGTTTCATTGCAGGTAAGAAAAACTACTTGATGCATCTCCACCCAATACATGATAAAAAAGATATAGCATCTTTTCTCAAATTTGGATCCAATATTAAACTTCCCATTGGTTCATAGATGTCTTTGATTCCTCTAACTATACTTTTTGGTTTAATTTTTTTTTAAATATCCTTTCTAAAGGCACCAATCAAAACTCCATGAATATATGAAGAATTAATGTAGTAAATGAACATTTCACAAGAAGTAGGAGAACCACTATATGTCAAACAAGTGTTTCCTACCAATTAGTTGTTTAATCTTTCCCAACCTCGAGAAATCACATTTTAAGAGAATACATCAACACTTCAACAAAAAGTGGCTACCTGGAAATTCAATCAAAAGGGTCTAAACATGAGCACCACACAAATATCTTCTTTCATATAAACCACTGACATGATCTGCCACTGCCCACATTATGACCTGGCCTGGAGGCATTCTCATATGCCTTGGAAGTAATCCCTTCCACAAGGCTAACAATCCTTCTTTTGCAAAAATGTTCTCAATGCATAAATCATGCCCTTATACTTAAGTTCCCCCATCTCAACAGATCTAGTTGTGGCCATTAATCTTGTTTTCATGACATCAAAAGGGCCTATTCAAATAGGACTTGTAGTATTTTCCAAAGCCCTTGATATCATGGATTGCCATGGCTGAAGATTCTACCTATCACCTTCATAATTTTTCCTTAGAACAACATCAAATATATTCTTGGTAGTGAATATTATTGATTTATTAATTCTATTTCTCATAGTAGTTGGTGTTCCACTTGCTTTAGGTTGGTGACTATGCTTAGAGTTAGTTGTCTCCTCTTCATGGGTTTCACTCACATTTTCTCACTCTACTTTTCCTTCCTCTTTCATGATTTTTACCTACATACCTCACTATTGTAGTGCCTCCTCCTTGAATGGTTCCATCAGAATATTTTATGTCTGAATCTAGAATGCCACACAAGTCTATTTTATCTATGGCATTAGGTCTAGAGGTTAAGTATCAACAATGAAGATGGTGAAAAAATCAATATGATCGCATGGCACTTTCCAAAACTTGCAGCTATTTGACACCCATACTTCCAAAATATGGAAATTTCCACTTATTAGACTCTTTGATTGCTGACAGGTCCATTTCAAAGAAAACGTATTGCTCAAGAAATAGTAATAGTTGATGCCTTAGAATAAGATCAACCATTTTCCTTTAAACATCATCAGAATGGAGATAAGAACTTTTAAAAATAGGAAACCCATTGTGTCTTGTGCTACATAGAAAATTTAGAACATTTGTAACTGGAACTATCTCTTTAAATCCAACCACATGTGATGACATTATATTGAATGCAGCTAAGGGAATTAGCCCACAATTTTTAAGTTCACTGTCCTCTACTTTCATCTATCATGGGAAGAATGACGATACAAGATCTTAAAATTTTATCACTCCAAAACTAAAGGCCCATACCCTTACTGAATCCCCACTAACAGATGCCAACAAATTTCTAGTTTGGTCCTAGCAAAGAGAATGCACATGTTTTGTGTGTCTCTGTAAAGAATGCACACAAACTTCACTTTCAACACCAAATTTCAAAACACTATTTTTAGCAGCTATGGCAAGAAACCTTCCAATCCATGGTTGAAATCACATTTGAATCATATCACCCTTAAATATTCTTGTGCAAATTCCTTGGGTGTGGATTTCATTATCTCTATCACAAGAACAAATGAGATCCTCATTGTTTGGGTAGAAATCAAGTGACATAATAGATCCAAAATGACTAGTAAATGTATGTAATGAGAAGTTTGGATTGTCATCATCCCAAACATTGACTGCCCTTGCAAAAGGATGTAGCTAGGCGGGTTGAGTTAGGACTGAACCACACATTAATGATCAGAAAGTGATGCAATCTAGAGAAATTTTAAGTTTCAACGTGTCCATGTTCCATAACACTGCCTTCTTATCCTTCCCAGCACTAGCTAGTAACTTCCCATCAGAAGAGAAGTGGTAGAAAATAACTTTATTGGTGTTGTCCCAAAGATAGCTAGCCTTAATAACATCAAACTTATGATGCATGAAATCAATTGTGACCATGAATATTTTCCTCTTGATGACTCATGAATCAATGAAGGTTGATCCAAACTTCTATTAATATAGGTCCAAATAACTCTAACACATTTTCTTGCAGTGTAAATGACTATTATTAGGGTTGTCCATTCCTCCAATTTTCATTACCAACTCATTTGATCTGTGAGAAAGCTCTCAAACCTCCTAACACCTTTTGGCCTTAAGGGAATTCATCAATTTTATAAGTGAAGCTCCTTAATTAAGAATAGTGCATGTATGTGTGTCACCTTGAAAACTTCTATTTAGATCATTTATTAGTTCCTAAGATGGCTATCACAGGGTATTAATACTACCCTTTTAGTATTCAAACCTCATGAAGCTACTAATAGATACATTTAGAACTAATAAAATGAAGAAAAATCACCAAATTTTTTACTTTCCTAAAAGACCACAATAATAAAGTTTTCACAAGGGAAGTAGACCTGCCTCCTCTTTAAAACCATTGTATCATTGTCTTGTTTCTATTATTGCATAGCCTTCTTCTAGTTTTGGCTATATAGTGCCTTTCCTTATTTCTATTTGGGAACAATCTCTTCCAAGGCCAAGTATTCCATAGTATTTTTTTAATTATGAACAACTTCTAAAACTCTTTATGACCCTTGGTCGCCATGAAAACTGCATACTTAATGAGAGAATAACCAAAACCCTAAAAATCTTAGGCTATTCTAATGAAACTCAAAATCCTTTAAGATAAGACTTCCCTCCAAAAGATACACGTAGCCCTCAAAATATTGAAGATTTGGCACTTGCCAAGACAAGTCTATTTTGACAAAGTCAAGATATTTAGAAATCTTAATAATAGCTAAAATATTGCTAAAAGATAAAAGCATGACCAAAAGACATAATAAACCAAGGATTCCTATTGCACTTTTACCTTGAAACTCGAAAAGATGCCTTATTTAAATCCTCTTGTAATCTTAAGATATTACCATATGACCCCTAAGATAATATTAGAGACCTGTTAAAAGCTTATTGGAGCTAGAGGTAGAAATATTCCAATAGTAACATTAATTTTTATAAAAGAGGATTATAGGAGGAAAGGCCATGGTGGTGAAAAAATGATAAATCAAGCGCTAAAATGAATTAAAATGTTAGGGGAAATGGGCACCAAATTGAGTCCAAAATGTAAGGTAAAATTTTAAGGGTATGTAATTTCTTATATTACATTTTTTCCGTAATTCGGTGGGATTATGATACTAAGTGACATGCTATGCTATAGCACACAAATGAAATTTTATAAGTAAATAGCATCACAAAAACCAAAAAGGATACTACAAAGAGTTCTTTTTCAAGCGATGTGATCATGCCCCTAGTATCAAAACCTATAAAAAATGCATTAGGTAACAAAATATTTCAAGATAAGAGTGATAAATTATAAACTTGTAAAACCTCTATGTGAAAACATCACAAATATAGAAAAATACAAAAACATGCACAAAGGAGGAAGGCACATAGCAAAAAAACAAACAAAATTTTGGGTCAACAAGTGAGAGACCTAGTTATGAGATGTTATCTCAATACTTTGCATTGTTCCAAAGATGTAATGAAAGCCAAAATAGAAAAAAAGAGGAATTATTATAAGGTGAGAAGAATTTAAATAATTGACCAATTGCTTAAAAGAGAGAATAAATTATTACACACAAAGAGAAAGGGAGTCAATCAATACAAAGAGAAATGTATGACTTAAACTCTAGCTTTCTCTATTATTAGGGGTCATACAATACCTTCATTGACCATGAACATTACATATTGGGTTGTAGGGTAATCATGAGAAGTATCAAAAGGTAGGCCATATGAAGTGCATGGGTTAGTAAGGGTTATTTCTAGGTGAGTCATATGATAATTAAAATTAGGCCCTGTGAAGTGCATGGTCTAGAAAATTGTATTGCTAGGTGACTCACATGCTACCAAAAACTAGGCCTTTTGAAGCACACTAGCTAACAAACTGTAAGAGAGGGGGACCAACCACTGCAAGGCCCCAATTCAAGAAAAGGCCAAGAGTAGTATGGCTGCCCTAACTTACCTCAGTTTCTTAGGGTGTTAGGATGGACATGATGTGAATGATGAGGACTATAAGTTCCTTCGATCACTTTGCAAACCTGAGAGTTGAAAGGAGACTAGGCAAGTCAATTTTCAGGGTCAACTCTATGTCTCAGAGAGCTCTCTGTCTGAGGATAGAAGTGCAGTTCTAGGACAACAGAGCAATGCATTGGCATATCTTAGGTGCACTAGTGTCCGTACAGTGAGAAAACCACAAAGACAAGGTCTAACCTCTAAAAGATAGACTAACAACATAGTTTAAGAACTTCTAAAGGTATAAAACAAGACAATGAAATACAAAACGTAAAGACAAATGTGATAAAGAAAGTAGATTACCGCAAGGGTGACGAAGATGATCTCACACAACAATCCTTTCTCCAGTTTGCTCCAAGATCTCTCCACCTACACACAGAAAAGAGGGAAAATGTTGGGGGGTTTAATAGGGGTCTACATCAGTCAGACCCCCATTTTGGTGTTTCCACCTCCACAGACAACCAAGATTTCAATGATGTAGAAATAAAGCAATAAAGAGGGAATACAAGAAAAGTGCACCAAAAACACTACAACACAGCATGTGCTAACTCAATGAAACAATAGAGAAGATGAGAGGAGCTTACCACCTTCGTCCATAGTACTCAAGGCTAGTGGAGGAGAAAGATGAGAGGAACCTGTTGCAATGGATTCATCCTGGGCTTGCTCTATCGAAGTGATGGAGTGATAGATTGCTGCTATAAAGTGTGAAATTCTTCTACAAAGCTTGGAGTGAATGCTCAAAGTGTGGAGAGATTGTGTGAACTTGTGAAGAAGATGAAAATGGATGAATGAATGAAGAATATGAAGAAGGAATGGAAGAAAATGGCCATATTCAGGTCGGCCAGCCGAAGAAAGGCGTTACACTTTGACCTCCAATAGGAAGTGTAACATTTCTATAGACTCTAGCCGTAAGAATCTTCCCGGGACGTAAGCGTGTCGTGTGAGCATCTACACATTGTGTGCATGTCCCTGATAGAAATGCCTCCACCGACACACAAAATGGGTGCCAAGTGTGATGTGAATAACAGGCTTATGTGGAATTAATCCTCTGAGTTTGGTTTTCTAAAGTGTAAAGGGGCGAAAGGGGAATTTGTGTTAGGGGTGAAAATTTGCTCCTATACATTTTGCCCCCACTTTAGCGAGCATGAATACTGGTGAGTGCTTTGGTAAAGAAGATCAAAGGAGAAATAAGGTTAGAGATATATACTTGTATCGACAAGGAAGCAAATCACGGTTTGGTGAACCCGAAAGTGTAGGAAAGGGCTTCATAGTTGTGCATAACTATAAAACTGAAGAATGAAAGCACCACACAAGACTATGAGCCTGCAAGGGAGGTATCCTCCAAGAACTCTCACATGAAGGAAACCAAGAAATTGCCTTACAGACCCACATACTTGCAAGGGAGGTATCCCCAAGAACTCTCAAATGAGGGAGACCATGTAGAGGGGACTCCGCAGAGTCAAGTATGGCGACATGTTTACTTGCAGATATAACACATCAGGAAGTAGCCGCACATGCCAATGAATGGACAGTCACATAGACCATCGCCAAGTTGAAATACTTTCAAAGGGGTCCCTCAGGAACCCTTCAAAAGGAAGAGGGGTCCACTCAAGGGACATGTTATTTGAAAGGTAAGGTCTAGTTGGGCAGCCCCCAATCTAGATGCGAGGATGTAAAGTAGGTCTAGTCGGGTTGTCCCCAAGATAGACGTGAAGATATAAGACCGGTCTAGTCAAGATTCCCTCGAGCTAGAAGCCATAGAACCCATTAGAAATAGAAACTTTTGAAGGGGTCCCTCAGGAACCTGATGTGAAGAAAGGGGGTCCACTCAAGGGACAAACTATTCAAAATCCAACGCCTTCTTTCTCGAATCGATTCATCATCAAGGAATCCTTTTGAAAGATGTTCACTTCATCAAGGAATTTGAAAGGAAGGATATGCCCCCATACGAGGGGAAAATCAAAGGTGTTCCCGCTTCAGAGGAAGGTTTCCAAGTCCTTTCTTTATGAACCCATGATGAAGCAAACATGTTTCGTTAGGGTTTCAAGTCGAGAATGCAGTTCTAAGAAAGACGCATGTGGAGGGGTCTTTGAGAAAAGATTATTTTGACAAAAAATGCATTTTCTAAAGACTGCATAATGTAGAAGTGGCATTGTCACACATGAAAGGCGCAACTCAAGAAAAGAAGGGAGAAAGAGAAAGAAAAAAGAAAGGGAGCATGAACAAAGGGCATAGGGGGATTTGGTTTCATGGTGTCAGATCTACCTTTATTTATATATAGGTAACTGCGGTTAGAGGTGAAATATCATCAATCCCTAATCAAATCAGGAAGAATGCACGAAAAACAAAGTAAAAATAAAAAATGGGTCAATATGGAAGGAAGCCTAAATGCCCCCAATGCTTTGCTTCATCCCCAATTTTTTGAAAGTTAATCACAAACATGGAATAATGATGATACACATAGAAAAAGGTTTACAACATGAAAACCACACCTATATCCAAGTACCAATAGGGGTGGCAAGGGTCATCTAGACACATATAGCATGATCATGGGGGAACACATCACAACACATACACACATCTAATCTAAAGATCAAGAAGAGGGTCTCCCCCTAACATTGGTCAACCAAGAGGTCATCAAATTCCAACTCTATATCATCATAGGGAGAAGGATGACGAGCCTATAATGGTGTAATGTTAAGGGGAGGAGCTTTCGATCCTCCCGCAACAAGGGTTAAGGCAGAGGGACCTATGAGGTCTCCATCACTCAACTATTGTGGGTATAAGGTCAATGACCTTGCGAAGATCACTAACAAGGTGGGAACTTCATCCACTGAGTTAAACAAACACTTGATAGGAGTACCATGTTTCATCTCGGTGGATGGGGGAGTTAGCACTCGAGGTTTGCTGCTAGGCTCACCAAGGGATTCGAGAGCAGTGACGAACTCAGGAGAGACTGGGACTGGTTCCATCACTAGGATAGAGCAAGTTAGCGCAGGACCACCATTCAGGGAAGGTGGGCTCCTCTTACATCCTTGATTGCTAGAGGAGAAATTCTCTACCTTTTTCTTCATCAGAGGAGGTGAATTTCCCACAGATGAAGTGAGACAGATAGAGGGAGAGGAGGAAAGAACCACAATAGATACAACTAAAGTATTAATAATATCTACGGGCTTCATAAAAGGTTAGACATCTAGAATGGATGTCAACAAAATCCGGAAGAGATGCAGAGCTAGTTTGGATAGAAACATAAGGGGAGAGAGAGGAGGACATGATAGGAGGTCCTGATAAATGAGCGATCATCTCCTCTTTTTTCTTTTGTAAGGCAACTTGCTCGGCTAGAAGAGCCTTTCACCAATGCTTGCACTCACATGCAAGGCAATTTCTACAACTCTTCGACCCTGAAGCTGAGGTTTGTGAAGGAACGGGGAGCTCCTGCTTAGCCATGGGAATGTCCTCCATAGCTATTTCCAGCAAAGGGATAGAATCCTAGATGGGATTAGGAGGAGTAGGTTTAGAGACAAGAAGATGAATCGACTCTAGTACCTTGGCAGTGGGCCTCTTTCCGTTCATGAGAATGGTAAGGGATCACGGGGAAAATTCTCTTCTCGAGCCTTTCTTTTTGTTGTATAAATAGTACCAAGGTCTAGGGGACCCATTAGGGAGATCTAATATCCTAATCTTGGGTCTATGCCAAGTAGGCACCATAAGACTCAGCGGGTAGAAACCAAGCTTATTCATCCAATACTCCTCCCAAGAAAGGGGAGTAGGCGAGGCAACCCGAGGAGCAATATTTTCCTTTCCCTTTCGGGAGGAGGCAACTGGCTGATCTACTACAATAAGGGTCAACTTCAATTGTCCCTTGCCTCCAGTCTTATACTTCACATAGCTCTTATAAATCAAGTTCATTCTGGGTGGAATCATAGAGGTGATCACATTCATGGAAGCCAACCAAGGTATCCCTAGCTTCGCTCTGAATAGGTCCGACTCGGGAATGACATTGAAGATCACGTCTACAGTCCTAGGTGCAACCAAGATGAACAATGTTATCGATCCATAGGGTTTTAGAGCAAGACCATCATGTGTACGGATGATAGATTTCATCTTTTCATATTCCTCCCTTTGTAGGGAGTTTAATAATAGAGTCTCCTTTGTGATGACATTCACTCTACTCGTGAGATTGACTAAAACCCCTATCACAATGTTGCCATTGAGGCGAGCAAGAATGTAGAGTGAAGAAGCTTTGTCATTTGCTGGTATGTCTTGCAAAGTGAATGTTATATCCAGTGAGTTGGTCACAAGATGAGGAGAAGGGGTAACAGTGACCATGTTAACATACGCTTCAGGGTAAGAAATAGAATCAGAGGGATCGGTAATCATGTTAGCATAATGTGACACAAATGGGTCCGTTTATATCTACAACTCACTATTATCTTTTTCCACTGATTTGTTTGTGTTTTGTTTACTTCCATCAAGACAAATAGTACCGTCCACAATGAGATCCTATATCTCATGATGCAGGTGCATGCAACATTTGGTATCATGTTCGTTAACTTGATGGTATCGATAATGGGTATTTGCTTCATACTAGTTAGGATATTGCTCCCTAAGTGGTTTTGGAGTTGGAAAGTTAACGATCTTGTCCTTCAATAACTTCTGTAAGATGGAAGAATAGGATTCTGATAACTTCGTGAACTTTTGGTCACGCCTAAGGTCATTGTTATCCACAATGGTTACTACGTTCGCAACAACCTTTCCTTTTCCAGAGATTGATATAATGAACTTTCCATTCAGGTGGGAGTGCGAGGAAGATCCCTTGAACTGAACTACCATCTATTGGTAATCCCGTAGGGCTACACACAGATGTGCGAAAGAAGGGTATTTCATGAGGGAGGGAGAACTTCTCTTGCCAAGGCCTTTGTAATTTTTGTATAAAAACCTTATGCATATTGGAGTCCAGTAACGGGTATGTTTGTGAAAAGAGTGCCTAATATCGCACTATAAAATCAGTAATCTTCTCATTATCCCCTTGCTTACATCGAAAAAAGTCAAAGAAGGTCATCTTAGGCCCGATGTTGGCTTGGAACTATCATTGGAACTGGTTCACAAGCTAATCAAATGAAAATATGGAGTTGTTGGGAAAATAATAGTACCACTCGAGTGTTGTATCCTTGAGGGATCGAGGGAACAATTTTTCCATCAATGCATCGTGGTGGAAGAAGTCTATACATAAAGCGTTAAAGGAAGAAACATGTGTTTATAGGTCCCCTTTGCCATCATATTTCTCATATTTGGGAATCTCCATCCCTTGTGGGAAAGGAGTGTTTAGAATTGATACTGATAAGGGGCTATTTCAAAAGAAGGGCTGAAAAATAGGCTGGGCAGAAGCCTGGGAGAGGCTCGCCAGCTGGTTCTGCATCTTCCCCATATTCTGAAGAAGGGTATTCAGAATCAGATCATTAGAAGGTGTAGGACCAATGGAACCACTACCAGAGCCACTGCCAGAACCGCCACCCTAACTTCCACTGAGGCCACCACCGATGCCATAGCCACTGGTCTGACCTCCATCGGAGCCACCACCACTTCCAAAGCCACTACCATGACCTCCGTTGGAACCACCCTCGCTAGTACCACCTCTGCTAGAAAATTTTCCACCACCAAAGCCTCCACTGCTCAGCCTGCCAAACCCTCCACCAGTGCAGGTGATGAGAGGGGTGAAGTGAAAACCTAAAGGGTTCTTATTTACCTTGATGGTTTCAGAACTTTCAAAAGTGGCAAGGATCCTGATTGAAGGGATCGTGTGAGCCATGTATACAGACGTGGGAGGCATTGATACCTCCATTTTTCTCTCATGTTCTTCAAAAGGGATACCTCGTACCATGCTACCATGGTTTGAAGGATCACACACTTTAGCTAGAACAATGAGACTAGCCAAGAGTTCCACACTTGTTCGGTCTTTTCCTACCATGTACTTTATTTCACTAATAACTTTGGTAGCCTTAGCCAGCTTCGGGTTTTTTCCAGGTGATTCTCTAATGCACCCAACCCCTTGCTTAGACTAGCAACATATTCAGAGGGGGATATGGACAACTTCATGCTTGTCTATAGATAATGAGGTTAGTGACGCAGGAGGGGTAGGGATGTGATCAGTTTCATCAAGGAATCTAGACTCACCCCATGACACATGCTCCAGTGCAGACATGTCAACCATAGAACCAGAGAAAAGACCAGTAGTGAAACTAGAAGAGACCTTCGTCATCTCCATCAGAAGGTGTCATAGACTTATCCTAGCAATATACCCAGAGGTTGTAGACTGGGTTGTGATGCTCACAAACCTTCACAACACACAAGAATGCAATGATCAAAGGGTATAAGATAAAAAGCCTATAACACCGATGAATGAAAAGATGTAGGTTCATGTCGGGTTCACCAAAAATGTAAGAGGGGGACCAACCACTGCAAGGCCCCAAGTTACAAAAGGTCGGGAGCAGTATGGCTGCCCTAATGTACCTCAATTTGCAAGGGTGTTAAGATGGAAGAGATGAGAATGATGAGGACTATAAGGTCATTCGATCACTCTGCAAACCTGAGAGTTGAAAGGATACTAGGCGAGTCAGTTTTCAGGGTCAACTCTATGTCTCAGAGAGCTCTCTTCTCGAGGACAGATCTGTGGTTCTAGGACAACAATGCGGCATGCTAGCATCTCTCAGGTGTGCTGGCATTCGTATGGATAGAAAACCACAGAGACAAGGTCTGACCTCTAAAAGATGAACTAATAGCCTAGTTTAAGAACTTCTAAAGGTATAAAACAAGATAATGAAATACGAAACATAAAGACGAATGTGATAAAGAAAGTAGATTACCGCAAGGGTGACGAAGATGATCTCACAAAACAATCCTTTCGCCAACTTGCTCTAAGATCTCTCTACATACACACATAAAAGAGGGAAAATGTTGGGGGGCTGTATAGGGGTTTGCCTAAGTCAAACCCCCATTTTGGTGTTTCCACCTCCACGGACAACCAAGATTGCAACGATGTAGAAATAAAGCGAGAAAGAGGGAATACAAGCAAAGTACACCAAAAACACTATAACACAGTACGTGCTAACTCAACCAAATAATAGAGAATATGAAAGGAGCTTACCACCTCTATCCAAAGCACTCAAGGCTAGTGGAGGAGAAAGATGAGAGGAACTCAAGCCTCTACTACAATGGATTCATCCTGTGCTTGCTCTATCAAAGTGATGGAGTGATAGATTTCTGCTATGAAGTGTGAAATGCTACTACAAAGCTTGGAGTGAATGCTCAAAGTGTGGATAGATTGTGTGAACTTGTGAAGAAGATGAAAATGGATGAATGAATGAAGAATATGAAGAAGGAATGGAAGAAAATGACTATATTCGGGCTGGCTAGCGAAGAAAGGCATTACACTTTGACCTCCAATAGGAAGTGTAATGTTTCTGTAGAATCCAGTCGTAGGAATCTGCTAGGGACGTAAGTGCACTGCGTGGACATTTACGCATCATGCGGGTGTCCCTGATAGAAACGCCTCCACTAACACACAAAATGGGCACCAAGTGTGATGTGAACAACAAGATTATGTGGAATTAAGCCTTCAAGTTTGGTTTTCTAAAGTGTAAAGGGGTGAAAGGGGAATTTGTGTTAGGGGTGCAAATTAGCTCCTATAAAAAAAACTTTGCTACTAGGTGACTTGCATACTACCAAAAAGTAGGCCTTATGGAGCATGTCAACCTCCTACAATGATCTTAATAATTAAGATCTTACAACCATGATTCGGAGATTGGACATCTGGCCTAAATATCCATCTTAACCATCATGAAGGTACATTTAAATTGTCAACCCAGGGACGTAAACTTGAGATGGGTCAACACAGTATGTGCACTAGGGATTTCAAAGTAGTCATCTTCGTCCTATAACTAAGAAAGGCTTAATGCTGAAATTAATTTGAAGGAAAGGAAACAAAGAAAATGTTTAATATCACTCAATCAAATCTAAACTGATTGTGCATAATAGGAAGGAATATTGTGCATCAAACAGAAGACTACTCTGCTCGCTTTGGCTGTAGGAACAGTCACAGAATGGACTTCTAGTGGTTGTAGAAACAGTCAATGCTAGAATATTAACTAAGTACTAAACATAAACTAACACTAATCTAATTAAACTAAAGGAATGGATTACTCACCAAGTGGACCCCCTTGGATGAGTATCCTCTAAACTATTGCAATCTTCGATAATCAACTCAGAATCTCATTTCATTCATTAGAAAATGCAATTACAAAAGTATGGCTGATTATCAGCTTGTACAAGAACTTGGCAATCGACTCACTAACTCACTAGCTCGAGGAAGGAGGATTCGAGTCTTATTTAAACCAACTAAACAGGGCCATCAACTCCCAATAACTAAGAGGATGCCATTTAGGGAAAATGAGAAGGAAGTGGAAAGGGCGGTTACACATGCAAGGAAATCCACTTGGACATGCATGCCTGAACATGGACTCAACCACTACAGTAATGCCCGAAATGCTCAATGCCATTAAAGATTGGCACAAGGTGGTTACATGTGGCTGACATGAGAATCTTCCACCACCGTCCTTAGTTGACCTTTGTGTGACTCCTCAACCTGATCGACTGGCGGCTACATTTCTCAACTTAGCATTTCAATCATGTCTGCAGAGTAATGTCAGTACACATAATAATTGCATAATTATAACCACCTTAAAGAACATTCATCAATCACATGCAAAATAAAAATAGATGGTTAAAATAATAGGTAAATGTCATTAAAACCAGCTGAAATGAAATTATTCCCAAATGTCTTATGACTGAGAGAAATTATATAAAATTGCCAGCATATAATATCAAAGTCTATGGTAATTTTAGAAAATAAAAAGAGTTTCTATCCCCCCAACTAGGCCAAAATATAGACTCATCACTCCCCCCAACCTAACATTTTGCTAGTCCTCCAGTTGGGGAAGAGTTATGCTTCTACTTTGTTAAGGTCCTGAAGTCTGTGACTGATAGCTATCCAATGTCGATGTTTGTCGTGGGTGAATCAGGATTGTAGTAAAATCCTCCCAACTTATCAAGCATCCTCCATCGATGTTGTTCCTCTACAATGTCATGCCTATAGAATTTGAAATTAGGTACAGGCCATAGGAGGATAGGCGACTGAAAATTCAAGGGAAGTCATTCTCGCCCCTTGGTTCTCCCAAGCTAAATGTATCTTTCAATTCTCTTCAGTGCAACAACATAGTTGTGGAAAAAATGTGGCTCAGCCTATTTTAGCTCATCAGTCAATAGATTCCCACTCTAGGATAGATATCCCCTCATAGTATCCTCTTTTGTTGTAGTTTTTACTTCATATTCACTGTAAGCAACTTCAATCCGAGGCATAATTTTATTCCCATAGCTTGGCCTAAAGAGCTGTTAGAGTAATAAGGCATCTCACTTAATTAATTTAATCATATTGGTTAATTAATTAAGTCTCTTATTACTTTAGGTTTGCTTAAGCTAAACTTAGGCACATTAATAATTAATTAAATATTTATTAATTATTAAGTGTGCACACTATGGTTTGTCTTTTTAGGTTTTATTTGGGGTTTCATGATATCCTTCATAAGGATTGATATCATTATAATTAATTATTCAATAATCAATATTCTAGTTTTGCTTGCACATTCTTGCTTGAGAGTTTACAGAACATCTTCTTTTTTATTTTGGATATCTGTTGCACGTGATAGGTGATTGCATGCAAGTGATTCTTGGGGACTGTGAAGTTGAATTTCTCAACTCTTACATGGTATCAGAGCTCCAGACCTGTGGCTGCCTATTCATTATTTGAAGATGTACTCTCACAACATTTTTTTTTGTCTAAGGGTTTCAAGCTAGGCATATTTTTTGTGGATATGGGGGTAGGCATTTTTCTGTGCATTTTTGGGCAAAATGGATGTTGCCATCACGTTCAGAATTCCCAAAAACCTTAGGAATGCCTTTTGTTTCATCTATTTTGGAGCTATTGAAAAAAAAGGCAAATTGTTATTGCCAGGGAAGCCATACGGCCTCCCCGGTATGTAGTTCGAGGCAGAAAAATTTCACGAAAATAAAATAAAAATTAAAACAAAATGAGTTTTTTCATTCTCTGATGGCATCTCTAGTTCACAAGGGCAGCGCCACCACCGCTTGGAAAAGCAACAACCAGAGGACCGCCCAATCCAATGGCGCCACCTAGGACCACCGCTCAGCATCCCTGTAGCCCCCGCGGGCTTAAGGCCAGCGCTGCCAGTCATGTGGGTGACTAGGCCCCTTGCGCTCAGCCCTTGCAGGCTCTCTAGCACGTCGCTCAGTCACGTGAGTGACCAGGGGCTCTGCCCCAGGCCTCTGCGGCTAGCCTCCTAGTCGCCATACGACCAGGGGCTGAAATTTGTTTTAGCCCCTAAGGGCTAGGAGGGTCAAATTGGGTTTTTTGGAGGTCTTTTACGAAACCAAGCGTATTTTTTGCGTACAATCTCCATTTTTCAAAAATGAGATATCATCAGAAAGATGGTTCCAAGAATGATGTTGTGGTACTAGTAATTGTTTCTGATTTTTCCATTTTGACTCATTTTCGCCTGTCAAATTCAGAAGTTGTTGTTTTCACTCCAGGAGGTGTAACTTTTGCGTCCTGACTCCGTTTTGTGAAAACAAATAGGCGTTGGAAAGTTGGTTTAGTGCTATACATAGATCTCAGACCTTTTTTTTCCAAAAAAAATATCAGGTATCTGATATTCTTATTTGATCTCAGCCTTTACCTTTTCAATCATTTTCTTGGGAAGCGTGCAATCAGGCTATTTTTTTGAGATCAACGAGCATTTTTTTTTGCTTTGAGAGTATATTCTGTTCTTTTTTTTTGTCATGAATTCACTTAATATTGCACCCCTTACTCCATTCAACTATTTTGGTTGGAAAAAACAAATGGAGATTCACTTGAAACACAAAGGGTTGTATAGGGTAATCATGGGTACAAAAATTGAACTTACAGGTGCTACTGAAAAGAGAAAGTGGTTTAATAGATGTGATGAAGCTTATGGTACATTATTTTTTTCTCTTTCATCCGAACTTATTTTTTATATTGAGTCTTGCACTACACCCCATGAGATCTGGACTACTTTGCAGTCTTTGTTTGGGAAGCAGGATACTATGAGAGGGTTTCACTTAGAGAATGAGCTTATTGGCTTAAATCCTAGGGATTTTGACAGGATCCAAGAGTTTTTCACCAAACTCAAGTCTCTTAGATTATAGTTGTCACATTGTGGTGTTCAGAAGGAAGACTCTCAATTGATATTGTCCATTCTTTTTAAGCTTGGACCAAATTATTCAGTTTTTGTATCTACCTTTTATGCTACTAGGGATGCACTTGGTACTAGATTTACTATGCCTTCTTTTGATGATTTTGTATCTTCTCTCACTTGAGAGCAGGCCAAGTTGGCTAGCATGGGAAAGTTGAAGCCCTCTTCATCACAGGTACTCATTGCATCTCAGGGGCCCACATATCAGAAGGGTTTCAGTGGAAAGGGAAAGAAACATAAACAAAAGGATTCCAAATCTCATGAGCAGAAGGAGGATTCCTCATATTCATCCTCCTCTTCTAAGGGGAAATCATCTAGGAAAGAGAAGGGTCCATGTGCATATTGCAAGAGAGAAGGACATGGATAACATAGTTGCTACAAGAAGGGCATTGATGAGTTGAATCATCTTCTTCAGAAACATCAGATTGATTTTCCTTCTTGGATGTTTGCATCATCTCCTTCCCCTCATTCTTCTTCTTCTTCAGAGAAGAATGATAGGGGCACAACTAGTTTACATACTTCATCAGATATGAAGGGACATGCTCTTTGTGCTTCTTCAGGTCTTGGATCAGGGAGATGGCTTCTAGATTCGAGAGAATCTTATCATATAGCTTCTTCACAGTCTATGTTCACCTCCTTTGAGTCTCACACTATGTCTCCCATTTTGATGGGAAAAAATACATACATGAGTGTTACAAGGAAGGGGTCTATTAGTTTTGGGGACAACACTTTTCAGGATGTCTTGTGTGTTCCTCATTTGATGAACAACCTTCTTTCTATATATCAGATTACACATGGATGCAATGGGAGGTCTGTGGAGTTCACACCTGATTCAGTTATCATTAGAGACTTGGAGAGTAGAGCAGTTATTGCTACTGGGGTGGTGGATCACTCATCTCGGTTGTATTCCTTTGCAAATTTTTCTATTGATGGTGCTTTTGTTCCTACAACTGTTCATCACACTTCTAGTGTGAATCATCATTCAGAGGAGAAATTTGGCTACTTAAACATTGGAGTTCTCACTTCAGATCTTGTTCTTGAGCCATCCATTTCATCTTCTCCACTTACTGTTGCAGTTGTTGATACTTCTATGACTACAAATGTGGTTTCTTATGTTTCAGTGCAGCAGGATCTAGTTGAGAATTCATCTTTGGAGGTTTCACTTCAGTCTTCACCTACTTTGACTTCTTCATTTGTTGAGGTCCCACCTACTTTTGTGGAGACATATTGGGCTACACCTACTTCACCTTCAGAGATTGAATTCATTCGGCCTCTTCCCTCTCACTTCTTTCAGGAGATGCGATTTCTTCAGCCTTTTTGGAGCTACTTCATTATGGGGGGGTTATGTGGTCTTTTTCTTCCTCTCTTCTAGGGGAGTTCTTTCATGTATCTTTGTGATGGATGGTGTCCTTGGGGGGTCTTATGGAGTCCTCCATCTTTCATCACTTAGTTTCTTTTTGCATTCTATTTTGGGGAGGAGTTTTGTTCCCACTGGGTTTTCTCCTTTACCTGTTTAGTTTAGTTTGCATTGCATTTGTACTTGGGTACCTGATCAGGCCTTTGTTGTCGGGAACCATCTTTTCTTTCATGCATCTTTTTCCTAGTGTTTTATCTACTCCTTAAGTTCATATTAAGGGGGGTTGTTAGAGTAATAAGGCATCTCACTTAATTAATTTAATCATATTGGTTAATTAATTAAGTCTCTTATTACTTTAGGTTTGCTTAAGCTAAACTTAGGCACATTAATAATTAATTAATTATTAAGTGTGCACACTAGAGTTTTCCTTTTTAGGTTTTCTTTAGGGTTTCATGATCTCCTTCATAAGGATTTATCTCATTGTAATTAATTATTCAATAATCAATATTCTAGTTTTGCTTGCACATTCCTGCTTGAGAGTTTACAGAACATCTTCTTTTTTGTTCTAGATATCTATTGCACGTGATAGGTGATTGCATGCAGGTGATTCTTGGGGATTGTGAAGTTGGATTTCTCAACTCTTACAAGAGAAATCTATTCCAACTGTATAAATGCCTTTGGGGTTCTTTGATTCAACCCTGATGGCTAGGGGAATGTTGGATTCCTTCTTCTTGTAAGCATTATATTGCTCACCCCAACCGATCTCATTATGTACCCAGGACATAAATGCTCTCAATTGTATGTCTCCAATATAATGAAATGGGTTCCAACCTTAGTATTTTTGGTAAAAAGAGTTATGTAAATAAAATTCACTTAAGAAATTTTTCATTTCAGGGGAAGCAATCCTGTGGGCATTGAAAAATTCAGCAGGAGTTTCAATGGAGGGGTTCAAACCTTAGATGATTCTTGACATTCTAAATGAAAGGTACTTCTCCTTCAAATGCAAAGCATAAAACCTTGGAGGGGTTATGCATTCCAAAATTTGTGGCACCAGAGTTGCAATGCCACTTACCCTTTCCTTCAGGAAGACAATTTCCTCATTCTTTTCTTCGATCATCTCATCTCTCTCTTGGATTTGCTTTTTCAACTGTTTCTTCTCCTCCTTCCATTCATCCTCTCTTCTCTATATTTCTTCCCATAAATTTAAAATAGTTGTATGTACTAAAAAATAAGGAGGGGTATGGATTCCTACCAGGATTTTTCGTAGATGGCTACTTCCCATAGAGAACAATCTGCATAGACTTAGGATTTCCCACCGATTCAGGTTGTTGAGGTATGATTTCTCTTTCCTCATTCTACTGTAGGGCCTCTTGTTCTTCTTCTGGTGGTGGATGTAGGAACTCCTGATCTATTTCCTGGCTTTGCTGTAGGAACTCCCACTATTGGTCTTGTTGCAAGAACTCTTGACTCTCTTCCTATTCTTGAGTCTCAACTTCTTCTGCAATGGCAACAAGATCCGCTAGAGTCATTTTTGTTGCCTCTTCGAATACATCTTCTTCTTGTACATTCTCCTTCTCCATTGAAGCATTTGTGTTATCACATGATGTCCCACCAAGCTCAGGTTCAACCGAATTCGATTTCTTGAGAGGGCTTTTCATTTCCCTTTGGTTGTAGGATGAACAGTGCTAGCCTTCTTTTTCTTAGGGCTTGGCGACTCTTTTTGCACAGATTGCATTTTTATTTTCCTTGCTTTTGCCTCCCTCTTTTGTGATCTTGTTTTTATTACAATTTTCAGTGGAACATTATCATCATTAGAATCTGATGAAGAATTTTATTTTTCATTCTCATTATCAAAGGAACTAACATTTATAGTCTTTTCTTCAATAGGGGAATCCACACCAGCACCAGAGGTCAAAGCACTAGGGGTGCCTTCAGCCATGCTCAATTTTTTGATAGACCTACGAGTCTGAGGTGAAACCCTAGGCTGAGATGGCTCATTTCTATGCTACTAAGTGTTCACAAAATCATCCCAAGCCATTCTAGGTGTTGTATCAAGTAGAGATCTTATAACCAACAATTTAATGAGACAATGGTGGGATACAGAGTTTTCCCTACCTTTTTAATTTTTTTGCTGCCATAATGGAGAGAAGGTTGTATAGGATGTTGGGCACATTCATCTTCCTCCCATGCCTCATATGAATCAACAATTTGAAGTGCATAGAATGCAGGTTTGACAGTCGACCTTCACAAGTGATGTATCTGATGATGTGTACAGTTGCCTGCTTCCATGGCTCGGGTAGAGAGAATCTTTTAGCACCTTGCTTTTCAATTGTGAGTGGAGGGTCACCATGCATTGTGAATATGGCCCTAACCATCCTAGCATCCTTAGAAATAGGGTAGGGTTCATTGTCAACTGGCAACCCTAAAACTTCTGCAATTTTTTCTTCAGTCGCTATGACATCCGGTCCTTTCACTATGGCCTTCCCATCTGAAAATGTCTGAGAAAACTCTAATGAAATACCCTCATTAAAACCATCCAACTTCAAGAAATAATCTATCCAACCACAATTCTTAAATTTGGTCAAGCACGTTGTGTCTTGTAATAAAGCATCATGAGCTGAGGGCTCATTTCAAATGATTTCGCCTCCCATGGTCTATACTCAACTTGTCACTCTGCAAAATTACCTCTGTAATTATCAAATTATTTCCTACTTACTGCTGGGTGAATTATTGACTGAATTTCCTTCACTTTGTTTTTAGAAATTACCACTTGCATTTCAAAATTATGACAGGGTTAATAATAGCAAGAAATGGTAATAAAAGGAATCATAATGAGAGGAAATGGCAGCGACAGTTTAGTGTCACATCACACATGCAAGTCGTCTTTCATTTTAAATTTTGAATCAGCTCAACAAGATTTGTTTACACAGACAATCATGTATTGGCATGTGGTAATATTTTTCCATCTTTCTTACCCCTCCCCCCAACCTAAATTTAGACATGTGTCCACACATGTGGATGACAATATTGATTTGATGGGGGATTAAAGAAAACTATGTGAACATCCATATTACCGTACAATGATTAAATGAAATGCTCTAAAGGATAATTAAGAATGCAATTAATGCACATGTACCTGAGTGTGTACAAACATGATTGTGGAGAATTCATTGCAACAATTGGGGAGAAAGTACTGCTTGCATTGTTGAGAAATAATTGAGCAATTAATGATGATGAGGTGGAATGGTGCGAGGTGAAAATAAATGATGGAAGAGAGAGAAAGGTGGTATGGATGAGCGGATGGGCGGATGGGTGAAGAAATGGATTTCTAAAAAGTAGAAATCTTTATTATGAAAAGTATGTACCTCATTTAGTCAGAAGGAGGGACACTAGGTCCGCTACCTTCGGCTACAGGAACTGTGCTCAGGCGATGTGTGTTGGATAAACTACTGCAAGAACTCTTCCTTTGAAGTTGTCTTGTGATATAATCTTAGACAGTTCTTATTCACCAGTAATTTAAATTTTGCAAGGTCAATGGTCGTGAGTTGCACAGCTCCGTTGGGGAATACATCTGCAACTTCATATGGCCCTAGCCACCTTGTCTACAATTTACCTGCATTATCTTTGTACCGTGAATCATAAAGTAATGCCTAGTCACCTGACTGAAATTTCTTCTCTCTGATAAATATGTCATGTCATTTGACTCTTTGATTTTGCACAAGTTCAGTATGGTGCAATGCATATTTCCCCATCTCTTCCAATTCATTTAGCTACATAATCTGTTCTTTTTGTGCCTTGTAAATGTCAATCCCCAACTCCATAGTAGTTCTGAGAGTCTTGTGCTCAAATTCTATAGGCATCATGGCTATTTTCCCATATAACAGCTCAAATGGGGTGAAGCCTATAGTTGTCTTCCAAGTGGTCTTGTAAGCCCAAAATTCTTTTGATAATCTATTTGCCCAATCTTTTCTATGAATATGCATTGTTTTGGTGAGGACGGCCTCAATCTTTCTGATTGTCACTTCAACTTTTCCATTTGCTTGAGGGTGATAAGGAGTGGATTTCCTATGACTGATATTATATTCATTAACTAATGTTGTAACAAGGGCAGATGTAAACTGAGTGCTTTGATCAATTACTATTTCTCTTGGTACTCCATATCTTGTGAAAATTTCTTCATAGATAAATTGTGCAAATTTGTTGTCTTGTGCATGCTTCATGGCTTTGACTTTTACCCAATTTGTTACATAATCAGTGTACACTAGAATATAGGACTTACCATTGGATGGAGGACCAATGGGTCCCATAAAGTCCAAACCCCGTTTGTCAAATGGAGTGACTACCACTTGTGGACAAAGTGGCATCTCATCTGACTTTGTTGGCCTGCCCATTCTTTGGCATCTATCACATCTCCTTGTATACCTTCCTTCATCTTTGTGTAATGTAGGCCAATAGTATCCTATGTTCAAGATTTCCATTGTTGTCCTTTTAGCTGCAAAGTGACCTCCACAGGGTTCATCGTGGCATGCATGCAGAGTGTCATAGGTCTCATTTTCCCTCACATGCCTTCTCATAACTTGACTCTCTCAAGTATAAAATATGCATCCAACTATCCATGAAAAAGGGAATGATTTTTCAATCAACACTCTTCTCTCTTTTGGGGAGAAGTGAGGAGGAACCCTCCCTGTCACAAGGTACCCTGAAAAGGTAAAAGGAAGAAAGAAAAAGAGTCATTTAGGTGGTTAAGGAAAGGTGGTTTATTTTCCCCTCCTATTATTCTTTCTCCTTAAGTGGAGAAGGGGCATTTTCCTTTGGAATTATCCCTGGTTTCTTTAGTTTTTTATTTAGTAGAGGTAAATGCTAGTTGGAGGAAGAAAGACAAGGGTAGAGGAAGGAAAGATGGAAGAGAGGATTTGGAGTCTTCTAAAACTTGGATATCAATTTTTATGGTAGGGTATAAACCCTTTGTTAGACCTTTTTTTGATGTGGAAAAGAATTTTTTTTAATGTTTTGCTATGTTTGTGAAATATATGTGAAAATAGATGGTGAATCCTTATGTATTTGGTTGTGAATTATGTGAGTTGTCCATGGGTAGGAGTATCCACCTTGTCTAAATTTGTGCATAAATAACCAATATATGTGTATAAGGGGAAGAGGAAAAGTATGTAAATGAAATTGTTGTAATGTGCTAAGTTCGGTAATGCAAATTTTATGTGGTGAATATTTGGTTGGAAATCTATGTGACTAGTGTTTCCTATAGAATTTGTGAATTGTACGTGTGAGTTTTTTTGGGATAGCTATGTGACCCTTAACTTAGGGGTGGGTTGAATTTACAAACCTATGGTTGGGTGGAGAACCTATTAGCCAAGATTATTTTTTTCTTTCTCTTTCAATTACATGTATTAAATAGGGAAGATTATCTTGGTACTTTCAACCTATTTATTTTAAGAGAGAAACATGTTGTTCTTGTGGGGGGGCTTACAAATTTTTTAAGAACCCAGGGATTCTTTGTATTTTAGAGTTCAATTATGGTTGAATATGTTATATGTTACTTATTGAAATTTCATAAGAATGATAAAGGTTAATTGTTATCTTGGAGGATTCTAGAATTCAAAAGATAAGATTAATTTAGAAAGAACCAAGTGTTAATGAAATATTTTGTGTATAGGATGTTGATGTGTAAATGTTTAATACATACATTTTTCAACAATGTTTAATTTTAGTAAAATAATTTTCCAATGTATATTATAGAGTATTTTTGTTATAGAAATAATCAATAATTTTTTTTTTAAATAATATCAAAGAATCAACTTAGCCCACTTAATTAATCAATTGTTGAGGTTACAATATTGTTGCCCCTGTGTCAAACAATAAACTGTTATAAAGTAGTTTCAAATATATGATCATAAAAACTAATAGACATCATATTGAAATGTAGAATTTAATGAGTTTTTCAATTATTAATCTCATAAAAACATATTCAACATTTTTATTAACCCATATCACCAATTGTGATTTATTAAGAAAACTTTGACACCCTTTTCCAGATTAATAATCTGACATAAAATATTCATACATATTTTATCACACAAAATGATAGACTAAGAATTAGAAGATAAAATTTAAAGGGTTTCTTTAAAATAGAGATTTTTATGGAATTTCCAAAGATCAAATCAACCCAGTAAACCAATTAAAATTTATAATTAAAACATGGATGTCCTTTAATTTAGAACTAAAAACAAATTGACAAACAAATTTAGAAGTAGAATCAAGTTAGAATTTTACGAAATTATATTAAGTCAAGAGAGTTGAAATATGTTTCTTTCATCTTATTCCTCTTGTTAATCTGCAACATAAATTTTACAAAAAAAAATCACTTGCAAATGATAATCAAATGGAGGAAATCAAGAAATAGCATTACGTGTGAAAAATAATCTTCAAAGAGCAAATGGAAAATAGTTGAGGAGACTCATATTTAAGGTATCACAAGTTAGTTTAAAATCAGTTTTTAGTTATTTATTAATTACTTAGTTAATTGGTATTTAGATATAATATTTTTATATTTTTGTTTGTTCCCTTTAGTTTAATAATTCATCTCTCCTTCTTAAAATTCAATTCAAGAATACTTAATATATTTAATGTTCAACTCAAAATTGTAAAGCAATGTAGTAGTCATGATATCAAGATGGGAATTTAATGACCTATTTTATTTATTTAAAATTATCAATAAACCAAAAAAAAAAATTGATTCAAAATTATTTAAAAAATATCAACGGTTGGGACAAAATCAAATTGTTCAAATAAATATTAGAATTGGTACAACTTTTGAATTTAGCAAGTAATTTCCTAGTCAAATATATAAAATGAAGTATGAGATATTAGGATCACTATGTTGATGTTATCTTCTCAAGTTATGAAACTAAACATTGTACATAAATAATTAAATAATTAGACATATTTAAATTTAACATTACCCAGATATTTTAATTTCAGAGAATTTTTCTATGTAAAGAAAAAGAAATTTTGATAGTCATTAATTGCTCAAAATGTTTTTGAATTAATATTAGTTATACATTTATGGCTATTCAATTACTTTTTTCCTTTAGTCTTAGTGATAGAGCACTATTTGTACTCTATGTTAGAATATAAAATAACTTCATGAACATATTTATCTCATTTAATGCTTTTTTATTTTAGACTAAATAGTTTCCCTTAGTTAGAGGTAATATTAAATTCAACCCTAGACTAGTTTGTCACCATTCCACTATCATTCATTGTGCAAAATTCTTATGATGGAATCGTTAAGCTAATGCCATCACAGGTGTGAAGGGCATGTTTTCTTGTTATGTCTTGGTTGATTTGTTTAGTTTAACAAAAAATTGGGGGCTTGGGTTGTGGAAAAATTTAGGGCATGACACTTAGTCATTGTTTTGTGTTAGGGAATCTCATTTTTACTAATAAAAGGTATCACCGTTTAAAATGATCCTAGTTTTCATTTTCATGAAAATATTATCATTCATCTTTAATCAACAAATTGGTATCATTCAAATTATCTTTATAAACCATTGGCTATTGTTAAACATAATTTTTAAGTATTTTTCATTGAAGTTACCTTGATTGTTGTCATTATTCGAAGATATTAGGTTATTATTTCCCTTTCTTGACTTGCATTAGATACCAACACAATCATTTGATATTGAGGTTCAAAGAATTCCTTGGTAAGTAAATTCAAGGAATTTAAAAGATATGGTATAGAAATATACTTTTATTTGAATATTTCTAGAGTTTTAAAGATTGATCATTATAGTTGATTATTATATTATTTCAAATATTATAATTTTCTTGATAACTATAGTACAAATTTTCTTAGTAATCGATTAGGAATACCAACTCTTTTATAAAGGTCTAGTTTAGGTTATAAGCACATTGGATTTATCTTTGATAGCTTATAAAAAAATCAAATGAAAATAATCTCATCGTGACATATCATACTTATGATGATAATATAATCACATTGTTTTCAAGGGTGCATAAGTAATCTAGTGGCATAGACTTGTTTTCTATAGTATGAGTCAAAAATATTTGTAGGTTGTATAATTGTTTAAAATAAAAAATTGTGGGCATGACAATAAGGTTAAGGAAGGACAATGTCTAATATGCAAAGATCATGAAGACTATCATTGCAATTTATAGACCTAGTGGCAATCATCTTTTGAAAATGGTAACAACATAAAGGAGGAGTGACAAAGATCAACATAAATAAATTTTCAAGACATGAAACATGTGTCATTCCTCAACCCTATAATCATTCCCAAGGCCTTTACTATTGGCATATGGCTAAGGAGTTTTTCTTGTAGGTTTTGTCATTGATGGCAACCCAAGTCATGCAGCTCTAGTCCTACATCTGAATGAGCAACACTATTTTTGGCTCCTACCGGAAGAACAGACCAAAGAATAGGAGATCCGGTTTAAGGTATAAAATTTGGTCTAACCATCTCACCGGATAGGTATTTTGGGTTATGAACCTTTGAAGAAGGTTTTCAAAGGCTTTCAATATCTTAGTTTTGATGTGCACTCACTGATAAGTGATCTAGGAGGTATGGTACATTAATCTTTCAATTATCTATGTTAGAAGGTCGACCCGACAGAGATAGAATTCGCGGATGTATAAGATGAAATCAATTATAATTTTCATTGTTGAATTAAATTTTCTATGGGTCCTCTCTTGGTCTTAACCGACTTTGAAGGATATGCATAATAATTTGGTGATAGATCCGTTTGACAAGTTAAAAGTATTCTTCATACCATATGAAGCCGACTGTTGAATGAACTCATCTTTGATTGTGGATATATATAAGAGAGTACTTTCATCACTTGATGTGGATGGAAAAAAGATACATGTATATACAATGCGAATTGCGAATAATAGAAAGCAGTAATGGGAATTTGATGCAAAGAACAGTAAAGGGCAGAACAGGGCAGAGCGAAGTGGAAAAGCAAAAAGTAGATCTTGAATAAGATTCATGAGCTTCACCGGAATTGTTACCTAGCATTATCAGATGCTATTATCTCAGTTCACCTCTTTAGATGGTCTTAATCTGAATTTTGTAGGTAGTAAGCCTTTATCCTTTGAGCAATGAGCTCTAGGCAGTGTGCCTGAATGCAAGTGCATTCATTTTATAATATCTATACTTTGAGTACTTAAATTGTGGATTAATCTCCACCACGGTTTTTCCCCTAACAGGGTTTCCATGCAAAAAAAAATTGTGTGTCATGTTGTGGATGTTTATCTTTAATGAATACATCTTTTCTATAATACAATGATGAAATGATTTCATGCTTTGAATGGTTGAAGTTGTTAAATATTATTGAACATTGATTCACCCCCCCTCTTAGTGTTCCCTTGAGTCCAACAATTGGTATCAGAGCGAGTTCCTCTAGAGAAGTTTTGCAGCTTGAGTTGGATCTTGGAATGTGATCGACTCTGGTAGTCTTCAACAAAAGCTTATGGTAGCTCTCGATGACCTTGATCAGTCTAAAGCAAAATGTTACACCCCTAACTTTAACTATGTTTTACTTTTTACTTTTGAAGTAGTTACTAGATGATTACACATGATTCAATGATTTGATGTTTAGTAAAATGTCTGGAAAAATCAATGTTTTCATGAGTTATGTTTATTTGACTATAATAGACATGTGTTTAAAAGTTGTCAAGGTGTGATGATTTCATAAGGACTATGAAATGGTTAATGATACACTAATCTTGAGTTGGTGATTGCAAGTTGCATTCAGGGAACAGGGTTTCGCCCCTTCGAAAAAGGAAGGGAGAGCATCATCGGAGAGAAGGGTATAGATACAAGGGAAACAATAGGTTGTTGCCATCTTAGATCTAGGCTTGATGAAAAATAGTGAACCTAGTTGAGTCAGGTAAGTGATACTCAACCCTTTTGGTCTAAGTTTATTTCTCGATTTGACAAGTTGTCGATGTCGTTTAAAGTCTAGTTCATGTTGTTAACGTGTCTAGAAGCTTGTCGATAGAAATCAATTAGTCGACCTTTATGTTGATATGATTCTCGTAAGGGTTATTAACTCTCTTTTTATTATATAAAATAAATGAATATATGAATAGGTATACCTTATCAATATGTAAGCATATGTACTCGTACACGTATAGATGGGTGCATGGATGCATATGTGCATACAAAGACATAGACACTGTCAACGTACAAACATTTGTGTTCAAGAACGTATGGATACATACGTGCATGCATAAGCTTTTGCGACGAAAATGACTCACATATAAGTATATTGATATATATGATGTGTTCAATCTTTAAACATTTATTCTTGATGACTTTCATTTTGCATAAGGACGTTGATCATGATGATAATCTTGAAGTGCATATTGAGGGGGTTAATTTTGCTTGTGTGTTGACGTGAAAACTAACGTCATCAACTTTGTACGGTAAATTTGATATTAATCTTGGAAGTTTTAATATTTATTTATAATTTGGGATAGTCAAAATGGCTAATCTATCCATAGAGCTTATTGTTTAGCTCAACTCTTACATGAGGAGCGCATTTTGAATTTAAAAAGGTATCATCTTGTTTCTAATGCCAACATGAGCCTTGAAAGGCCGCAACATACTAATTTATTGTTGGAAATAGATTTAGAAGGCTTAAAATCGATAATAGTGGCCATTAAGGGAAGTTAGCATGATTTATAAGGAAGCTTAAACCTTATTCGATAGCAATTTATGCAAACGGATTAACAAATTCTTGGAAACCGATTCTTTAACCACTTTTTGAAACTAATTTTTGGAACCACCTTTCTATTGGGGGGATCATATAACTAGATGGGAGGACATCTCTTGGGGGATTCTACCAAATATTTTGGACTATCTCTATTTCAAAAACCTCATCAACAAGTCCTTTTCTACATTTTTCTTGTTTGTAAGAGACGCCATCTCTGTGGGGAGTTTCGCCAATATTTCATGTGCTTCACCTACGCCTCAACACTTGCACATACATGTCAACCAGAGCAAGGATAGGGCCATTCTTTAGCAATATGTTGGATATTAGCAACGTCGGGAAAGGGAAAAAGAGAACTACTCACAGCGCACTCCCTCAGTGCTGAGTATAAGAGAGAACGTTACATCTAGCAAAGGATGCTATCATACAAGCGGTCTTGCATCCATTCACGAAAGGGCTTGTGGGTGTCAAGATATGGTCACAAGAATGACAGAATCCATTCGTCTGAGCTTTCCTCAGTGGAGCCATAATATTGGTGTTGAGAAGTTCGATAGTGTCTCAGTTCTTAATACAAAATGCATGATGGCAACAACTGGGAGTCAACAAGAGAGTGAAAAGAGAGTGGAGTCAAAATTAAGAGAGAACGTCTTGGACAAGAGTGGAGAGTAACTTCCATGAGTTCTCTTCCATGTAAGTCGGTCACGGGAATGTTTCTTTCCCTGAAGGATAAACTCCTTTATGAATTGCAACTAAGTCATAGTTTCTCTTCTTTCATTCAAGTGATTTATTTGAGATGAAAGATATTAATGGCCTGTTAGAACCCAGTAAGGGAGGAGGATTGACTTTAATATTTAGCATGCCAGTAATATTTTTTTTCTATATGATGGGATTAGTCCTTTGTTTGTTCATGTACACATGTACATCATAATGATAATGGATTATCAAAATGAATAGTGTGGCAGTGAAGCCATAACCAATTTATGCATGAATTAGTTTTAGAATTTGTTCTACTTTGATAACCAAAGATGTATATGGTAATTATGACAAGATTTTAACCCTGTATTTTAATTTGGAGTAATCTTAATGGAATGGTGTTTTTAGCAAAAGCTCATAAGGGTAATTTGATCTATCAACTTTTATGAAACCATTCTCTTTAGTTAAGGCAAGGTACGATTATAGTATCATGGATATGATTATGTCCTATGGCATAGTTTAATTGGAATTGAGAACCATGGATAGGCTTAGGGTGGTGAATATGATTTGACTTACGATATGATTAGGAAGTGGAATAAGGTGATGTGGAGTCACAGATTCCCTATAGCATAGCTTAACTATTAACATTAGTTATTATGTTAATTAAGACACAACTTATGTATTTAAAAGATATAACGACTCCTTGTTGAAGAAGGAGGAAATAGATAAGAGGAAAGTTGTATTGTTTTGTAGGTGGCACTAAGTGCCTACCTGGTTTATTGGTGGAACTATTTGTCCCAAGTAATTATATACTCACGGGACTAGATACCATGGTGAGTATGAAATTCTTATATTTCACCGTAAATGGAAGCCATCTCTTTACGAATGGTCATTCTTCACGAATGAGGTATAATTGACTTAGATCAAGACCATTGATATGAAATGATAGTATTCTTTTAGATATTATATTTTTGGGGAAATACCTTGAATACTAAATTTATTCAAGTGCATAAAATGTGAACTCAAACAATGTCAAGTGGTCTAGGAAATACTAGAAGCATTTTGTTCTCTTGAATTGTTACACTTATGTTATTACCATTGGAAAACAAGGATGTTTGATAATTCTATATACTAGGTTAGAGAAGCTAAACCCTAGTATTGAAACAAGGAGGATATAGGAAATATATAACTCTTGTCGGCTAGGACATTGTGCATATATATAAATATTGATTTTTAGTGAAGGGTCTAGAAGACCATAGAACAAGACAGGAAGTCTTTATAATACCTTAAGAGATTCCTTGATAATGTCGAAATTTGATTTAATGCATCAAAGATGTTGGGTATTGAATCTCGAGAAGAATGACAGGAAGTCATAAACCCTAGATACTGCAAGAATGCAATAAGGGACTTTTAAAAGGTTTGAAATACCTAAATATTTACATTACATGTATATCCTAGGTTATGGATTATTTCTAAGTCAAATTGGCTAGAATGGATTTTTTTGTACATACTAGATTGTGTCTAAAGTACCAAATAAAGTAAGTAAAACTATAGGATGAGATAAATCCTAAGACAAGTTAGGAGTGAGTGTCTAGTTGGCATGACCAATTAGGATGATCATACTTAGCTAGAAGGGATCTAGTGTTGTATGGTTGATTGATTTTTGTAGGACACATCACCAATACTCAAATGGAGAAACTCGATAGTTCCTTATATCTATACCCTTCATGAAGGGACAGGTTTCTTCAATTGAAGAAACACGGGAGACCAGTAGGTCTTTGGTTGGGAGGAAAAGCACTCGGATGATGCTCTCCCTTTGTAGTAGAAGACTCACCAAGGCTCGTGAAGATAGTTAACCATATTCTAGATGCAGTGAACTCCATGGTATGGCTTCTGACAGTCAAACTTATGAGGTAAAACTATTCTTTTACCAATTGTATTTTATGCAATATAATAGAAAAGTGTAAGAACTTATCTTTGATTCTAGTTGTGATTATATATGATTTCAAGTTTGAAATTAACTAGAAATTTTGTACTCAATTTCTTGTGCTTATGCAAATGTTATCTTAAAAAAAAAAATTCTCTCTCATGTTTACTTAGTTCATTTACCCTCTAGTAAATTCTTGAGTTTACTCGAGTATTAAGACGAGGGATGTTACATATGGTATCAGAGCCAACCAGGTTCAACACGTGGACCTATGAGCTCATTACGAGAAAACTTGTTAAACATTAGCAGATTGGCTAAGTCTAAAGTTGGTTTGATGCTAGAATGGCATAAAGAAAAACCAAGGAAAGTGTCTGGAAGAATATCTTCCAGCACTTACCCAAGTCAATGGCTAAGAGAAAGCCAACTGAGGAGATAAAACTCGAAGAGAAGAACCATTCTGGTAAGGTTGCATATTGAAAGGATTTGAGACTTTGACTAGAAAGGTAAAACCTTGGTCAGTTATTAATCAGACTAAGAGCTCGGGTAGAGAAATGTCTGTATGAATTCAACATCAATCTTATTACTCGAGAACTTAAGGATGGGAAGATCCAGAAGTAATCAACCAGGTGCAGGGGCATCTGAGTGTTGGAATCCTTGAAACTATATCAATGAAATCTAGATAAGATGGGTTCTAGTCTAACTTCTAGATGGCTTGGAATGAGCCAAGTGGAATATATATATGAGTAGTGCTCTTCGGGCATAGAATAAAAAATATGCATATATATAATGGTTGAGAACTAAGTACTTTCCTTTTGGTATAACTAGGAAGTACAACCGCATTGGTGAATGTAATCATCACCAAGGTATGTAGTTAAGGTTGTTCATGTTTTGAAAAAGTAACCTATTTGGTGAAGTAAGGGATTGAGTTCTGTAAAGTTGAACGAAGAAATGAAGTTTGTGTTCCAACTATAATCTTTGTGTGTTGCTATAGCACAATTTTATAATATCATCTAAGCAATGAATGATAGATACTCTAGGAAATAGGAGAGGATGTGTTATAACCTTTTTACTTGCACAATTTATGAGCATGATGAAAGTCATAAGGGACTTATTTGTTTGATGCGCTTGAAACACAATCTCTAATCCATTGTAATTTTTTGGAAAATTCAAATACAATGCAGCAATCTACTCCCTTGTAGTGGCTTAGTCAACTCACGTAGTGTGTTAACAATGTTATTCTGGATTTTGACACTTTCTTGGATTTTTTTTTGGTAAAATTCCTTTTAATATTAGCAAGGATTGTTTGTTTTATTGCTTTATTTTGAAAAGGTCTAGCCACCAAATTTTTGAATATGGTTTATCAAATGGCTGGTTGGTCAAATTTGGATTTATTGTTGGAAAGAGCTCATTCTTTGATTTATGGTTGAAATTAAAACCGCTTATATTTTGATATTGAGTTGAGTTTTTGTGGTGGATATACAAGGAATTTTTAGTTGTTCACTATGTTTGAATTAATGTTCTCCTCTATCATGTCCTGGATGGGCCTCTGATGGATTGTGTAAGGGAATAAATTGTAGAAATGCACCTGGTATGTCCTTAACTTTATAGAAGAAAGAAACCTTCTATGGAAAGAAATTGGTTTCAAACCCTTTTAGGGTTATATAATTAATATGTAAGCTACCAGAAGGAGGTCTTATTCTGATATCACCTTTCGAACCTTGTGTTATGGTATGTGGGTGGACAGGTAGTCCAGTAAGCCCAGGTGAATAGTCTCTCCAAGTCAAGCAGGGTGGTGAACCATGAATACGTTCATTGAAAAACGTATATAAAAACTATGGCCATAGTCAGTGTTGTTGCCACTACCTGCACTCATCAGTTCACAGTACTCCAGACACTTAGCTAACCAGAGTTTTCATACTTAGTAGGAGGGTATCTTTAGTAGTGCCACAGAGTTAGTTAAGTGGGGGTACACACCAGAGCTCAGATGGCAACGAAGAGGGTTTCCAACACAACCTTTCATTGAAAGGTAGGATTTCTTCTAGGTAGGAAATGAGCGGGGAAAACTGCTTAAGTTCGTAGTTGGAAGGAAAAACAACCGAGTGATGTTTTCCTCTTATCAGTGACAAGCCGAGTCTTGGAGGACAGTTGAACTAGAAAAGGAATTTTGATCCTCTCTCTTGTATTTACTTATCAGCTTATTTTAATGATGCATGAAATAAATGAAATTGGTACTTGATGAATAACCTTTTCAGCTAGAAAAGTGAAGGTTGTTACTTTTTGTATCTTGCATGATGCATAGTGGTACCTTACTCGCTTAACGTTCTTAACCTTTGGTGAAATTCTCTTGGTAAACCTATGTTAAAAGTAGTTGATCAATTCATGTAGAAAGAGTATCCACCTTTTAGGGTGTTTTTTATAATAACTTCTATAATTTTTCTATCTAGATGACTCCATTTGAAATATTGGACATAAGAAGATGCCAAACTCCTATAAGCTGGGTAAGCTAGAAGATAGGATTAGCATTAGTCCAGAAATGTTGTCGAAAATGGATAAACAAATCAAACCAATCAGAAAATATTGGAGGAAGCTAATGATAGATATAAAAGCTAAGTAAATGCTAGTCGTGCACTGACACAATCCTCGTCTAGAGAAGAAAAGTTTCATAAAGTAAGGAATGTATTCCAAACCAGCTCAAAGAAATAAAAGACTCTTCAAAATTCTTGAAGTTATCAATTTGTTTGATTAACAGAATCATTCCATTTTCAGCTATTACCAGGAGGTGTAAAGTTTTTTTTATGAAGTATATAACAGATGATAATTATTTCCTTAGAATTTTATACAGGTACAAGGCCGGGGAGTGGCCATAATCGAGCTTCTTAAATGCAAGGTATAGTGGGACTAGTATCCAAAGGGTTTCAGAGGCACTGGATCATCGAGGATGATGACTCTTATGGGGGGAGATATGTTACACCCCTAACTTTAACTATGTTTTACTTTTTACTTTTGAAGTAATTACTAGATGATTAAGCATGATTCAATGATTTGATGTTTAGTAAAATGTCTGGAAAAATCAATGTTTTCATGAGTTATGTTTATTTGACTACAATAGACATGTGTTTAAAAGTTGTCAAGGTGTGATGATTTCATAAGGACTATGAAATGGTTAATGATACACTAATCTTGAGTTGGTGATTGCAAGTTGCATTCAGGGAACAGAGTTCCGCCCCTCTGAGAAAGGAAGGGAGAGCATCATCAGAGAGAATGGTATAGATACAAGGGAAAGAACAGGTTGTTGCCATCTTAGGTCTAGTCTTGATGCAAAATAGTGAACCTAGTTGAGTCAGGTAAGTGATACTCAACCCTTTTGGTCTAAGTTTATTTCTCGATTCGACAAGTTGTCGATGTCGTTTAAAGTCTAGTTCATGTTGTTAACGTGTCTAGAAGCTTGTCGATAGTAATCAATTAGTCAACCTTTATGTTGATATGATTCTCGTAAGGGTTATTAACTCTCTTTTTATTATATAAAATAAATGAATATATGAATATAGGTATACCTTACCGATAAGGTAAGCATATGTACTCGTACACGTATAGATGGGTGCATGGATGTGTATGTGTGTACAAAGACAGACATTTTCAACGTACAAACATTTGTGTTCAAGAACGTATGGATAGATACGTTCATGCATAAGCTTTTACAACGAAAATGACTCACATTTCAGTATATTGATATATATGATGTGTTCAATCTTTAAACGTTTATTCTTGATGACTCTCATTGTGATATTGCATAAGGACGTTGATCATGATGATAATCTTGAACTGCATATTGAGGGGGTTGATTTTGCTTGTGTGTTGACGTGAAAACTAACATCATCAACTTTGTACGGTAAAGTTGATATTAATCTTGGAAGTTTTAATATTTATTTATAATTTGGGATCGTCAAAATGGCTAATCTAGCCATAGAGCTTATTGTTTAGCTCAACTCTTACGTGAGGAGTGCATTTTGAATTTAAAAAGGTATCATCTTCTTTTTAATGCCAACATGAGCCTTGAAAGGCCGCGACATACTAATTTATCATTGGTAATAGATTTAGAAGGCTTAAAATCGATAATAGTGGCCATCAAGGGCAGTTAGCATGATTTCTAAGGAAGCTTAAATCTTATTTGATAGCAATTTATGCAAACGAATTAACAAATTCTTGGCAACCGATTCTTAACCGCTTTCTGAAACTAATTTTTGGAACCACCTTTCTATCGGGGGGATCATATAACTGGATGGGAGGACATCTCTTGGGGGCTTCTACCAAATATTTTGGACTATCTTTGTTTCAAAAACCTCATCAACAAGTCCTTTTCTAAATTTTTCTTGTTTGCAAGAGACGCCATCTCTGTGGGGCGTTTTGCCAATATTTCATGTGCTTCACCTGCACCTCAACACTTGGGCATACATGTCAACCAGAGCAAGGATAGGGCCATTCTTTAGCAATATGTTGGATATTAGCAATGTCAGGAAAGGGAAAAAGAGAACTACTCACAGCGTACTCCCTCAATGTTGAGTATAACAGAGAATGTTACATCTAGCAAAGGAGGCTATCATACAAGTGGTCTTGCATCCATTCACAAAAGGGCTTATGGTTGTCAAGATATGGTCACAAGAATGACAGAATCCATTCGTCTGAACTTTCCTCAGTGGAGCCAGAATATTGGTGTTGAGAAGTTTGATAGTGTCTTAGTTCTTAATACAAAATGCACGATGGCAACAATTGGGAGTCAACAAGTGAGTGACAAGAGAGTGGAGTCAAAATTAAGAGAGAACGTCTTGGACAAGAGTGGAGAGTAACTTCTATGAGTTCTCTTCCATGCAATTCGGTCATAGGCATGTCTCTTTCCCTGAAGGATAAACTCCTTTATGAATTGCAAGTAAGTCATAGTTTCTCTTCTTTCATTCAAGTGATTTATTTGAGATGAAAGATATTAATGGCCTATTAGAACCTAGTAAGGGAGGAGGATCGACTTTAATATTTAGCATGCTAGTAATTTTTATTTTCTATATGATGGGATTAGTCCTTTGTTTGTTCATGTACACGTGTACATCGTCATGATAACGGATTATCAAAACCAATAGTGTGGCAGTGAACCCATAACCAATTTATGCATGAATTAATTTTAGAATTTGTTCTACTTTGATAACCAAAGATGTATATGGTTATTATGACAATATTTTAACCCTATGTTTTAATTTGGAGTAATCTTAATGGAATGGTGTTTTTAGCAAAAGCTCATAAGGGTAATTTGATCTATCAACTTTTATGAAACCATTCTCTTTAGTTAAGGCAAGGTACGACTATAGTATCATGGATATGATTATGTCCTATGGCATAGTTTAATTGGAATTGAGAACCATAGATAGGCTTAGGATGGTGAATATGATTTGACTTACGATATGATTAGGAAGTGGAATAAGGTGACGTGGAGTCACAAATTCCCTATAGCATAGCTTAACTGTTAACATTAGTTATTATGTTAATTAAGACACAGCTTATGTATTTAAAAGATATAACGACTCCTTGTTGAAGAAGGAGGAAATAGATAAGAGGAAAGTTGTATTGTTTTGTAGGTGGCACTAAGTGCCTACCTGGTTTATTGGTGGAACTATTTGTCCCAGGTAATTATATACTCACGGGACTAGATACCATGGTGAGTATGAAATTCTTATATTTCACCGTAAATGGAAGTCATCTCTTTACGAATGGTCATTCTTCATGAATAAGGTATAATTGACTTAGATCAAGACCGTTGATATGGAATAATAGTATTCTTTTAGATATTATATTATTGGGGAAATACCTAGAATACTAAGTTTATTCGTGCCTAAAATGTGAACTCAAGCAATGTCAAGTGGTCTAGGAAAGACTAGAAGCATTTTGTTCTCTTGAATTGTTACACTTATGTTATTACCGTTGGAAAACAAGGATGTTTGATAATTCTATGTACTGGGTTAGAGAAGCTAAACCCTAGTATTGAAACAAGGAGGATATAGGAAATATATAACTCTTGTCAGCTAGGACATTGTGCATATATATATATATATATTGATTTTCAGTGAAAGGTCGAGAAGACCATAGAACAAGACAGGAAGTCTTTATAATACCTTAAGAGATTCCTTGATAATGTTAAATTTTGATTTAATGCATCAAAGATGTTGGATATTGAATCTTGAGAAGAATGACAGGAAGTCATAAACCCTAGATACTGCAAGAATGCAATAAGGGACTTTTAAAAGGTTTGAAATACCTAAATATTTACATTACATGTATATCCTGGGTTAGGGATTAGTTCTAAGTCAAATTGGCTAGAATGGATTGTTTTGTACATACTAGATTGTGTCTAAAGTACCAAGTAAAGTAAGTAAAACTATAGGATGAGATAAATCCTAAGATGAGTTAGGAGTGAGTATCTAGTTGGCATGACCAATTAGGATGATCATACTTAGCTAGAAGGGATCTAGTGTTGTATGGTCGATTGATTTTTTTAGGAAACATCACTAGGACTCAGAAGGGGAAACTTGATAGTTCCTTATATCTATACCCTTCGTGAAGGGATGGGTTTCTTCAGTTGAAGAAACACGGGAGACCAATAGGTCTTTGGTTGGGAGGAAAAGCACTCAGATGATGCTCTCCCTCTGTAGTAGAAGACTCACCAAGGCTCGTAAAGATAGTTAATCATATTCCAAATGCAGTGAACTCCATGGTATGGCTTCTGATAGTCAAACTTATGACGTAAAACTATTCTTTTGCCAATTGTATTTTATGCAATATAATAGAAAAGTGTAAGAACTTCTCTTTGATTCTAGTTGTGATTATATATTATTTCAAGTTTGAAATTAACTAGAAATGTTGTACTCAATTTCTTGTGCTTATGCAAATGTTATCTTAAAAAAAAATCTCTCTCATGTTTACTTATTTCATTTACCCTCTAGTAAATTCTTGAGTTTACTCGAGTATTAAGAGGAGGGATGTTACATAGAAGTTCAAGAATTGAAAGAAAATCTTAGAGATGCTGAGAAATTCATTCAATCATTAAAGGATCAAATAGTCAAATCTAGGGTAAAGAGGAAAGATCTATGTGATCAGATACAGTAGAAGGGAAATGAAGAAATGGATGATTCTCATCTAAATCAAACTTTGAAGGAGATAACTAGGGATAGTGAACAACTCACTAGAGAAAATACCAATTTGAAACATGAAATGGAATCTATGACAATAAAGATGACAAAAGAGATAGAGGAAAGGAAGAAGAGTGAAGAAAATATTGCTCAAACTCTGAAAGAGAAATCTGATGAATGCAATAGAATAAGTGGAGAACTTACTCAGTTGGAAAGTGAACTGCAAAGAACCAGAAGCAATGAAGAAGAACTCGGTAAGAAAATTACTACTCTTAAAAATGATCTTTGCATTGCAAATGAATTTAAAGAAATATTCAAGATTAGTTCAGTAAAGCTTGATGAGCTAACTCAAGGACAAAAAAGTGGACAAAAAAGTGGAAATGATAAGAGAGGTCTTGGATATGAAAAGGAAGAAAATTCCAGATCAACACAAAAGAATCTCAAACATAACAGAAATGGAAGGTATCCGGTAAGACAACCTAATGCCCAAAAATTTAATGGATATTATTTTTCTTGTAATAAGTTAGATCATATGATTGCTCGGTGTAGAATAAATGTAAGGACAAAAGATTCATCATTCCTTGGTCAGTGTTTCAATTGCAAAAAGCATGGTCATAAATTAACTAAATGCAGAAATATGTCAAGTCACTCTATTTTTAGAAGAAACATTGAATGTTATGCATGTGGGAAGTTAGGGCATATTGCTAATCAATGAAGATTGAGAAGAAACCAATGGAATGGACAAAAATAATTTGTGTGCTACCACTACAACAAGCACATTCATATTGCTAGATTTTGTAGAAACAAGAAAACAGATAGAAGAGGTCTGGTATACAGAGAGAAGAAAACATAGAAAAAGGAAAAAGGAAAGGAAAATATAATTGTAGATGATGTCAGAGATCAAATGAAGAAGACATGGGTGAAGAAAAATGATTTTGATGTTGTAAATAGTTCCATACTGGAACCTGCTTCCAATAATTCTCCCAGTAATTGATTTTAGGCCATCAGCCTAGGGGGAGTTTTTATCAGAAAATCCTTCCTCCCCTATCTACAGATGGTACCAGAGTAGATAAAATAGTCATCAAGGAATACTATCGGTATGCAGAAGTCTTGATATTCTTATAAAAAGCAATTCAGCAAACCTATTTGTCCGTAGAAGATTTTTTTTGTCGTAGCCTAAGAAAATAGAGTATCTAGAAATTTTTAGGGCAAGTGCATTTATTGTGCATGTGCGAACTATAAAATTTAAGCCCAAGCCATCATTTGTCACTTTGCATCATCGAAGAGAGGACAGAGAGCACTCGACAAGTGGTTTTTGAAGCAACAGAAGCAAATTTATCAACGAATTTACCAAGTACTTCAAATTACTCTCGAATTCTTCATATAATTTGGTGTATAGTTGCGAACACTAAAAACATGAGAAGAATGGAGCAAATAAAAGGATCGATCAAATTGGATGAGTATAATAGTGCAAAAATCATATCTATGAGAAATCTATTTCTTCCTAATGAATTGAAATAATTAATCGAAGCCAAACATGGAAATTTGGATATGTGGAGTGAGTTTCCATATTGCGTAGATGCAGAACTTGTAAAATTCTTGTTGAACAAATTGCACGATGATGTGTTAACCTTGGATAAACCCTACACAATCTCAAAAGAATTGATTGGGAGACTAACTAGTTTGTGCAAAGTCGGTGATGTTCCTAAAAAGAAATCTATCTGGAACAAGGAGGTAGAAACCCTAATTGGGATAATTGGAGATCAAAGAGCTCTGGTTATAGCTACAATCAAAGATCCTATCATGAAGTACATCATGCATGACATAACCTATAAAATCTTCTACCGAAATTAGGAAGGGGTCACATCAACTGGTGTTGTATACATTTCTCATAAGATGATAGCTGAAGGTCAAGATTTTGACCTATGCGGATTACTAAAGGATCAGATGTTGGAAAATGCCCAGTTGACAAAAGAATCAAGGTATCCATTCAGGTTTGGTACCCTAATTATATGTCTGGTTATGTACTTTCTAAATTCTTTTCCGAAAATTTAGAATGTAGCATGGACATCAGATAAATCGATATGCACTCAAATCTACTCTTAAGCTAAGAATCTATCTAATTGGGATTTGGAGTTTGAAAGTTTATGTAAGAACATGCTTATGAGGTGTGGATTAGTCATTATGTCTCCTCTAGTGAGGAGAATGTAAGTTGGTTCCTCCTCCAGTAGTATTGTCAGAGGGCAAAAGAGAGGTCAGGAAATTATTGAATACAACCCTCCAGAAAGTGAAGTTCCCAAGATTGAAGGAAAAGGGAAAGAGAAGGAAATTGTGGACATTCTGGATGAAGAATCTGATGAAGAGCCTGAGAATCAACTAGAAAATGGTTTCGGTATTGAAAAAGGTAGTGAAGAAGAAGAAGATCTGTCAAAAGAGAAACTTCAACAACTTATCCAAAGCATGGGTGGTATGCAAAAGATTGCAAGGTTATGGTCAGCCAGACCATCTTATGATCAGGACTTAATTCTAGAAGTTTTGAATGCTCATATTGAGCACTGCAAGATAAGATTGGAAAGTCTAAAATATGTTTTACCTAAAGAAATGATTGAGTGTAGCAAGGAATCAATGGGATCTGAAGACAGAGGCAGAGAAGAAGGTAAAATTATCTCTCACCTAAAAGAGAAATTCAAACTATCTCTTGCTAAGCTTAAAAAGAAGATGAATGAATTAAGGAAGTGTATTGACTCAGCCACAAAAATCTACAACTATTGTGTTCATTGGCCTCATGCACTCAGCAATCACATGGAAAAGTTGGATCAGATTGAAACAAAACTGAATGGCATTGGCAAAAACTTTGATATGTCTCAAGATCAGGATGGAGTCATAAGAAGAAGAATTTGGGAATTGCAAGCAGCCCAAATAAAAATTCAACTATCCAAGAATGTACTTGTGGACACCTTTTGGAAGGTAAAATATTTAGTTGAACGTAGACTAGAGCAGTTGGTGGAAATTCTGAAAAATGGTGAGAAATTGGAAGAAGCAATTACAATTCCAAAATCTTTCATTGAGATCATCAACGAAACTTCCAAGAACAACAGCTTGATTATCAGCATTGGGATTGTGATTGATAGTTGGGAAAATTTTCTTCCAGAAGTGAATAAAACAACAAGTTATTCTTTAAAAAAAATTAAGCAGTAAAAAGTGATTTCAAGTTTTTGAAATTTTGAGAAGTACTACAAGCATATATATATATGATTGATGATTCTGTACACGTATTTTGTCACCTTTTTGGTCAGATTTTTGGCATATGGCATCCCATTTTTTTCATTGTTGTCAAAGGGGGGGAGAATGCAGTGAAAAATGCCCTATAAGGGGAGAGAATTCCTTATAAATCTCAGGGGGAGAAAAGTGCAGCAAGCAGTTTGGCAGTATACCTAGTGATTCCAACACAGTCATTTTTCACTAAATTTTTCCATCAATGCCAAAGGGGGAGATTGTTGTCATATGGCTAAGGATTTTTTCTTTTAGGTGTTGTCATTGATGGCAACCCAAGTCATGCAACTCTAGTCCTGCATCTGAATGAACAACACTATTTTTGGCTCCTACCGGCAGAATAGAGCAAAGAACAAGAGATCCAGTTTAAGGTATAAAATTTGGTCTAACCATCTCACTGGACAGGTATTTTGGGTTATGAACCTTTGAAGAAGGTTTTTCAGAGGCTTGCAGTATCTTAGTTTTGATGCGCACTCACTGATAAGTGATCTAGGAGGTATGGTAAATTAATCTATCAATTATATATGTTAGAAGGCCAACCCAGCAGAGATAGAATTCATGGATGTATAAGATGAAATAAATTATAAGTTTTATTATTGAATTAAGTGTTGTATGGGTCCTCTCTTGGTCTTAACCAACTTTGGAGGATGCGCATAATGATTTGGTGATAGATCTGGCCGACAAGTTAAAAGTATTATTGATACCGTATGAAGCCGACTGTTGAATGAACTCATCTTTGATTGTGGATATATATAAGAGATTACTTTCATCACTTGATGTGGATGGAAAAAAAGATACATGTATATACAGTGCAAATTGCAAATAATAGCAAGCAGTAAAGTGAATCTGATGCGAAGAACAGTAAAGGGCAGAACAAGGCAGAGCGAAGTGGAAAAGCAAAAAGCAGATCCTGAATAAGATTCATGAGCTTCACCAGAACTGTTACCTGGCATTATCAGATGCTACTATCTTAGTTCACCTCTTCAGATGGTCTTAATCTGAATTTTGTAGGAAGTAAGCCTTTATTCTTTGATTAGTGAGCTCTAGGCAGTTTTCCTGAATGCAAGTGCATTCATTTTATAATATCTATACTTTGAGTACTCAAATTGTGGATTAATCTCTACCATGGTTTTTCCCCAAACAGGGTTTCCACGCAAAAAAAAATTGTGTGTCATGTTGTAGATGTTTATCTTTAATGCATACATCTTTTATATAATGCAATGAAATAACGCTTTCATGCTTTGAATGGTTGAAGTTTTTAAATATTATTGAACACTAATTCACCCCCCTCTCTCAGTGTTCCCTTGAGTCCAACACTTTACCACATTCCCTATAAACTTGGGGATAAATTCAAGGCAGTTTATATGAATTGAAGAGAAATTATGGATAGTGACAAGCATTTAGGAGGAGGTTGAATGAGTTGTGCAATAGATGGAGAGAATATAGGGTGGTTATTTGACTCTGTTTGAACCTTTTGAGGGAATTTAGGAGCTGTTTAAGGGAATTGGTTGATAGATAAGGTCAAAGTATGAAGTTTTCTTCATTCAAACTTCTTTTTGGAGAATTTTAAGGGGTTGAAAAGTAGGGATGATAGTTTTGGATGCCCAAGAAGTTTGACCTAGCAAAACTTATGCAAACACATCTTTCTTTTCTCAACACATGTTCCTAATTTATAGAAAGATGTTGGATCTAGAATATTATCAAACCTAATGGAAATTTTCAGTCAGTTATTTGCTCTCTTAGCATGGTATTGTAACTTCTTTTCAAGGTTCTTTCAAACTGGAGCAGCTTTATAACTCCATTTCCAAGCATGTACAATAGTATGCAACACCTTTTTGATCAATAAAGATAAGCTTTTTACATTCTTAGAGTTGTTTCATTGTACAAGCTTCTTCAAAATGGTTGATGCAATCTTGTAGTGATGTCTTTTCCCCTTGATTTTTGTCCTATTTTCATTGTCTTTATGCAAAAATTATGTATTTTATAGGTCATAAATTGTGTTAACCAGTTAGGAGTAGAGTTTAAGTTGTGATAGCATTCATAGCTACTTCTAAACACTATCTTTGACATTTTAAACCTATTTATGAAACACTTTTTCAAAGACATGAAATTATGAGTTACGTATGTTTTGGCTTTAAATTATTGATCATATTGTGTGTCCAAACATCAGTATAGGCTTTGAAATCATTTTGTTGCATCACCTTATTAGAATTAGGTTTCATTTTATGTTTCCTCTCACCCTTTTCTCAGTATGCAGCAGTAGGATAGGTTATTTAAGTGAAGTCTCAAAGGGAACCAACCCTCTCTAGAGGTTGATCTCCATCATCTGAGGCCACACTTAGGGAGATCATCCCATATTTCACTAGTAGGCTAGGTTTTGTAACTTAACAAGGGTGCACTTCTAAGTGAAAACACTTACATATATCTTAACTCTATGTTTTTTTATATTTGACCTTTCCTAGTGTAGCATCGTAAATTGTCACCCTTGACAATTTCATGCTATTTCTTTCATCCCCTTAAATTATTGGACCTAATTGAACACCTAATTTCTTAAATTATGCATTCCATGGCCCATTTTAACAATTACTAACAAGTTACAAGTGAAAAACAAATGCATTCATCTAATACTTTTCCCCCGACACCTTAATTTCTAGAAATTTGGGTTGGGACACATACACCCTATGGCGAATAAATCCCATTATGGTAAAAAAATTACCCTCTTTTAGCTCCAAATTCAAATATGTTAGTGTCGGCACTTTATTATTTACAATTAAAGTGTCCGGAGTTGGTCCTTGGGATTTAATTTACTAGAAATTGAATAAATGCCTAGTTATTGCATCATTTAAAAACTAAGTGAAAGAATCTAGCATCAAGAGAAAGAATTATTGTCAAGAGCATCATCAAGCAAGTTAAGAGCAGTCGTTAGAGGATTTATTGCAGTAATTCAAGATCCAAGCATCATGTAAAATAATATGTGATTTTATGTATGTTCATGTTATTATTATTTGTGACGGCTAACCCCTTTGTAGGTCTCCAAGAAATCCAAGCAATTCAAGCAAATCAAGAAAATCAAGCAAGCAATTAATTCAAGAAAGCAAGATCCAAAAATTGAGGAGATGTGCATGACTTCAATCCTTCAAGGAAGCTATTGAAGGGTTGTGAGTTTCAGAACTTTTTCAATTCATCATTCCTTCCTATCATTTATCCTTTTATCATTGACATTGTCATTGTGGAAGTGGAAACACTAACACAAGGTTTGACTATGGCAAGCCCCTAAATGGCACAACCCTTCCTCTCTCATTGCATGTGTTTGTTTCAAGTTTGGAATAGATTGGAGGAAGTTTCAAGACCAATTTTCTATTGTTGCAATTAAAACCCTACCCCTTGACAACACACAGAAGCTCACTTACAAAATTATTTGGTAACAATCTGACAAATTTGCAGGTGGAAATGGAAAGCTCTGATCTGGCACCAAAGGATTATGAAAAGAAATCTAAAATCCCTCTACAAGGACACTTACACCCTATGGAAAATTAGTCCTCCTTGAAAATAGGCTCAAATTTACACCATAGGTGCACAATGTCATGCTCTATCCATTTCTAGTATTTGAATTTATTTGTGACTTTTTGTGTTTACTATGTTTGCATCAGAATTGAAATTTACATCCTTAACCTAATTAGGTCATTGCATTTCATTCCTTAATTCATCCTATATTTGGTCAAGGTTTGGTTGACTCACCTTTTAGGTTGTAATTCAATCACATATCTTGTCCAAGACCATCAAACGCCCACAATCACACCATTCCCATCCCTATTCTTAATTATAAATGGAAAAAGGTGTCAAACCCTAAAGAGTGCAAATCTTCAAAGGTGTTTCCATTTTTCTACATTTCATTTTGGTGAACCCAACATGTTAACATTATATACCTTCTGAAACTTGAAGCAATTTGCCCTAGATCTAGCTTTTGTATTGCATTATTTTGCATTGTTCATTTAGGCATTCATTTTTTCATCATAAAAGACATAAAAATTTAAAAATGCATATCATGTTGCATTATAGGTTGAAATAGGGTTAATTCTAGTCATTCTAGGTCAAATCTACATTCTAATTGTATCTATAAATCTACATTAGGTCATTTAAATCTGAAAACAAACTTGAAAATGTAGACACTGAAAATTGGTCTAGACCTACGAGTACCATTTTCAACATATTTCTAATGTTCATGGTCATGATTAAATAATTTTAATCATTTAATTACTTTCTAAAGTCACCTTTCTTCTATTAATTAAATAACCTTAATTATTTAATTAATTCATTACGACCTTTATTCAATCTTGATTAATTAAATAAATCTGATTTATTTAATTACGTCACTAATTAATTAATCCCCTTTTTAAATTAAATGATTTATTATTTAATTTATCCTTTATCACATTTTTTACTATAATTAAATATTCATTCTGAATTATTTAATTATTAAATAACCTTTTCTACAACCAATTAAATAAATATTTATTTATTTAATTAAATCTCTGAATTTCGAATGTTGAATTAAATGTTCATTTAATTCATAAATATTATTATTCCTCGAATATTTCTCTGATTAGATAATCACCTAGTTATCTGATTATTCACTTATCGCTTAAGTCGAGATTGAATTCATCAGCCAGTTATCTCATGATTAATTCTTGACGAATAGACTTTCTGTCTCTATCAGTCAGTCCTATTCTTCTACGTGCAAATAATTATTAATTAAATGATATTATTTAATTCATTCATTCATGCATGCATTCGAACGCAATATTTTTGCTTCATCTTTCACATGCAACTCTTATTCTTCTGATTTTCAAATAGTCTCAACATCAGATTAAATTATTATTTAATTTAATCTTCAGCATGCAGACCTTTTTCACTCATGCTATAATTGACACAAATCTCACATCACATGGAATTCATCAATCTCAATCATTGGTCTCTCTTTCGAATCTCAATCGATCATTTGAAAACCAATTTTCTATAAATTGACTTACTTTTGTCATTATTTCTCCTCCCGAAATCTTTATACTTTAGGAAGCTTATAATCTTCGATATTTTTCTAAATCAATATTCAACATGTCATAATTGTATACTTGAGAAATCTGAGGGAAACTATCACATAAACGGAAAAATGGAGAAGTGCAATCGAGGTCATTCGAAGGAGTATACAGATGTTCGATAAGATTGTTCCATTTGTAGTGTTATTTATTTCTTTGTTCTTTGTTGTTAAACGTAGGATTAGATTAGTGTTATTAGTGATTTTATTGCTAACCATCTTGTTTGAGTCTTATTTCCAACATTACATTTGGTGAACCCGACATGAAGAAACCGTCTTCAAAATCTGCAAAGTCTTTTTTATTTTTTATTTTTGCAAGTACAGGTACGAAATGATGCAAGTGTAGGACAAATCGCCGCAATTGACTTTCTGAGACACATATGATATTTTGCAATGCATTTGATGTACAGTGACACATCTGATTTGTTATGTGATGCATCTGACTAGTAGAAATGTGACGCATCTAATTGGTAAACATGTTTTTTTTACGAACTTCCATTTTTTTCACGTTAGTCTATTTTAGGGGAGTTAACGTAGTGTTTACAGGTCGATTCATAGAATACAAGCCATTTCAAACCTTTTTTGTAGGATGGCTGATGAAGACATTGAAAAACTACTAATTCATGTTTTGCAGAATCATTGACGAAGACAGAAATCTAAACTACTGTCGTTATCTTTGCAGAATCATATTCGAAGAAGATTTTTTTTAAAGGAAAAAGAACAATTTGTTTGAGTAGATAGAAAATTTGTATTTTGGGCTTTAAAACAAACCACTGTCCTCTGTGCTTGTTTATGTTTAGATTAGATCCTGATTCAGTAACAAAAGTATCATCTCCCCTTGTGCATTCATGCAATCTTGGGTGTAAGAGAAATTGTTACTGATTCTAGAAATTGGGCCTACTTTGGTGGTTAAGAGTAACCAAAGCGACTCAAATCGATGATGAGAGTTTTCGCCAAGCTACTCCCAATTGGTATAAAAAATTGAATACTTGAGGAAACTCAGTATTACAAAGATCCCAATGGACAAGCTATTGATTCCCCAGAACCCTTGTGGTGTGTTGAAACCTGTAGAGCATAACCTCTGTAGAGTGGGATGAAATTTCCTCTCGCATGGCTTTCTGAATGGGTGCCCATACTAATACGCCAACTTTTTTTAGTTTAAACCAAAAACCTTCTATTTTTTGTTGCAAGAGGTTGGACCTCTAAAGTCGTCTCACAATCTTATTGTTCAATAGTAGAGATGAAAATTTTGCCATGGGAGAGTCATAGGAACTAAAGCTTGCCTGACCCAAGAAGTGTGTGTCATGGAGGGTAGCTAGCGTGGTTAAGATTCTAGTCATCCACTTTGAATAAGCGTAGCTGGGGAAACCCAAGTGAGAATTCAACAAGTAATGTCATTTCCAGCCTTAGGAATTGTACATGTTTTCTAAATTTTAACATATTCATGCTCATCAAACCTGAAACACATTGTTTTCTGATTGTTTTCAATTGCAAAAAATTGATCACGAAATAGAGTCAGTCAGAAAACCCATGTCATCACAAAACCGCATCTGTCAAAACGAGTCGCATCTGCTAAATAGAAAACTGCAACTATCATTTTGAGTCTCATCTGTCATTATAAGTCGCATCTGTTAAGAATTTAGCCGCATCTAGTAGAGTAAGTCACATTTGCCTATCAGCAAACCAAGACCAATTTTCACCAGAAATTCGCATCTAACCTATAGCAATGCATCTTTAAAATTGAACTGTATTTTCCTGTCAACAGAAACCTAAAATTCACAATCACAGTTTGAAACCAAACTATAATCTCAGTCTCTATTTCTCATAAATCAACCTTGGAAAAAAACCAAAAATTTTCTCAAACTTTACATTTTCATCTTTTAGGTGTCATTTAGTTTTACAAATAGACTTCTTAGTTACGAAACTTAGTTTCATATTAAGAAATTTCATATCTTAGAATAGGCCAACTTTCCCTATTATTGGACAAATCCATGCTTCAACAGTCATTGTCATTGAACCTAGTCACTCTTGTCTTACTTGTGAGTCCTTCTAGCTCATCAGTCTAGTTTGGGAGTTCACCTTATCTTTTGGTCCTAGTCCTACATCAGGTTCCTTCAAAAATTTAAATTGTAGCCTTGGTTAATCTGTAGGTGGTAGGTAACCTCCTCTTAGAATCATTTACAATCAAGAGTTTACTTAGAATTTTGCATATTGTCATCCTATCATATCATCATTTTAGACATCCTTTATTTGCCAAGAAAATACCAAAAAAATAAAAAAATAGTAGCATTCATTCATTATATCTAGAAAATCCCAAAAACATAGAATAGAACATATCATTTCTAGACATAATTTTGTATTGCCACATTCTTGAGCAACATTTTTCATGGTTGAAACAAGGTCTAAGAAGAAACATAGGGAGATTTAAAATTCACAAGACTTCATCAATCCCTTCGCAAACCAACCATCCGGGACAGAAAGACCTCATAAATCCTTGCTTGAAAAATTTGTCACTAGAGACACACATGGACAGATTTATGCAGAGGACATTGTTGTCCAATATCCTAAATTTGCATCTTTTATGGATGAGTGTTTGGCAAATGATCCTCAAAGATACTTGGAAAAGTTGCTAGTAGAAGGTGCCACACTACCACCAAGATTTGACGTTCACACCTTAAAAATATTGTCTACTCAACCAATGCAAACCATGACATCGAGTGTGTCTATTCCTCAGATTACCGCAGCAATACCAACATAGGCTATACCCACTCAAACTGCCTCAATTGTAAACCAAATACCATTTGGTGTAATATAAGGCCTAAATTTTGTTGCAAGAGCATCTTCATTAAACCCCTTTGGTACAAACACCGCAAGTAAAAGACCCAAAGTTGGCACAAACACAACATAAGTTATACCACATATCAGCACAAATATTGCCAATCAACACATAGGGGCTACACAAACAATACATATACCCTCACCAAAACATAATCTGTCACAAAATATTGCATTTCAGAACACTTACATCGATCCAAATAACACAACCAACATGTCTTTAATGTAGGTAGATGTTCTGCAAAATCAAATGCAAGCCCTCCAACAACAAATGGATAATATGTCAATGTCAGGCAAACGAACCATTTCAGTACAAGATTTATGTCCATGTCCCTTTGACAAAGCACTGTACATGACACCCTTCCCACATGGATACATTATACCGAATTTTCCTAAGTATAATGGGAAGAGAAATCCTTTGGAGCACATCAAATAATTTTCCACAACATGCTTGGACATCTTGTATGACCCCACATACCTTATGAGACTCTTTCTGTGAACCCTTGTCGACGTAGCATTGGAATGGTTCTCTAAATTTTCGTACGGCATAAAATCATGGGGCGAATTAGCTGAGAAATTTGTAGAACATTTTTCCTTCAACATAGACAATGAAATCACGATAGCTACCTTGTGTCATACCACACAAGAAGACGAATAAAACTTCACCACCTTCTTCCAGAGATGGAGGAGTTTAGCTAGTTATCGTCCTGTTGAGATACTAGAGAAACAAAAAGTCACAACATTCCTTGAAAATCTTCATCCAAAGCTGCTAAGTGACTTACGAGTACATTGTTGTACTTATTTTCTAGACTTGGTGCAAAAAGGAATTATACTTGAAAAGGGTCTTATTGACAAAGGAGAAATTAAGATGCCAGGCAGGAATCCAGTTGTTCAACATCAAAATTCCCCCAACGATAGAAACAAGTTTTGGTCTAGAAACAAAAATGTAACAAATGACAGTATTGTTGATGCTAAGACCCTACATGTAGGACCTTTCATCATGCTTAGAGGCTACAATTCCTCTCAGGACATGCTTAACAATGTTGGCCAAACTGCCAACTTGGTCAAAAATTCACAACAAGGACCACAGAGGAGATTTCCAAAACGTGAGTTTACCCCCTTGGGGGAACCAATTGAGATAGTTTATAAAGAACTAATTAAACATAAACTCATATAACCTATGGAGCCAAAACAATACGATCCTGGATAGTTTAAACCTTCATGGTGGGATGACAATGCCTTCTATGATTACTATCAAACTAAGGGACATAACCTACAACAATGTCAACAACTGAAGAATATCATACAATATTTTCTTGAAGATGGAACCATGGAAGTCAGTGGAAAAAAACATACCAAAAACAATGATCACAAGGTCTTCACAGATCCATTACATGACCATGGGAAAGGAAAGGCCTCCAATTCGGGAACTAAGAATAATACTTTGGCCAACTATACTAGTGCCAAGTACAACTATAAACCAGGTACCATCATCAATCATATCTGACCTACTAATGAAAATATCCATACCATCACCATAAAAAATCATCCTAAATGTGTTGTCAATACAAACTGAACTAAGATAACCCTTCCAGGTCCTTCATCAGAGCCACAAACACATTTTTTCAAGCCTAATTATAATTTTCTTGACCAGTTGGGGAAGAGCCAACACAGATATCCATCTTGAAACTATTGACTATATCACTAGTTCATCGAGCCATTATCGACAAAGCCTTGCAAAGCACAATTGTCCCTACCAACTTCGATGTCAATCATTTTGAAGAAATGGTAGGATACTTAACCAATTCCCATCATGCTAAATTCTCTCAACAGGATTATTCAACTGAGAAGACCAACCATAACAACCCACTACACCTTCAAGTTCTTGTCCATCAAACCAAAGTTAGAAGTGTCTTGGTAGACGGAGGAGAAGAGTTGAATCTTTTCACCTTGAAGTTGGTTAACGCATTAGGCTTCTTAGAAGCATATGTGGACACTGTTGGCTCTTTTTAAAATCCAACCAGATCTTACAGATAGCCTATGGAATTGCCACTGTCAAAGATCAGCAGTCAGCAAGGGTTGGCCAACAAACAAGAGCAAGCAATTTATCTTTCCTCCTACACTTTGGGCTCTATAAACCTGGGAGGGTAATCCCACAATGTATTTAAAACATTAACTCACAATGCTTCACATATACTGTAAAATTAACAGATACATTCTCGCATCAGGACTTAGGGTACAACGATTTGCAATAATTTGGCGAATCCTTTACACTTTGTGACTCAAAGTAGAGAATGGGAAAACTAACTAACAACCACAATATCCATCATCTTTATATACGTAATTTGATTCAAATTAGTTGTTCTTTGACATAATTCAATTGGCCAAGTACACATAAATTCAACAAATACATAGAACAGTGTCTTATCATAGGGTGATGGGGTCAAATTTGCAAATAATAGTAACACAACAATCACAGCATCAACATCGACATATTATTGTGAACTTGCATTACAAATTCACAACTCAGAAGATCCACACAGACAATTCTTATGAATGTTATATCATAACACATGAATCAGTGATCACACTAAAATCATTTAATCAATCCTTTGAATTGAAGCAGATAATGCAAACACAAATGTGATCACAATGATCAGAGACCAAATGAAATAATCATTAATCATTTCATTTCTAATTCATAAGTCATTTCACAAGAGAAAATCTATCTTGAATCTACCACTAATTGATGCCAAAATGCTACAATTGTCGTAAAACTTTTAAGCTACTTGTAAACATAAACTTATAATCCTAGATTCAACTATCCATTCTATATGCTCACATATTTCCTGGTAATGTTCTCAAAAATGGTACCTAAGATCCAACAAAATTTCAAAGACCCCTACACAATAGCCTTGAATTCCCTTTTATAAAAGCAAGGGAGCAAACAAGCATCTGGCTATTGGTGTACAAAATTACATTTCACCTTGCATCTTCAACATTTCATTTCATTTCAACCCCCCGACAGTTATATTTGCACTTTATCAAAATGAGGGGAAAAGGATGAAAGAATAATCACTCGAGTGTACATACAAAACCACTCACATGGTACTTTAAAATTCCACATCATTGCACCATCTGCATGAAAAATCAAAATGCAATGGAAAATTCAAGTGCAGAAGAAAGTAACCTTGGTTAGAGCTCCACATGTATATTCTTCTAAAAGTATATAGATTTATTGTTACAAAGTTTGTTTCAAAGGCCAGACCTATATTATACTGGACCATATTCTACATCCAATTACCACCCCCTTTGTGATTTACTCAACATATTTGTCTAAACAATCTTTGTACTCATCCTTAGTAGGCCAATCATCATCAAGCAACTTTTGCACTTTGACACTATAAGCATTGTACCTTGCATCTAACATGACCCGGGCCAGTTTCATAAAAGTATCAATTCCTATCTCAATTTTGATAAGATTATCAACCAGATCATTTAATGTTGATAAGTTCGGTTTTTCCTCAATATTAGTTACCTCAAGACACTCAATTGTTGGATGCTCAAATAAAACTTTCCATGAGTCATAATCCTTCAACTTACCTTCCTCATTGAGGACCTTAGGCATTTCCTGCTCCTCCATGTCTCTAAAGGCCTTCACTTTTCCTTGCACTAGATTCCCAATTCTTTCATGGAATCCTGTGATTTCTCCAAAAACATCAATTCTTTTGATTGATTCATAGAGTTGCCCTGGGACTTCAGGATCTCCTTTTGCATTCGCTTGAATTTCTTTCAAGCCATTCAATCTACTGCTCCATTTGTTCTAGATGTTCATGAAAACCTCTTGAGTATTTTGAAACTTCTCATAGGCCTCATGAACACCCTTGTATGTCAACCATGTAGTTTTTGCCTTTAGAGAAATCTTGTGCCACTTGTGACTAAGGAAACCCCCAGCCATATTATTCATGCCCTCTTGGAGTCTATCATTCTCAGCCTTAACTATATGGAGTTCCTTCTTCAAAGCATTGATTCTCAGTTTCAAAGTGTCTTTATCCTGAGGTGATGTATTGGATGGGGAGGCTAGAAGATCCTTTTGGCTAGCCTTAGCAAGGGTAACTCTTACTTTTTTATACTCTTCAACCAATTTATTGTGCCTCTCTAATAAATTTGAGTACCTAGCTTGACTGATCTCTGAAGTATCAACACTCAGCATAGTTGAATGCATTGTTAACCTTGTAGCTTTTAAGGTTGTCATCTTTGAAGCTCTACCAATGATCACATCACCCGAGAGGCCAATCATTGTTCTACTAAATACATGCCTCCCTGAATCTGGATTCAGAGACCAAATAGCTAATGCATGTAAGCTGGGACTAAAACCTGAGCCAGTCTTTTCATCAAATGTCTCTTCAGTCACCGAAGCACCTGGGTCACTTTTAATTGCATCCAAGGCAATTATGGAGGAAAAACTCCAACTAGGCATAACTAACATTCCACTATCTTTGACTAACCTCTTGGCCTCCACTAGAATCATTTGGGCAATTTCTTGGGAAATATCTTCCTCTATACAACTTTTCACCTTCTCATGCTGAGAAGGATTAGCTACCTCCATTGCAGCTTGTATCTTATCACTTATTTCTCGAGCCTTTAATTCTGAAAAAAATTATCTGAATCCTTTTGAAGCCACAAAAGAGTCATCCTCCAAGAACTTAGCATAGGCTAAAAGCTTTGCATTATTATCTCAGCTCTCATCATACTCCCAAGGTACTATTCTATCATCTGGAACAAAAGGTTCCATTACATCCCCAACACCAGGATAATAAAATTCTTGTTCCACTCACTACTCAATGGGGTTAGACTCAGGGGAAGGTTGTTGTGTGTCAGCTTCAACATCATGTGTTTCACCAATATCCTCAAGAGGCAGTTCCATGGCAGGAGTATCCACAACATCCATTGGTTGTTGTTGAACCTCTAGTGTTACCAGCTCCATTGACTAGCCACCAATCTTCATCAAGTGCTCTTATAATGTAGCCTGGGTTAAATCCTCTGCTTGTTGTATCTTCTCAAAGAAATTTCCATCACTGAAATCATTGAGGAGTATTTCCATTTTTATGAATTTATCATCAATGTGTCTATATGGGATTTCATAAAAAGAACTCTTGCTTCGAGCTCTTTCATCCATGTTAATAATTTTCAACCACATTGCCCCCCTATCATGGGTAGCAGTTATAGTTAGCAAGTTTCTAACTACATCTTCCTTGAGGAGAAACTGATGAGGCCCATACCCTGATATTCCTCGTTTAACCTTCTCCCTATCAATGACCCCTTCAGAGTGAAACTTCCTTATAGGGGTTACACCCATCCTTAAAAATTTTACCATTATACCAAAAACCTCATATGCCTCTTTAGCAGTGACAATAAAATTATCAAAAGAAAAGGTAGTAGCAATGATAGAAGCCTTCTTGGAAGCCCTAAAATTCTCAACATCACTGTTATCCATTTTCCACATGATCTCCTTGAATGCCAACCTATCAGACACATATATTGGTAGTACATGTGGGGCCACAACAGTCCCATAGCATCTGATAACAATACATTTTCCATACAAATACCAGTCTCCCAAATTGCACTCATAATTGGGATCATCTCTATATTCCTTTGGCCTTAATAAAGCCCTAATTGTTTTAGAAATTTTTTTCACTGGCGCTACCCCCATTTGCACCAAAATAGTGTGCTTTATTGTATTACAGAACTTGGCATAATCTGAGGTGGACCAATGCAAATCCCAGATGTAAGTCCACATCTGCACTGGTAATTTATGGTTATTATTGTCCACCCATCTCAATTGCACATACCTATTAAAAACTTCCCTTCCTTGATACAAGATCATGTGCATTAATATAGAATAGTGTTTGAAATTCCATGGGGTTCTTCTTTCTTTCAACCTTATTAAATCATAGTGCAACTGCTCAGCCATGCGGTGAGCATAGTCGAACTGCTTGTGTTGATACCTGTGTTGGATATTCGTAATCATAACTAGCATAGCTGATGATATCCTCCGATCACACTTACTCCCAAGCACCTGACACAACATGTAGTATGTGTACTTGAAATAATCTACAAATTCCTCACAATCCAAGGGCTCGACCTCCTTAAGTACAAACATGGAGTCCTTTTCTAGCCTATATTTGGGTAATTCACTCTTTCAGTATCCAACCCTATGTGAATTATAATATTTTTGCAAGTCCTCCATGACAATTTTCTTAGTAGCATCAAGGCTCATGCCAAAGACCTCTATAACTTTGCTTCTCTTTACTTCCAAGAGGGTTTTTCTAGACGTATCAGTAATAACCCTATTAACAGCATCATATCTGTCAGCGAGCTGGAACAATAAATCCACTTCCACGAAGACATTTGGGACAACCAGCTTTCCCAAGTCATATTCCCAAACATTTCGGCCAGGGTGAGGAGCATCCCTCCTTATAAAGGCATTCACAAACAACTCCTAGCCCGACCTTGGCGCAACAATATCACCTATCCTTGTCGTAATGTCCTTAAAATTAGAGGTTAATACCCCATCTCCTCTAGCTTTATTTCCTCTCGCTTTGACATCTGGAGGCTGAAACTTGTCCATAAAACGGACATAATTCTTTGGCTGCCCTTTCTTCTTATCAGGGCCTTCATGTTCATGTGCAGTTTCATGAGAGGCTTGTTGTCTCTTTATTTTTGACGCGGGTTTAGGAGTGGAGGACTCAATTGGTTGACTCATCCTTTCCTTGCACTAGGGTTCCCTTTTCAATTACAAACTCAACTAGGTGCCGAATTGAAGATACAAACTTTATGATTATTATTTCAAAGTAATAATAATTTTTGATATTACCCCAGCCCAAAATTCACACTATTTTATACAATATGGAAAACCCTATTCTAACCCCAAAGTATGATTATGAACACATGAAACACAGATATAATTCAACAAGAGAATAAATATTTTCAGTGTTTGGCATAGACTTACCCAGGAATGGCCTCAGCAATACTCATCTTCTCACATTCCCACTTTGTCACTGCTTCTTTCGATAACTCATAGCAAGCTAGGAGATGAAAATGGAACCCTTACACAATTACTTGGCATGGTACGAGCACCATTAATGGCACAAGGAAGCTCACATGAGTGAAAATACCCACTCCGTCAATTACCCGTTCTCATTTGATTATACACCGTTGATTTACGGGCTTGAGAACTTGATCTTGTGGTTCACATGTATTCGCCATCTCATAGTGTCCTTTCAACGATAAAACATGTACTGAGCGATGGGCCAGGAAGATAACATGTGTCAACCTCTCAAACACGGCATCGGGTGTCGCTGCTCCTGAGTCCACTTTAGAACTCCAACAAGTGATAGTAGAAAGGTCAGTGATGAGATAGAAACCGTTGATCTATGATAAAGAGATTATGGTCATTGATCCCACTCTTATCACTCATCGCTTGATAGCCCACATATGGCCATGGTAAACTGAGGAAGCATCTCATTTTAGCTATGTGAAATTTCTTTCACATCGACGGTCGCTGGTTCAACTTTACTCTACACATAACAACCAGTGATAGTTAGGAGGGGAGCGATGGGTCAAAATTTTGATCGTATCGCTCATTCGGCGTCACTTACTCATGGACATAGATGAACAAGTGAAGACATGCAAGCAGCTGATACAAAAGAGGAAGGACATCGTTCATCGTGGGTTACTTGACGAAACTTGAAAATAGACAAGCAATGGGCGATGCAATACTCAAAACCTGACTTAAGGAGAGATTAATAGCACATGCTCCAAAGGCTGTTTTTAAAAGATGACCTATCCACGATGGGTAAGACAATGAAAGGGCCAGTAAATCACAAAACTTAGGGCCATGATAAACTAAGGAAAAGACTAGGAACTGATACAACTAGTCAACTTGAAAATAGAAAGTCAGAAGCCCAAAAGGACATGGACATGAAAGTTTCACAAAACTAGGACCCTAGGACAATGACCATCAAGGTTCAACCTCAATAATTCTATGGAACCAGGAAAAATTTAAGGGTTCCACTAGTGGCTCCGACTGGGGATGTATGCCTCTTGCAAGCATAGCAAGATCTCATAATCTCAGGTTAACACAGACCAGGAAAACAAGGACCAAAACCAAGGACTTGTCCGAATAAGACAAGCAGACACAGCAAAAAATAAACACACCAAACCTATATACATATTTACACAACTACACAATGTACATGGAAAATAGCCTATTTCAAGAGAAATAGGATTTCAAGAACTGTCCATGTACTAGCAGTTCAAGAATTTCACCTATTAGGGATTGCAAAAAGTATCAATCTTCTCCATGTCGCTCAGCAATCAGATATGGACCCAACCATAATGGTTCAAACTTCCCATGCTTACCTTTGTCTTCCATCCTTGCATTCCACATTAGTACCATGCTTCCAAGGTCAAATTTCCTTTCAATGGCCTTCTTGTCATACAGGTGCTTGACTTGTAACTACAACTTCTCATTTTGTTTATGGCCTTCTCTCCTAGTTTCATCAAGCTCATTTAACTCCTCCATCCTATGTTGCATTTCATCACAAATGTCATCATCATACTCCTAGAAAAACTTGTGCATTTTCATCAGATTGTTGTGGGGAATCTTAGATTCAACCTAGTATGCCATGTTGAAAGGGGATTGTCCAATGGCCTTTTTGATGGTAACCCTGTCAGCCCACAATGCAACTTGTAGCTTTGAATCCCAAGCTTTCTTATTTTTGTCTAATATTCACTTGATGATTTTCATCAGGCTCTTATTACTTGACTCGTCCTATCCATTCCCTTGAGGGTGATATGGGGTAGAGTAATATATTTCTACACCATGCCAATTACAAAAAACAGTGAATTCTTCAGACCTAAAGCACATAGCATTATCAGAAATGAGCTTTATTGGAACCCCAAACCTGCTCAAAACATTGTTCATCAAGAAATCAATAACCACTTTACTAGTGGTCTTCTTAGTGGGAATAGCTTCAACCCACTTGGTGAAATAATCAGTTGCAACTAATATCTAGGCATGTTCTCCATTGGATTTCTCTGAAATTTATCCAATGAAATCAAGTCCCCATTACTGAAATGGAGCTTGAACCGATACTGGGCGCAATGGAAAATTTCCCAAAATTTTCAACTTACCAGTAAATCTCTGACAAGCATCACACCTTTTTATGAATCTGTGAGCATCCTTGAAAATAGTAGGCCACCAAAACTTTCCCTAAGTATCTTGTGAGTGGTGGTTTTAGCCATATAATGTCCCCCACATGCTCCTTTATGTAGCTCAATCAGCAAGTCTTATGCTTGATCACCATCTACACATCTAATCAATACACCCTCTGAGCTTCTCCACCATAATTCGTTGTCTATAATAACATATCTAATGGCCTGCAATTTCAAGGTTCTTTTCTCATTGTGAGGCATACCCTCAAGGCATCACATAGTTTGTAGATATTCAACTATTCTTCTGTACCATCCATAATTTTTCATATCGCACATAGGTGCCACATTTTCATATCCCACTTGGTTTATCTAGTTGGCCTCCAAATTTGTCTCGGCCATCAATTTGGCCAAACCCTATCCTCTTGCCAATTTAGTAATCTAAATACTTATGTCAAATTCCTGGATGTGGTTGATCCATCTACATCGATGACTTGTGGTCTCCTACTGGGTGAATATATCCTTGACCATAGTAGTGGGAACATAAGCAACAATGGTGGCTCCAGCCAAGTATGGTCAGAAATTTTTAACAGCCTTCACCAGGGCATAAGCTTGTTTTTTTGTGGCATCGTACTTCATCTCAGCAGCTTGTAAATTTCTACTAAAAAAGGCAATAGGTTGTTCAAATCCCTCATCATTTTTCTATAACAACACACCTGCCACTGTATGGAATGATGCAAAAGTGAACAACCGGAATGGTTTGGAATAATCTAGGGATTTCAGGACTAGTGCCTCTTTAATTTCATTCTTTATAACCTAAAAGGCCCCTGCAGGTTCTTCAGTCCATGACACTTCCCCCCCCCTCTTCAACATCTTGGAAATAGGTCGGACAATTTCAGCAAAGTTCGTGACAAATCTCCTGTCAAAATTTATTTGTCCAAAGACTGGATCCCTTTTACATTCTTGGGTTGTGATCTTGTCTATGGTTGCCACCCATTTTGGATCAATTCTAACTCCTTCGTTTGAAATAATATGGCCTAACAGCTTCCCCTCCTTGACTCCAAAAGTGCACTTCTTAGGATTTAAAGAAATTCCATACTCCAGTGCTCTAAGAAAAATATTTTACAGGTGGGAACAATGGTCCTCCTCCTTCTTACTATGAGTAGTAAGATCATCTTGGTATATGGCGAGGAAAAGATCAATGAAGTCTGCAAAAGATACACCCATAGCTCGCTAGAATGTGGCACCTGCATTCATCAAGCCAAAAGGCATTCATACATATACATATGTACCCCAAGGTGTTGTAAAGGAAGTTTTGTACTACTCGGACTCTCTCACCATGACTTGGTTGTAACCTCAGAATCCATCCCTCATTGAAAGCAATTCGCATCCTATGACCTTCTGCAACATGGCATCCATGTTAGGCAAAGGGTAATTTTCCTTTAAGGAAACCACTTTTATATTTTTGAAGTCTACACATAACCTGATGTCACCATTATTTTTCCTAACTGGAACCAAGTTTAAGACCCAGGAAGAATGTCTGATAGGTTTAACGATTCCAGCATCCCTAAGCTTTGTAAGCTCCTCTTGCATCTTCAACTGCAAAGTTGGGTTAATCGGTCTTTTCTTCTGGCGGAATGGCTTAGCATCAAGCTTCAAAGGAATCTCGTGTTGGAACAAGTCTTCCTTATATGCCTTAAGGTCATCATATGACCATGAAAACACATGTTTGTATATTCTTAGCAAGGCAATCAACATACTCCTCACATGAGGTTTCATCCTCTTCCCAATGTACACCTTCTTAGGTGAATTCTTTGTTCCTAAGTTTATTTTCTCCAAACCCTCCTTATGAGGAGATGCTTGCTTGTCACTTGCTTTGTCATGGCCATCAAATACCCTTTCTAATGTGACCAATCCTTTGGGAATCTTATTAGTTTTTAGTTGAATTATGTCATTCCCGAACAATGTCTCCTTGCCATCAACCTCCACCACAAAATGTACCAAAGTCAATCTCTTGACTTTCATATTGGTCAACACAATGCAAAAATCTTAGAATGTCATTATCATCATCAAACACGTGCCAATTATAGATGTTTTCAAGCACTGTAGGCCTAGTTTGTACTTCGATACTCGAGATACCATCAAATGTTACATCATCTAGCTTAACAGCAATGTTGGCGAGCAAGTTTGCCCTAGCATTTTGCCTTCTTTCTACCTAGTCTATAGCAAAAGCATCAAAGGTATCTATGGCATCCCAGACTATATTCCTATATTTCTTAATCCTTTTATCTTTGGCAGAAAACTTGGATCTAACTTGGGAAACCACCAACTCAGAATCACCCAATACTTTTAATAATTTGATACCATGTTTGGAAACTAGCCTCAATCCAAGCAAAAGGGCTTCGTACTTAGCAACATTATTTGTACATGAAAATTGCAATAAGAATGAATATTTGAAGGTCTTACCTTGTGGGGAAAGAAGAATCACACCAACACCTGATCCATCCTTAGAACAAGCCCCATCAAAATACATAGTCCACAAAGCATTCTCATGTGATCCATTTGCAACTTCTTGGAAAATTGGTGCAGGGTCCACATTCTCTTCTGGTATTTCTTCAACAACCCGAAAGGAATCCAAATCAGTATCCAAAAAATGAACCCTTACCGGTTCTTCTGGTCCTTCTACATGCTCAATCATGTGACGTATTCCAGGATCTCGTGCAATCCTAACATCTCTTTGGTCAATCGAGAAAGTGGCCAAGGAAAGGTCACATTGTATGTTGCCACCCATAGAAGCACTCCATTGTCTGGATAACAAAATCTCATATGTCGGTGGGATATCCACCACTGTGATGCTCATGAACAACTCCTTTTTTGGGAATTCTACAAACTTGTATGACACTCTGTTAATTATCCCTATAACAGGCACCTCCCTTGAATCCATTGCATAGCACTTTCCATATGTATTGTCTACCTTCAAGCCCATTTCCTCCATGATTTTAATCGGCATAACATTTCTTGAGGCCCCTAAATCAATCATATAGTTCGTAAGTAGCTTGCCATCAATGATCAGACTAAGATAAAAAGGGTTAACCTGGCTGGGATTAGCTGTAATGGTAGTTCCTAGATATATCTCAGGATTTTCATCTATCACTGCTTGGACTTCCCCATCCTTCTCCTGAATTTTACTTGTCCCAGGTTGATCCTCAACCATTTTACTCTTGCCACTGGTAACAATATTGTTAATGAATGCGACAATCTTATCCTTATGTACATCGATTCTCATCATTTCTAACAATGGGACTGTCACTTCAACTTGAGATAAAACCTGGAACATATCCACCGAGGAGTAGCTTGGTAACTCAAGGAGAATGAAATCTTGAGGACACACCTTCTTGCATTGTCCTACAATGTTTTCAACTTGGATTTTATCATCTTTATTTTTCTGGCTTGAGGGGCAATTTTATCATCAACTTTTTCTTTATTGTTCTTCTTAGCCCAAATCCTTATTTCTTTACTTTCCTTGAGCTTGGTATCATTCTTCTTACTTAATGAGTTGGATCCTTTGTTATTTTCTTTCACAAACATGCTACCAGGGGTACCCTTGTCAACACTCATAGTCTTGTTTCTCAATTGGAGATCACTCCTTACCTTTGTGGCTAATGCAACTGTATATCTTTTGATTTCTTCATTAGATGGTCACCTCAAAGAAATGTTGTCTGTCTCCAAAGTGTATGCAATGCAATAATTTTATGTCTCTTCATTTGAAAAGACCTGTTGATGATGCACACTAACCTCTTTCCGTTGTACATCCAAATCATTGGTATCGGCATCATCACTGGAAGAATACTCACCACAGTCTAGATCAAACTTAATCATGAACACATTGGCCATTTGGTCATGGCCTTGGGGAGAATCAGACTCTCCCTAGTCATCTCGGGTCTCTTCGACAGATCTTGCAATAGCACATTGTTGTGATGAGTGGGGCATCTGGCATACCTCACACCAAGGCAAGTCATCAACAATATTAGTATAATTCCTCTGCAAAGGATCAAGTGTGGCCTAAACATATTTTTGATTGTTTTGCATAGGATTTCCATTGTGCCAACTTGTATGATAGGGGAAATCTTGTAGCCTTGGAGGTCTCTCATTTATCTGAAACTATGGCTTATCATTCTTGGCATCCTTTAATAGACTAAGAACTTTGTCTAATTTCTCATTAGGGGCTGCAACTTTATTTTTCTTATCATTCTGGGTCCTTGGGTTCTTCAAAAGCTTAGAATCATCCCTCCTTCCCACTTTACCAGAGGCTTTTCTATTATTTTCAATATTCGCCGCCATCTTGTAAGCCTCCCTCAAATTCTGTGGATTTTTGTCTCAAAGCAGATAACACATCTTTGGATCATAAGCATTACAATATACAACTAAGCATGCATTCTCATTAGGCCTTAGGTAAGCATGGAATTTATACATTGCCTTTTGGAACCTAGCATTAAACTTAGTTTCTAGTTCATTATGCCCTTTAGTTATATTATTGAAATCATTAAGTCTAAAACATGGATCAGTATGATCCCCATATTGTTCCCTGAAGATGTGATAGAAGGAATCCTTTGAATCAATACTTGCATCCAGAAAAAATTTGTACCAATCTCTAGCATCTTCAGTTAAGGATTGCATAAAGTAATTATGGCAACATCTTCATCCCATAACTCAAAATCCTCAACAAAGCTCTAGAAAGATTTTAAATGATCTTCACCACTGAGAGAATTGTTGCCAGCGAACTTGGGTACATGTTTCCTCACATTATCTGGAACTGGGTTTGGGTAGCCAGGAATATTTTCAAAGCACGGTTGTCTGTATCTGTCTATATGCAATGACCTCCTCCCAAAAGGTTCATCCTCATTATTATTCTCATCACAATTCCTCCTATTTTCATTGTTACCCTCCCACTTTCTATATTGGGAATCATGTCACTGGCCAGAATGGATTGTCCTAACCTTGTCTTCAGGTTGGGAGGATGAACTAGAGGGTTTCCCATTAGGGGATATTTTCTCACCTACATGAGAGCCTAGGGATGACAATTAGATTTCGGAACTTTGAGCATCAGGAACCATACCTTTTACAGTAGACTCTAAGAAACTAAGTTTCTTCTTCATCTCGTTGTTCACATCCAGTAATTCCATCTCCTTTGTTTTCCTCTCCAATTCTTGGTTCTCTTTCATCAACTTCTAAATCAAGAGAATAGATTCATCTTGCAATGGGAATTTCTTAGGACAACCTCCCTCATTTATCTTAACTCCCTTCATGGGTTTCTTTCCTTTATCAGCATTGTGAGAACCATGGCTCATACTCTTGGGTTGGTGGTTGATTGGGATGGAAAAAATTTTGAAACTATTTGACTCATGAGCTGGTAACAACACTATCAGCAAGAAGGATTTCGAGAATTTTGGGCACAATTTCCTGAACAACTGGACTGGTTCTTAGGATAGTTTCAACTGCTAGCCTGTCCAACTCTTCCATCTCCTCAACTTTCCTTCGCAACATGTCTCTCTGAATTATTGCATCTCCAATCCTCTTTTATTTCTCTGCCTCCCTCTTTCTCCTATTTTCACTACACTTTGAGGCTCTTTCATTAAGCAATCTCATATCTCCAAAAACTTCTTCCTCTCTTGAAAAACTTGAATCACCATCAGATGCTACTATGATATCCTCCTAGTTAAGAGTAAAATTACAAGAGTATTCATCATCTCTTGTCAACAGATCTAAAGGGATAGGGGTATAACGATAAGAATCAGGAGTTAATTGTCCTCAATCCTAGCCTGCCTAGCACTAGCATTATCCCTTTGTATTATATCATTTTCCCTCTTTTCCATGGCCTTTATTCCATGGTCAGAAGATTTCTCTCCCACAATATACTTCATCTAAACTTCTCCAACCTTAGTAGAACTATGATCTCCAAAATCTAAAAAATTCTTCTCACATTCTGAACTATAACTAGAATGACCAGTACGTTCAAGAAGAGGGTGGGGAGTAGACTTATATTTTTTAGTTCCTTTTGCTTTTATCCATTTCTCATGTGGGTTCATGTGTTTGGACAAATCTCCTTCCAACTTCTGCTCTGGATGCTTCTTCATGTGGCCTTGAGTTCCCCATATTTGTATCTGGAATGTCTTTACGTCCACTAATCTCTTTGACTTCTTCTTCTTCTTCTTCACTACTTCCTTAATATCTTTAAACACCGGTTTGTACTGGTGCAGAGAGTTCAGAGTCGCCACCCAAATTCCTTGGGACCAATTCATAGCAATTGTGCTACAATTTATGCAAATCTTACCAAATTCTTGGATATACAAATAAGCATTGACAAATGCAATATGTTTCTAAATGGATCTAGGGCACAAGCCTTTGAAAAATTTAAAATGCGGGAAGACAAACATGAACCTTAATGCAAAGAACAATAAATATTTCAAGTAGTGTTGCAAATAACCAAATCTATGCATGCATATCACTATATAACATAGTAATCCTTGATAAGGCATTCTAGAGACTAACTTTTCACACTTAACTCCCCAAAAAAGTCACTAATCTATTGGATCTTTTTAAAATCCAACTAGATCTTACAAATAGCCTATGGAATTGCCACTTCCAATGATCAGCAGTCAGCAAGGGTTGGCCAATGAATGAAAGAAAGCAATTTAGATTTCCTCCTGCACTTCAAGATCTGCAAAACCTAGGAGGGTAATCCCACAATGTATTTAAAACATTAACTCACGATACATTCACATACACTATAAATTTAACAGATACATTCTCGCGTCAGGACTTAGGGTACAACAATTTGCAAGAATTTGGTGAATCCTTTACACTCGGTGACTTGAAGCAGAGATTGGGAAAACTAACTGATAACCACAATAACCATCATCATTATATACGTAACTTGATTCAAATGAGTTGTTCTTTGGCATAATTCAATTGGCCAAGTACATATAAATTAAACAAATGCATAGAAACATGTCTTATCATAGGGTGACGGGGTCAAATTTACAAATAACAATAACACAACAATCACAACATCAACATCGACATATTATTGTGAACTTGCATTACAAATTCACAACTCAGAAGATCCACACAGACAATTCTTATGAATCTTATATCATAACACATGAGTCAGTGATCACACTAAAAGCATTTAATCAATCCTTTGAATTGAAGCAGATAATACAAACATAAATGTGATCACAATAATCAGAGACCAAATGAAATAATCATTAATCATTTCATTTCTAATTCACAAGTCATTTCACAAGAGAAAATCTATCTTGAATCTACCACTAATTGATGCCAAAATGCTACAATTGTCGTAAAACTTTTAATCTACTTGTAAACATGAACTCATAATCCTAGATTCAACTATCCATTCTATATGCTCACATATTTCCTGGTAATGTTCTCAAAAATGGTACCTAAGATCTAATAAAATTTCAAAGACCCCTGCACAATATCCTTGAATTCCCTTTTATAGATCAAGGGAGCAAACAAGCATTGGGCTATTGGTGTACAAAATTACATTTCACCTTGCATCTTCAACATTTCATTTCATTTCAACCCCCCGACAGTTATATTTGCACTTTATCAAAATGGAGGGAAATGGCTGAAAGAATAATCACTCGAGTGTACATACAAAACCACTCACATACTACTTTAAAATTGCATGTCATTGCACCATCTGCAGGACAAATCAAAATGCAACGAAAAAGCAAAGAGCAGACAAAAGGAACCTTGGTTAGAGCCCCACGTGTATATTCTGCTAAAAGGATATAGATATCTTATTACAAAGTTTGTTTCAAATGCCAGACTTATATTATATTGGACCATATTCTACATCTAATTACCACCACCTTTGTGATTTAATCAACATATTTGTCTAAACAGTCCCTGTACCCGTCCTCAACAGGCCAATCATCATCAAGCAACTTCTGCACTTTGACACTATAAGCATTGTACCTTGCATCTAACATGACCCGGGCCTCTTTCACAAAAGTATCCATTCTTATCTCAATTTTGATAATATTATCAACTAGATCATTTAATGTTGATAAGTTTGGTTTATCCTCAATATTAGTTACTGCAGGACACTCAACTGTTAGATGCTCAAACAAAACTTTCCATGAGTCATAATCCTTCAAATTACCTTCCTCATTAAGGAACTTAGGCATTCCCTGCTCCTCCATGTCTCTAAAGGCCTTCACTTTTCCTTGCAGTAGATTCCCAATTCTTTCATGGAAGCCTGTGCTTTCTCCAAAAACTTCAATTCTTTTGATTGATTCATAGAGTTGTTCTGGGACTTCAGGATCTCCTTTTGCATTCGCTTGAATTTCTTTCAAGGTATTCAATCTGTTGCTCCATTTTTTCCAAATGTTCATGAAAACATCTTGAGTATTTTGAAACTTCTCATAGGCCTCATGAACACCCTTGTATGTCAACCATGTACTTTATGTCTTTAGAGAAATCTTGTGCCACCTGTGACTGAGGAAACCCTCAGCCATATTATTCATGCCCTCTTGGAGTCTATCATTCTCAGCCTTAATTGTCTGGAGTTCCTTCTTCAAAGCATTGATTCTGAGTTTGAAAGTGTCTTTATCCCGAGGTGATGTATTGGATGGGGAGGCTGGAAGAGCCTTCTGGCTAGACTTAGCAAGGGTAACTCTTACTTTTTTATACTCTTCAACCAATTTAGTGTGCCTCTCTAATAACTATGAGTACCTAGCTTGACTGATCTCTACAGTATCAACACTCAGCATAGCCGAATGCATTGTTAACCTTGCAACTTGTGGGGTTGTCATCTCTAAAACTCTACCTATAATCACATCACCTGAGAGGCCAATCATTTTTCTACTAAATATGCACCTCCCTAAATCTGGAGTCAGAGACCAAATAGCCAATGCATGTAAATTGGGACTAAAACCTAAGCCAAAGGTCTTTTCATCGAATGTCTCTTTAGTCACTGAAGCACCTGGGTCACTTTTAGTTACATCCAAGGAAATTATGGAGGACAAACTCCAACCAGGTATAACTAAGATTCTACTATCTTTGACTAACCTCCTGGCCTCCACTGGACTCATTTGGGCAATTTCTTAGGCAATATCTTCCTATGTACGCCTTTTCACCTCCTCATGTTGAGAAGGATCAGCTACCTCCACTGTAGCTTGTATCTTACCACTTATTTCCTGAGCCTTTTATTCAGCAACAAATTTTCTGAATTCCTTTAAAGCCACAAAAGATTCATCCTCCAAGAACTTAGCACAAGCTAAAATCCTTGCATCATTATCTTGGCTCTCATCATACTCCCAAGGTTTTATCCTATCATCTAGAACAAAAGGTTCCATTGCATCCCCAACACCAAGATAAGAAAATTATTGTTCCACTCAATGCTCAATGGGGTCAGACTCGATGGAAGGTTGTTGTGTGTCAGCTTCAACATCATGTGTTTCATCAATATCCTTAGGAGGCAATTCCATGGCAGAAGTATCCACAACATCCACCGGTTGTTGTTGAACCTCTAGTGTTACCAGCTCCATTCACTAGCCACCAGTCTTCATCAAGTTCTCTTGTAAAGCAGCTTGGGTTAAATCCTCTACTTATATCTTCTCAAAGAAAGTTCCATCACTGAAATCATTGAGGAGTATTTCCATTTTTATGAATTTATCATCAATGTGTCTACACGGGCTTTCATAAAAATAACTCTTGCTTCAAGATCTTTGCACCATGTCAATAATTTTCAACCACACTGCCCCCCTATCATGGGTAGCAGTTATAGTTAGCAATTTTCTCACTACATCTTCCTTGAGGAGAAACTGATGAGGCCCATACCCTGATATTCCTCATTTAACCTTCTCCCTATCAATGACCCCTTCAGGGTCAAATTTCCTAATAGGGGTTACACCCATCCTTAAATTGTTTACCATTATACCAAAAACCTCATAGACCTATTTAGCAGTGACAATAAAATGATCAAAAGTAAGGGTAGTAGCAATGTTAGAAGCCTTCTTGGAAGCCCTAAAATTCTCAGCATCACTTTTATCCATTTTCCACATGATCTCCATGAGTGCCAACCTATCAGATACATATGCAGGCAGTACATGTGGGGCCACAATAGTCCAATAGCATCTGATAACAATGCATTTTCCATACAAATACCAGTCTCCCCAATTGCACTCATAATTGGGATCATCTTCATATTCCTTTGGCCTTAATAGACCCCAAATTGTTTTAGAAAAAATTTCCACTAGCGCTACCCCCATTTGCACCAGAATAGTGTGCTTTATTATATTACAAAACTTGGCATAATCAGAGGTGGACCAATGCAAATCCCAAATGTAAGTCCACATCTGTACTGGTAATCTATGGTTATTATTGTCCACTCACCTCAATTGTACATACCTACTGAAAACTTCCCTTCCTTGATACAAGAGTATGTGCATTAATACTTAATAGTGTCTGAAATTCCATGAGGTTCTTCTTTCTTTCAACCTTATTAAATCATAGTGCAACTACTCATCCATGCGGTGAGCATAGTCGAACCACTTGTGTGTATACCTATGTTGGATATCCATAATTATAACTAGCATAGCTAATGATATCCTTCCATCACACTTACTCCCAAGCACCTGACATAGCATGTAGTATGTGTACTTGAAATAATCTATAAATTCCTTGCAATCGAAGGGCTCGACCTCCTTAAGTGCAAACATGGAGTCCTTTTCTAGCCTGTATTTGGGCAATTCACTCTTTCTGTATTCAACCCTATGTGAAAGATGATATTTATGCAAGTCCTCCATGAAAATTTTCTCAGTAGCATCAGGGCTCATGCCAAAGACCTCTATAACTTTGTTTCTCTTTACTTCCAGGAAGGTTTTTCCAGACGTGTCAGTAATAACCCTGTTAATAGCATCATATATGTCGACAATTTGGAACATTAAATCCACATCCACGAAGCCATTTGGGACAACCAGCTTTCCCAGTTCATACCCACAAACATTTCGGCCAGGGTGAGGAGCATCCCTCCTTGTAAAGGCATTCACAAACAACTCCTAGCCTGACCTTGGCACAACAATATCACCTATCTCCGCCATGAGGTCCTTAAAATTAGAGGTTAACACCCCATCTCTTGTAGCTTTCTTTCCGCTCACTTTGACATCTTGATGCTGAATCTTGTCCATAAAATGAACATAATTCTTTGGCTGCCCTTTCTTCCTATCAGGGCCTTCATGTTCATGTGCAGTTTCATGAGAGGCATGTTGCCTCTTTCTTTTCAACACTATTTTAGAAGTGTAGGACTCACCTGGTTGGATCATCCTTTCCTTACACTAGAGTTCCCTTTTCAATTACAAACTCAAATAGGTGTTGAATTGAATATACGAACTTTACGATTATTATTACAAAGTAATACTAATTTTTGATATTACCCTAGCTCAAAACGCACACTAGTTTATATAATATGGAAAACCCTATTCTAACCCCAAAGAATGATTATGGACACACAAAACATAGATACAATTCAATAAGAGAATAAATATTTTTAGTGTTTGGCACAGACTTACCCAGGAACGGCCTCAGCAATACTCATCCACTCACGTTCCCAATTCGTCACTACTTCTTTTGATAACTCATAGCAAGGTAGGAGATGAAAATGGAACCCTTACACAATTACTTGGCATGGTACAGGCATCATTAATGGCACAAGGAAGCTCGCACGAGTGAAAATACCCACTCCGTGAATTACCCATTCTCATTTGAATATAAGTCATTGATTTACGAGCTTGAGAACTTGATCTTGTGGTTCACACGTATTCACCATCTCATAGTGTCCTTTCAGCGATAAAACATGTACCAAGCAATGGGCTAGGAAGATAACATATTCAACCTCTCAGACATGGCATCACATGTCATTGCTCCTGAGTCCACTTTAGAACTCCAACAAGCGATAGTAGGAAGGCCAGCAATGAGATAGAAACCGTCGATGTGTGATAAAGAGATTTCAGTCATTGATCCCACTCTTATCACCCATCGCTTGATAGCCCACATATGTCCACGGTAAACCGATGAAGCATCTCATCTCAGCAATGCAAAATGTCTTTCACATCGGCAGTCGTTGGTTCAACTTTACTCTACACATAACAACTAGTGATAGTTAGGAGGGGAGTGATGGGTCAAAATGTTGACCACATCACTCATTGAGCATCACTTCCTCATGGACATAGATGAACATGCGAAGACATTCAAGCAGCCGATATAAAAGAGGAAGGACATCACTCATCGTTGGTTACTTGATGAAACTTGAAAACAGACAAGCGATAGGTGATGCAAGACTCAAAACCCGACTTAAGGAGAGATTAATAGCACGTGTGCCAAAGGCTATTTTTAAAATATGGCCTAGCCATGATGGGTAAGACAATGAAAGGGTTGGTAAATCATGAAACTTAGGGCCATGATAGACTAAGGAAAAGACCGAAAACTAATATAACTAGTCAACTTGAAAATAGAAAGTTGGAAGCCCAAAGGACATGGACATGAAAGTTTCACAAAACTAGGACCCTAGGATGATGACCATCAGGGTTCAACCTCAATAATTTAGTGGAACCAGGAAAAATTTAAGGGTTCCACCAGACACCACTAAGAGTATAGTCATTAAGGCATATGATGATGAGGAAAGATCATCTAAAGGAGTTGTAACACTCTCTATCAAGATCGGCCCTATAGTTATGGACACTATTTTCCAAGTCTTGGATCTCACCCTTCCCTATAATCTTTTATTAGGTAGACCTTGGATACACACTATGAAATTTGTACCTTCCAGGTACCATCAGTGTCTTAAATTATCATACAATAGCACCAAGATCATAATCAATGGTGATCCGGATCCTTTCCAATATTGCACAGGCCTACGTGAAATACCACAATGATAGGTGCTAGTTAATCAAGAGGATTCATCCTCCACCTTATCCCTATATGTTGATCCATCAACTCTTTCCAAATCCATTGCATCACAACCATTGTCATCCACTCCTAAGGTCGAGGTCCATGATAAGGGTTGTGGAGAATATCACATGAAAGCATCTTATTATGTTAGTTAGTTGGTTCCTCCTAAGTCATAATGTTTACTTATAGAAGAAGGAAATAGTCCGTTGTCACAATACATGTCCCTCCTACGATGACATTCACAAAATGGGGAGAGTTAAGTAAAGAAGATGTGGACCAAGAAAATGTCACCTCCTAGTTGTATAATGAGGACAATGAAAACCCTCCACCGCCTATTCAAATATCCAAAGATCAATATGGAAAAGGCTTCATGATAATGCAAAGGAAAGTATATGACAGAAATAGTGGTTTAGGACTACATCAGAATGGAAGGACTGAATCAATCATTGTCTCACAAAGACCAAAATGCCTAGGGCTAGGGTTCCAACTGATTAGAATTGGTATTCCTCGTACTTTGTTATCATCACAAGAGGAAGTAAGTGCTTCTAAAGATGTTGAGATATCCCACAAACCATTTGACCCATTCTACTGTGACTCCCCTAACTCAAACGAATATGAATGGGATTCCCTTTCCTCCACCAGCATAATGGACCTAGATAAGTTATTTGGGGAACTTGACCAAATGTTAAATACCTCGTCAAAACCAACTGAGTCCCATTCTAAAAATTCCTTGTCAAAAGAATAATGGCTTAAGCTTTATAACTAGGAAACTCGTGATCCTACCTCTTGGGAACCTAACGAATCATCTTTTGATGACCTAGCCCTTACAGCGGTCCCAAATCAGAGTTTACCTGTCCCTAGGAAGAAGAACAAAAAGGAGTTAGTCCAAAAATTTTGTGACCATGTCAACCACTCTATCCTCACCTTGTCAGCTTCCACATTTGATAACTCCGATGATGACATGCCCCTCATATATCCCCAACTTATCGATTGGGATCAACAAGGTACATCCATCTTAGACATATTCAGGAATGATGAAGTGATAGATGAGTTCATGGGACTACGAGAAGGCATACCTAGAGGTGATCGTAAAGTTGGGTTTACCATAGACTTGGATAACATGAATATTTTGGGGAGTTTTTTCACACCTCTAGTCACAAAAATGAAAAAAAGAAAAAGAAAATAATGAAAATGACAAGTCCCTAGGTGAAAACCGAAAGACACCTTTAGACAAAGAGATATTAAAAATAAAGGATGCATCCAAGGGCGAAAACCTCTATGAGGAACCCAAGGATGGAGGTTTGAAAATTCTCCCAGTTGCTCAGGAAAAGTCACCAATGTTAGTTGAAGAATCTATCGAGATCAACATAAACACTGAAGAAAACCCTCAGGTAATATACTTTGCAACATCTTTGACAGAGACAGAGCAACCAGAGTACCGAGACTTCTTTACAAAGAGATAGATAAACTTTGCATGGTCATATGTCAACATGCTTGGGATAGATCTAGATCTTATATTACATTATCTACCATTACAACTAGGTTTTAATCCCATCAAATAGAAGTTAAGAAAAATGAATCCACAAATTTCTCTACTGGTCAAAGTTGAACTTAAGAAATTATTGGATGTCAAATTCATCAGATCCATAGACTATGCAGAATGGATTTCAAATCTTGTGCCAGTTACCAAACAATCTAGGGGCATCCACATTTGTACAGACTTCAGAGATATCAACAAGGCATGTCCTAAGGATGACTTCCATTTGCCAAACATTGACATGATAGTGGACCTTATAGTAGGATATGAGATGCTATCCCTCATGGATGGTTTCTCTGGGTATAATCAAATCAAAATCATAGCTGAGGACCAACACAAGAAAATTTTCACATGTCCATGGGGAACATATTGCTAGAATGTTATGCCTTTGGGGCTCAAAAATGTTGGAGCTACATATCAACGTGCAATGACAACTATATTCCATGACCTTGTACATACTCTCATGGAATACTATGTCAACAATCTAATAGCCAAATCATTGACAAGATCAGATCATTTGAAAGTCTTAGATAAGATATTCCAAAGACTAGAAAATTACAAAGGGCTAAATCCAAAAAAATGTCTTTGGTGTTAAATCAAGAAAACTTCTAGGATATATCATTTCTAGAAGAGGCATTGAAGTGGACCCAACAAAAGTAAAGGCTATAATGGAAATGCTTGGATACCAGCCAACATCGGTCAGCTAAGAACACTACGAGGAATATTATAGTCTATCAAACGCTTCATAGTACAGTTAGTAGACAAGATACATTTGTTCCAACATTTTCTCAAAAAGGGGGTACCATTTGTATGGACACCCAAATGCCAAGAAGCTTTTCAAAAGATCAAAGACTATTTGCTTACACCACCCATGTTAATGTATATATTAGAAACTATAGATACTCGACCTTTGGTGCTCTATATATCAGAAACTCAATTAGCACTAGGAGCCTTACTTGCACAAAATGATGATGAAGGTCATGAAAGGGCAGTGCACTATATTAGTCGTACTTTGGTGGGATATGAACTAAACTACAGTAACATAGAACATGCTTGTCTTGCAGTAGTTTTTGCTACTCAAAAACTTTGGCACTATATTCTAAACCACCAAACCATGTTGGTCGCCAAAATAGATTCGTTGAAATATCTCCTAAGCAAAGCAGCACTAACAGGTCGATTGGCTAAATGGGTAATGATACTTAGTGAATATGGCATCCAGTATGTGGAAAGAAAAGCTATAAAAGGGCAAGTGATTGTTGATCAGTTGGTAGACGTACCAATCAAGGTCAACCATCCTCTAGTTGTAGATTTTCCTGATGAGTTCATCTTCACCGTTGACAAAAGAACCACATGGAAATTATACTTTGACGGGTCTCACACAAATTATGGTTCAGGAGCAAGTATACTATTTATTACACCACAAGGCGACACTATTCCCAAGTCATTTAGAATATCTTATCCTTGCACAAACAACATAGCAGAATATGAAGCCCTTGTGATAGGATTAAAAATGGAAGTCCAATGGAAGATTAAGCATTTACATGTTTATGGATATTCTCAGCTAGTAGTCCAGCAAGTCAATGACGAGTATGAAACTAAAGATCAGAAACTTGCCCCCTACAAGCGCACGGAAAATAGTTTTAAGAAATACTTTGATAACATAAGCTTTCAACAAATACCCCACATTCAGAACAAGGCAGCAGATGCTATGGTAACCATTGGTTTATTATTGGATATACCTAGCAACGTGCCTAAATTCAAGTTTTTGGTTGAACAGCTTTTGGTCCCTGCTTATGACGTCCCAGATTCTGTGATGGTGTGTGCGATTGTTGGTCCTACTTCCCCATGGTACAAGGACATATATGACTACATCCATGCTCAAATCCTACCCTTAGACCTGTCGGTAACCAATGTGGGACATTTATCCGTAAGTCTTCTGAATATACCATCATCTAAGATACCCTTTATAGATGTGCCTTTGATAATACCTTGTTGATATGTCTCGATGCTAAAGAATCACAAGCAACCTTACGTGTGGTACACGAGGGTATATGTGGATCCCATTCTAGCGGTCCAACCTTAGCCAAGAAGATTATGATATTAGGCTATTATTGGCCTACAATGCAAAAGGACTCATATGTCTTCATCAAGAAATGTCGACAGTGCCAGGTACATGGAGACTTGATACACGGGTAAGTGCAAGAAGTTGGGTCCACGAAGAGGGGAAGTTTCGGCCTCAAAAAAAAATCTCACACGAAACGCGTACGCGTTTTTAAAAAATGCATATGTGTTATCGATTGGGTACCCGAGCCTAAGTCCATAACGCATACGCATTACAGATCAGGTAAGCGGACTTAAAATGCATACGCGTTTCAAAAAATAATTTATTTATTTTAAAAAGCAGCTGTGAAAATCATTTTCACTATCAGTTTTGGTGGGCCAGAAGGAGAAGCAAATCGCGTACGCCTTTCCCAGGGCAAGATTTTGTCAAATTTTCACTGCCACCTCCTCTCGTCGATGCAATCGACCTCAGCGACCTCCAGGTTGGTTGAATTCTGCCATATTCTTGCATTATATGTTGTATTTTTGTTTTATAATTGTTATTTAGTTTTTATTGTTTAGTTTGTTTTAATTTAATATTTTATAGTTTTTAAACTACATTTAATTAACCGAATACATCAACGAAACAAACAACATAAAATTCTAAATCGAAAACAAAACAAAATAAACCTAAATTTGACACATTTAATTTAGAAATTTCAAAACCCTAAACCCTAGGTTCTAAAAAAATTGGTCCTTAAAAACTAATTTACCCAGACCGTTAATCCTTGGACCTAAACCCTAAAACGTAAACTAAAACCCTATTTGTAGGTTAAAGTTAGGTTAAAGCTAGGGTACAATTAGGGTTTGGGTTAAACTTTAATACATATTATAGTTAGATTTCAAAATTACAATTAGGGTTATGATTAGGTTTACTTGTTTAATATTAGAATTCAATTACCTGGTTGGGGTTCAATTAAAGTTGGAGTTCAATTAGGGTTAAAATTCATTAGGGTTAGGGTTCTAAGATAAATATTCGAGTAAGGGTTGAGATTAGGGTTTGTATTCAACTAGGTTTAGAGTTAGGGTTATATTTCTATTAGGTTTAGGGTTAGGATTACGATTATGAATTAAAATTTAAGATCAAGGTTAGGGTTGGAGTTAGAATTAGGGTTCAATTGGTGTAGGGTTAGGGTTGGGGTCAAAATTAAATTAGGATTAGGGTTATGGTTGTAATTTTGGTGAGAGTTAAAAACATTCAATCAATATTTAATTAGGGTTATGATTAAGGTTTATATGCATTTAGGGTTCTAGTGTTCAACTAACGTTATGATAGGATTTAATTACAATTAGGGTTTAGGGTTAGAGTTCAAGTTAGAATAAATTAGGGTTCAAGTTATAATTAGGGTCTATGGTTCAAGTTAGAATTAGTGTGAGTGTTAGGGTAAGGTTTAGAGTTAGAAATCAAGGGTTGCAATTAGAAATTGTACTATTTATTTTAATAATCAAGTCAAGGTTTATGTATATTGTTTAAACTTTATATGAACTATATTCGATCTCATGGACTGAAGTTTTTTGGATCTATTAATTACTAAAATATTTAAAAGATTCTAATATAAGGCAACATATCCCTAGATGAAATCATATTTAAAAATATTTCCTCATCTATATCTATTAAAAAAATTATCTTAAACTTGAAAAAGAAATCTATTAGCAATGTCTTCTTGAACTGAATTCTCCAATTTTGCATCTCTAACAATTGTTTTTCTAATCTATTATTTAACATGTTCTTGTTTAACTTGTTCTTCTATGTGTTCTTGATTTTTTTCTTAAACATATATTCAAGTTGTTTCTCAACATATTCAATATGTTCAACTTGTTCTTACTAGAACACAACTTAAGAGGATGCAACCAATTCATTTACAAATACATATGCACATGTGCATACAATTTAAATCAATATATATTAAAAAATACTTGAAAACAATATATCATTCATATATATTGCCCATGTTACACCCTAAATCATAGAGAATTTCCATCTTTACCTAAGTATTAGATACCTAGAACCAAAAGTATAGGTTCTATTGAAACCTAAATTCCAAATCATAAGTTACCATGTACATCCTCTTTGATAAAATTTTAACCTTAAATAAATCTTCTTAACTCTTTATATAATCAGGAAAATGATAAAACCCAACTATATGCCTTCCCTATTATGTCATGATTTAGTAGTTTGGCTTCCTTATTTCTTGCATTTATTACTTTTAATCACTATTTTAATTTATTTGCATCCTTTAGTTTCATACTATGTACTATTGTTTAATAATTTTATTTTTAAAATAATATAATTCTCATACCTTTTATATCTCTCATATGAACAATATTTTGTATTCTATGCTAACTCCTATTATCATTTCCCCTTTTCAAATACCATGATTCCTATGTTTCTATTACTATATGTTTAAACATCCATATATTTAATATGCTTGTCTATCAATAATTACTATTATATAATACTACTTTTCTAATTATCTCTCTAGTTTAACTTCTCACACATTCCCATGCATGTTATGTTCTTACCCTTAATTCTCCTATAACCTAGCAAATTTTCATTCTCTATTGCACTTCTATTTCTAAGGGAATCACCCTAGACCATGATTCTATTCTTGCACCAATTTTTGTTAATTTCTATCTTAATGGTTATTGTTATTCTAATATACATATATAGTTCAAAATCCCCAAACCTTGAAATAGATGTCTACATCCTTTTCCAAGTTACAACCTTAAATACATATACATCATAAGCCATATAATCCTATCTATCAACCCTAAACCATAAAACCTATATCTTGACTATATGTAAACTCCAAACCATACATAATCACATATCATTAATCAAGAAAACCCTACATTCTAAAATATGAACACAAACCCATTACCCTAAAACTCAAATTGTAAGTTCCACTAACTTGAAATTTTCAAAACTTACAAACTTAATGTGTACATGCTATGGATTTTTAATGAACATTATGGATTTTTTAATGTTATAAATCAAATGGTCTTCAAATGAATTGTATTTTTAACTTGTGCACGTTCAATGTGATTTTTAAATAACTTTCAAATTGTACGTGCATTATTTAATTAGTTTGTTGATATATATTTTTTAATTGTTTAACATGCAATTGCCATTTGGTTACATTCACATGGATCCCTTATTTAACATAGAGGATTTTATGCCTGAACAAAAAATTCCTGTAGATCCCATAGATCCAAACCCACCACCACAAGAAAACCCCATGCCTCCAAACTCTCCACCTCGTAACCCCCTGCCCCTATAGTAGATGAGGATCAGTTGAGAGAGAGCATTAGGTCAAATCTTATGGTGATTCAAGGAAATATAGATATGATAAAAATGAGCCTGGAATCCCCCCCCATCTCGCATGGCTACGATGCAAACTATTGTTGATTTTGTTCGATCTATTGATGCAAACCTAGATAGGTTCCATCAATGGAGAGAAGAGAGGATACAATTCTATGCAGATGGATTGTCTTATAAAGAAATTAATGGCCTTAAAATTACCAAACAAGCCATGTGCCAGTATTTCTTTAATCCCCAAACTAACCAACCAATCCCACCCACCAAAAAATGAGTTTCAATTTTATGGTGTAGGCACCCCCAGATAGCTGCACATTTTTGGGATAGATGGTGGATGGTGTTTGATAGTCCACCACATGGAAATTATGAGGTGCTCCTATACTTTTTGACAAAGTTATTGGCAGATTTGAGTTGGGTTTAAAACCCAACTCTTTTGATATCAGGTCATTTCAGGGAGTTGGGTGTGGCATGCCCCAACATAGATTAGGAGCACGTGTTGATCCTCAACGACGTGCTCCAATTGCTCCTATTGTTCCTCCTCCTTCTCCCAGTGTTGCTGTTGTATTTCAACAGCAAACCATGTTATCGACATTAGGAGCATTGAGTTCACTTTTAGGACATCTCACTCATCAGACTTCACACGCGACGGCTGAAGTAGTCAATAGAGATCATGGAGTCTCGGGAAATAGGAATACTCAGGCATCCACTTCAGGTGACCCACATGCGTCTGAGATAGAGTCATATATGGATTTACTATATTCTGAGCATCATCCTACACAGGTATGTTCATCTTTTGAACTTTTCTTTTTTTTTTGGAATGTGAGAAATTCATGTAAATAATAACATCAAATTATATATATAATACGATTTATTAATTCAATAAGTGTTCGATGTAGACGCATGATCAAACAATGCCTGAAACTCAAAATGATTGTGTCTATTTGTCGAGTGTTGTAGATATGGGCTCACCTTTTGGTCAGGTACTTAAACCAATATATATTAAATTTAGTTTGTGTGGATATATCTAATTTATTTTGAATGTGTACACATGATGTGTGATTGATATATATTATATCTAGATGCAGGGAGGTCATATGATACCTAGTGTTGACCAACCACAAGTTGTGGTGAGCGCTCCTAATCCATCATCAGCTCAGGTGTGTGCTTTCAAAAATTTTGTTAAGTTTGAATTAAATACACATCATAGATCTAATTTAATTTTTACATTTACATACACATGTGTGAATGATCTATACAAACTGTTGTATATCTATATGCAGGGATCTCATGAGATACCCATCGCAGGTGCACCTGAGACATCGTCAATATTTATGCATGGGCAATCTCAGGTGCGTGATCATGAGGTCATATCATTCAAGGTTGTAAACTTTACTAAATATCCTAAACAATTTTTACGGATCTTTTCAATATATATATATATATATATATATATATATTCAAGGTTTTAACATATTGATTGCTTTATATGAATATGCAAGATATAGTAGATCGGGCATTTGGATCTTCTCAAGTGACAGTTATGCTACCCATTGAACAAAATGTGCCAGTAGATTCACATGATCATATGGTAATTTATGCATACTAAAAATAATTTTTATTGTATTTACTAGATATTAAATTAAATTTATATTTTTTATCCAAAAGTTTATATTTTTAGGTTTAAATATGTTTAATTATATCAAAATTTCTAAATAACTTTAAATCTAATTTCAAGTTTCTTGTACTCTTTTACACCATGATTCGGGTACATCTAATCGACCTGGAACAAAGAGGATGCTTGATTTGACTGATCGGCCTGATAGTTAGATGGTTTTAAATTTTAAATAGACCAGAGATCTCTAGCTTTATTTAAGTATATGTGTTGGACTTGACATATACATATTTGTGTTTATTTATATCAGTTGACTTTAATGTGATGATTATATATGCAGTCAATTATGATCGTGTTATGTTCATTTTGATGATTATATTCACTCATGTATGTAGATCTAGATATTTTATCTAATTTTCAAGTAATACATGCACTATATAAATTCTTATCTCTACAATCAAATTTAATATATATAATTTATCATGTGGTTAGGTGACAAATTAAAACATTCCTTAAATAGTTTAGATTATATTCATAATAAATTAAGGGCAGGTAATTTTAACTATTTTCCAATTCTAGCAAATATTTGAACAACTATATAAAATGTGGTAAATGCAAGACATGAAATGTATAATCTATAAAATTGGAACGAGATATTTAAAAAGTTACTAATAAGTTCATTGAAGATCATACAACTATACAACATGATGAAACATATATGTGCACATGTATATACAATTATTTAGCTTATCAACTTTTATGTGAAGACCAAAAATTGATATTTACATAGTCTATTGATAAAATAATTTTTCAATGACAATCCCATGGTAGATCGACTTGATGAGAACCTACAAAAATAATTACTGTAAGTAAAGTAACGATAATTTTTATGAGTCATTTAAGTAAATAATTCATGCTAGAAAAGAACAATATATAGTAAAAGTTACAAAATTAGATCTTATAAATTCCATACAAATTCAAATGATGTTTGTCATAGGATGGATTAAGGGGACCTAAGAGGATATAGCTTAAGGGGGGTCATAAGAGAATTCCTTAAGGGGAGTTAAGAGGATGGATTAAGGGGATGCAAGAGGGTGGATTAAGGGGATTTAATAGAATGAGTTTAAAGGGTGTATTAAGGGGATGCATGTCATGAACCCTAGGATATGGCTTAATGGGTCCTAAGAGGATGGCTTAAGGGGAATTATGCGAGTGACTTAAAAGGGATGCAAGATTGTGGATTAAGGGTATGTAAGAGGATATGACTTAAGATTCCTTTAAGAGGATGTCTTAAGGGGATGCAAGAGGTTGGATTAAGGGGAGTTGATAGAATGACTTAAAGGGTGTAAGAGGGTGGATTAAGGGGATGTATGTCATGAACCCTAGGATATGTTAATGGGTCATAAGAGGATGGCTTAATGGGAATTATGCGAGTGACTTAAGGGATGCAAGATTTTGGGTTAAGGTTATGTAAGAGGATATGACTTAAGGGTCCTTTAAGAGGATGGATTAAGGGGATGCAAGAGGGTGGATTAAGGGGAGTTGATAGAATTATATAAAGGGTGTAAGAGGGTGGATTAAGGGGATGCATGTCATGAACCCTAGGATATGGATTAATGGGTCCTAAGAGGATGGCTTAAGTGGATGCAAGAGGGTGGATTAAGGGGAGTTGATAGAATGACTTGAAGGGATGTAAGAGGGTGGAACCCTATAAACCCTAGAAACCCTAGACCCTAAACCATGTGACCTAAATCTTAGGAGATGAACCCTAAACCCTTAAAACCCATATAGATTTTCTATTCTAATCATCTCATGAACCCTAGAAACCGTAAACCCTAAACCATATGACCTAAATCCTATAAGATCAACCCTAAACCCTTAACCCATGTAGATTTACTATTCTAAGCATCTCATGAACCCTTAAAACCCTAAACCCTAAACCAAGTGACCTAAATCCTAGGAGATCAACCCTAAACCATTAATCCATGTAGATTTGTTATTCTAAGCATCTCATGAACCCTAGAAACTCTAAACCCTAAACCACCTAAATCCTAGGAGATCAACCCTTAACCCATGTAGATTTGATATTCTAAGCATCTCATGAACCCTAGAAACCCTAAACCCTAAACCAAGTGACCTAAATCCTAGGAGATCAACCCTAAACCATTAATACATGTAGATTTTCTATTCTAAGCATCTCATGAACCCTAGAAACTGTAAACCTTAAACCATGTGACCTAAATCATAGGAGATCAACCCTAAACCAAGCGACCTAAATCCTAGGAGATCAACCCTAAACCCTTAAAACCCATGTATATTTGTTAGTCTAAGCATATCATGAACCCTAGAAACCCTAAACCCTAAACCATGTGACCTAAATCCTAGGAGATCAACCCTAAACCATTAATCCATGTAGATTTGCTATTCTAAGCATCTCATGAACCCTAAAAACCATAAACCTTAAACCATGTGACCTAAATCCTGGGAGATCAACCCTAAACCATTAATCCATGTAGATTTATTATTCTAAGCATCTCATGAACCCTAGAAACTCTAAACCCTAAACCATGTGACCTAAATCCTAGGAGATCAAGCCTAAACCCTTAACCCATGTAGATTTTCTATTCTAAGCATCTCATGAACCCTAGAAACCCTAAACCCTAAACCAAGTGACCTAAATCCTAGGAGATCAACCCTAAACCATTAATCCATGTAGATTTTCTATTCTAAGCATCTCAGGAACCCTAGAAAATGTAAACCTTAAACCATGTGACCTAAATCCTAGGAGATCAACCCTAAACCATTAATCCATGTAGATTTTATATTCTAAGCATCTCGTGAACCCTAGAAACCCTAAACCCTAAACCAAGTGACCTAAATCCTAGGATATCAACCCTAAACCCTTAAAACCCATGTAGATTTGTTATTCTAAGCATATCATGAACCCTAGAAACCCTAACCCCTAAACCATGTGACCTAAATCCTAGGAGATCAACCCTAGAATCCTAAGGGTCATAGAATGATTTGAAATAAGTGAAGTTGATGAAATGAATCCTAGAAACCCTAGAACCCTAAGGGTCATAGAATGATTTGACATAAGTGGAGTTGATAGAATGAACCCTAGAAACCCTAGAAACCCTAGAACCCTAAATCTTAAACCATATGACCTAAAGACTAGGAGCTGAACCCTAAACCCTTTAAACCCATATAGATTAGTTATTCTAAGCATCTCATGAACCCTAGAAACCCTAAACCCTAAACTTAAGGGGATGCAAGAGGATGAAAATTAATGGTACATAAGGGGATGGCTTAAGGGGTGTTGAGAGAGTGACCTAAGGGTAGATATATGAGGATATGGATTAAAAGGGGCCCTAATAGAATGTCTTAAGGGGAATTAATAAAGAGACTTAAGGGGATGCAAGAGGATGGATTAATGGTACATAAGGGGATGGCTTAAGGGGTGTTGAGAGAGTGACTTAAGGGGATGCAAGAGGAAGGATTAAGGGTAGATATACAAGGATATGGATTAAGGGGTCCTAATAGAATGACTTAAGGGGATGGCTTAAGGGGTTTTAAGAGAATGGCTTAAGGGGATATGAAATAAATTATAAAAAATTTATAAAATTACAATAAATTAAATTTATTTTTATATTTATACTCTCAACTAAATGTATCTACAACTATATATAGTTACCTGTCTCTAGATTTGAATTCCATTGTAATAAGAGTGCATCTCCTCTCTTTTTTGTAAAGCATCTAGTTTCAAGGGAGACCTGAAACAAAAAATGATAGAAAACTTTAATTAGGAAATTACTTTAAAGACAAATATATATATCAATTAAATATATACGTACAACTAGATATACTTACCAATATTTATTTACTTTGTTGTACCATCCGCATCCTCTCTTTTTTGTAATGCATCTATGATTATCTCATGATCATCCATTGAAAGTGTCCATAAAACTTTATTAGCAGGCCTCCCTTGATATCTAACTAGTTTTATATTGGTTGCCAAAATCAAATGTGAATAATGTATAATCTTCTTGTGTCTTTCATAATCTTCAAATGCAGGCAAGCCATTCTTTCTTATCAAATATTTCTGAAGCCAGGTGCCAACAACAATGACTGAACCAGTTGGATACTCAAAGTTGTCATCATCCACTCTAGGATGTACCAACTTATGTTTTCTCTCAACATATCTAGCCAACTAGTACTTTTTCTCCTCTTCATTCCCCTCAGGTGCAACAATAGCATACACATGTCCTACAAAAATAGATAAAAAATTCAATAAAGAGTGACTTATATTTAATTCACATATAAATATGCATACATATAAAATTCAACTCTTGATAAATAATGTACCTTCTTGTACAAGATCGGAAACACGATCATAATCATTTGATGCGAACGCTTGATTATCTTCAATTATTATTCCATGTTGAACATGTGTCGATGTAGGTGTTAAGGCTCTTTGTTGCCATTGTTCGACCCATTCCATATTTTCACAAGCCTCCCAATCACCTGTAATACAAATTTGACAAAAGCATGCCAACTCCCTTGTCCATATTGTCCATGTGTTTGCATTCGAACTCTTAAATGAATGCCATTTTTCAGATCCATTAATTGTTTTGCAATCTTGTCGAGAACAAATATCATTTTCTTCAACTAACCAAAAGAAGCGGTGAATTATTGAGCTCTCACTTATTCTTGTAGATAATTTGGTATTGCACCAATCTACAATTGTACGTGCATCTCTAAATTTTGTAGGATCCTCAAATTTTAGTTGCTCTCTAGCAAGAGCTCTTTTCACACATGCACCTGCTCCATCGTGTTCTCCCTTACCATGACCGGCTTCAAAAAAGCTCCATATGTGTTGGATATTATTTTCCTTATGAACTCTACATAACCAATAAAACATCCTAGCAATTTTGAATTGACCCGTGCAATTATCTGACCATATGAGATGTTCTAGTAGTTGAATTCCTCTTTCTTTTAAATTTTTGTAAAATATATCAAAACAATATTGAACAAACTCGGATGAATTTAATTGATTATCACTTACATAAAAATGGTACTCTCTCAAAAAAATTCTATTATCTTCTCTACTATCATTTGCATGTCTATAAACAATATGAACAAAAATAGCTTCTTGCACTAAATTATATTACTGTGATTGAATTTCTTCTTGTGGAGCAAGAGTATAATTTTCAGCAAAATCAACAACTGACAATATAGTTCCAATTGGGAATATGTTTTTACATAAACGAAATTGATTATCAAGCCAATGAGCATACTGAGAGTGTTGAACATATTTAGGTAAAATCTTATCTTTAAATTCTTTAATAAATGCATGCACACTAAATTTTTCAATAATTAGCTCACAACGTTTTCCATTTTTTCCATCTTTTAAAGAATACTCAACATTTTTTAATTTTTTTACATCTACTAATTGTTCTCCAAATTCATTTAAACTACTTTCATGCATACATTCTCCTAATAATGAAAAGTTAGAACATCTATCACATTCTCCAGAAATACATGATTTTAAATAAAATAAGTTTCCATTAGAGTGTTCACAAAACAAACCTGCTATAAAATCTTTGATTCTTTCAGGTGGCATATTAATACCACAAATGTCCTGCATAATTTGGTTAACATGCAAAGTGCATCGTATATATCGAAAACTATCATAATAATAACGAAATTGTACATGAGTCTTACAGCAACAAGAGATTCGTTATCTATTAATTCTAACATACCAAGGTTTACACTTTTCGAACGATCTTTGACTTATTTTAATATTCAATGGTAAGATTGAAGCATCTAAAAAAATTTATATAGTTCAGTTTGAGTCATATCTAAGAGATGCTTTGGATGAGGTACACGAATTTTGGAACCCACCCTTAATTTTAAGACATCTCTAATGTTAGGTGATACTCTTGTATTATCATGCCAAAATTTATCGATTAAAGATTTAATTACATTAGTTAATTTCATGTATGATCTTGGGATTCTACCACTAAAACTCCAACATTGATTAATTGGATCCTTTTCAATATTTTATCTTCTTTTAGCAGGTCTTATCAAATTTTTAGGATTTACTTTTATACATTTACTAATCTTACTTAACATTCTTTTATTTGAAGTTGCTTTATCAACTAAAGCAGTTGTTATTGCATGATGAGCCACATTTTTATCTTTAGATCAACTTTTCTTACCTATAGAATCAATAGCATTAGCAACACTAGATATGACTTGTTCTATTGAATCATCTTTCTTTTTTGGTTTTACAAAAATACCTAATTTTTTCATCACTTTTCTCATTTTCCACATTCTCATCAATTTCACCATGAGTTGACATTGGAATCCTAATTTCTTTCTATAAAAAAAATAATTATATATTTTATTTCCATAAGTTCTAATTTGTCTCCAAGAAACTTTACCACGAAGGTTATCTAGCACATATTTTTCAATTGTAAAAAAACATTTTCACCTTCATCCATACAAGGGGTTTCATTTTCATTCACACAAGGGGTTCCATTTTCATTTTCAAATGTAAAAAGGATTTCATTCTCATTTTCATCAATATGAGGGATTTGATTATCATTTGCATTCTCATAAGATAAATTTTCATCATTTTTTTGTTTTTGCATTCTTTCAACCCTAGAATTATTGATATCATCAATGGTGTATCCAGCTTCTTCTAAACAAGAACAAACAATATTATCAAGACTTGGGTTTGAAAAAATACCTTGAGAGATTGTTTGAATAGGTGCATTTTCCATATCATTGGGAGGTGGATTTGAAAACATACCTGAAGTTGTTTGCATAGGTACCATTTCCATATCATTCAAAGTTGAAGTTGAAGGCATAGTTGAGTTTGTCTCCATAATTGTATTTTCTTCTATATTCACCATCTCCACATTTGCATCATCTACATTAATTTCATCATTCATGGCTTCCTCTTCAACATTCATGGAACTAGATGCTTCCAAATTTTTCATTTGACGAATTATTTCTCTTCTATCCCTTTGTCTTTTTGCCTCCATATCTTTATTTGCTTGAATTTCTTTGGGTGTCATTGATTTTCTACACTTTTTCCTTTGTCTTTGCTTTGATCCCATGGTTACCAAACCCTCTTTGATGAAAAAACAAATGATTTACTTGTAACCAATTTTCAAATTTTCATCTCCTTCAAATATTCAAATAAAATTATGTACTATGAAGATCCTTTCTTCTATAAACTTTGAAGTACAAAAACATCATGAATACATCCAAAAACTCTCTTTTTTCAATCTTCTTGTAAATTATTCTTGTACTTGATTCCACTTTAGAAAATTCAGCTTGCACTTGTCTTTTCAACCAATTTGTAATAGAATATGCCCTGCACAAGACAAATTTGCAATAAAAAATACAGAAAATGGCACTTTCGGACCATACTGCAGAAAAAGAATGTTGCAGGAAAAATGTGTTGTATCAGAATTATTCAAATTAGGGGAAAATGGCTATTTTAAAAATGCATACACGTTACCTTTACCCAACGAGTAAAAACATAACGCATACGCGTTTCATTTAAATAACGCATACGTGTTTAACTAACATGTACGCGTTATTTAAAATATGGTTTCCCAACCCCCTTGCAGCCTTGGTTTTAGGCTCGAGAAAGGCTTGGAAATCTAAGCCTTAGCCTTTGACCTACAACTAAAAAACTAAGGCAAATTGAAGAAGAATGTTGAACTTTGACAATATGGCTGACAGACTTTTTTTATGAATCAATCTATAAAATTAAAACCCATTACAAAACATGATGTCTAGTTTCCAAATATATAATTTTTATTAGGATTGGATTACATTTTCTATTTTTTTAATTAATTTCAAATCAAACTAGTACTTAAACTTGAAATATCACTTTTTTTGTTTTTTAATAACTTTTTTTTGGTTAAGTTTCTTGTAAAAAAAATTATATGACATCAATCTTCAGACAATTCTTTACACAATGAAAAAAAAATTACAAAAAATGTTTAGTTTAGGTCAAATTATGTTGTTCGTACACGTTGATTTTTAAAAACAGCAATTAAGGCCAATAAAAAATTAATAAAAAAAATATTCAACAAAAAATTACAAAAAAAATTCCTCATCAATCTCATGTTGTTAGCTCTCTTTCCCCAAAAGGAATTAGCAAAATAGTTTTATTTGGGTCAAAAAGTGGTGTTCGTACATGTGCATGGTATGGTAAAAAAACAAGGACTTTTAAAAAGTGGTTTTTATAGATCCCTATCAAAATTTAATTTCTACTATGTGGGTATTTGAATAATTTACATATTTAGAAATTAGATTCAAAATGATAAATTTCATGTTAGTGACTTTTTTAAAAATTCATTGTGTAAGCACCTCAAATTTTCAGTCCAAGTGTGACAAATTCTGAAAAACAACAAAAACACTTACACTTTTTGAGCTTTTTGTGGACCCAACTTCTTGCATCAGCCCACACGCACTAGCACAGGAGCTCTGACCGATAACTTCACCATGGCCTTTTTCCCAATGGGGACTTGATCTCATAGGTAAGATACATTCTCCATCTTCCAATGGCCATAATTTCATCATTACCGCAACCGAATACTTCACCAAATGGATTGAGGCTATTCCTATGACCTATATTACCGGCACACATTTCCAAGTTTATCTTAAACTACATAATTTGTCGGTATGGTGTTCCTCAATCTATCATCACGGATAATGGTCGTCCATTCAAAAACCAAGAAGTCCACCATCTCTGTGAAGAATTTTGTATCCAACACCACTTTTCCACTCCATATTATCCACAACGTAACGGCCAAGTAGAGGCATATAACAAAAAAATCATTAGAATCCTCAAAAAGACCGTCAATGACGCTGGTCGTGACTGGCATTTATAGCTAAATCCTACCTTATGGGCTTATCGCACAAGCATCTGTACTCCCATCGATGCCACTGCATAGTCCTTAGTATTCAGTTCTGAAGCTATCTTACCTATTGAGGTTGAAATTCCTTCCCTAAGGGTATCTTTGAAAGGTCATATTGACGATGAAGAGTACCATGTATCACGACTACATGAGTTAGAATTCCTAGATGAACGAAGACAAAAGGAACTAGATCATCTTCAAGCATATCAAAACCATCTTCATCGCAATTATAACAGGAAAGTTTTGAATCGACATTTTTATATCGGTGACTTGGTCTTAATGGAGACCCCGAAAAATCAAGTTGAAAGAGAAAAACCAAGCAAGTTTGAACCAAACTGGTTAGGGCCTTATATAGTTACAGAAGCCTTTGGATCGGGAGCATATCAACTCTCAACCCCTAAAGGAGAACCACTTTTGTTACCAATCAAAAGCCTTCATTTGAAGAAGTTCTATGCATAGCTTCTGAGAACCTTGTCTTAATCATTAAAATACAAAAAAAAAATGTTACCTTGATGAAAACCTGGCAAACAAGCATCTTTGTGGCACTAAAAAAATTGAAAAATCAAAATAAAAAAATAGTAAAGAGAAATAATTCGTCCAATAGTGAAAACCACTTCGGTGGTGCTATGGATAAGTACCATGGTGAAAACCTAGCAAACAAGTGTCATGTGTAGTCGACTTCACTCCTTTGTCTACCATCATTCCAATCAGACTTTTCCACCATCACCCATAATAAATGATTGTCCTATCCATAACTTGGAATGATTGACATCAAGTCCACTTCATCTATTCAATCCATCCTATAGGTCTTATACCCAACTGGGGGAAAATCCTTGACCTGCATCATTTGGACCTTGCACTTACCATCCCAATGTCAAAAAATGTCCTGAAAAAACTCAAAAAAAAAATTATAAAATGTCCAGAAAAAATAAATCTAAAACATCAAAAAACTCTAAAAAGATAAAAAATAAAAAAATGTCAAAAATCCCTAAAACAAAGTCAGATTCAGTTGTGTCAAGTTAGTCATAGACATAGTCAAACTATGTTGCCTCTGTGAATGGACGTAGGCAAGGCCATTTGTCGATGTGCCCCCAAGGCATTAGGTCTGTCTTTCTAGTTTTGTCACATATCACACACATCAAATCATGACTCATTCTTTGTACATGTCAAATTCATTGGTCATGTCGAACTACGAGGTCTTTGTGTGTTTAACGTAGGCAAGACCATCAATCGATGAGCCCCCGAGGCCGCACTAGGTCATTCCATTAGAGTTTCTCACACTCATTATCATACATGTCGCAATCATTAGCTTAAGCACATATTTATTAATCATTTCAGTCAGTCAAATTTAGTCAAACTACGAGGCCTTTGTATGTACAACGTAGGCAAGGCCATCAATCGATTAGCCCCTGAGGCCGTACTACGTCAATCCTTTAGGGTACATTGTGTCAGTCAACATAAGTCATACATTGTCAACACACACACAGTAGTCAAAACATCAAGACAAGTCACATATCAACAAGCCAAAACAGGTCAACAATGTCATCAAGTCAAACCAAACAAATTGCCAAAACAATCAAACTTATGTCTTATACAAGATATGTCCTTGACAATGGACATTATCAATCATCATACCCTTATGCAGCTTGTCGCATCAACGGCATCAGGCTCAACATCTTATATAGTACGTGTCTTTCTAAAACCATGCTTTGTCATGCCTTACACAGATAGTCACAAAGTTGAAACCAGACTCAACGTCTTATATGGTATGTGGCATCCCTAACATCAGGCTATGTCAAACAATCAAATTATCAAACAAACAACAACAGATCAAATTTTGGCAAATATTTTTATTGGCTTTTTGACTTTTTATGGCTTATTTGATTTTATCTTATTGGCTTTGTCTTTGAGTTCGGTTAACAGCTTTATCAAGGATGTCCCATGAAGGATTTAGAGAAACAAGGATGTTTCGGGACTATTTTTCTTTGATTGTTGTCTACCAATTGTCTTTTAAACTTGGTTTTCAAGTTAGGTTACTAGCTTTCTCAAGGATGTCCCATGAAGGATTTAGAGGAGCAATAATGTATCCTGACTTTGTCTTTTCCTTTTATTGATTTTTGTGGTTTGTCTTGACAAAAAGACCAGGGCAATTTGGCCCTTAGTATGAGTCTGGACACTGCTTGTCTGCGATTGTCTGTTTTCGCAAGTGGATGACTTTGTACACCATAGTCTATCTCATATCATGGTGTGTACTATCCATTTGTGTCATGTCCCACCCAATGATGATTTAATTCAAGGCTTAGTTTGTACTTGGAAAAATATTGAAGATTATACATTCTACTAATACCCCTTTTTCAATACTAACATTTCAAATAATTTGCGCTAACATTACTTCTATCCTGCATAATGACAGAGTCCTGTGACACAAAAAAATAGATAATTTGCATATGCATATATTTTACAACCATTACATAGACATTGTCATATGTCTATATATACTACATTGTACATATATGTTGCATTTCAAAAACAACACAAAAAATGCATATCCATTTAGATAATCATGACATACATGCATTTACCAATTACAATATTGTGTAAATTATACATACATCCACATGGCATTATAAATAATAACATCAGTTGCATCTCATTTTCATAAGCATAGAATACATTCATCACATGTGTCAATATTGTGCATCCATCATCATATAGAATAAACATATAATCATATAAACACATCATCATAATGTAAATATCATAATCCATATCATATACCTACATAATAAGAAATACTACATAAACATATAGAACAACTACATCATCATATAGAACAACTACAAATCATATAAACATTTCCAAAAATTATATATATCGCTCAAAATAACATGTGTCACAATACAATGTCAAAGTGTATCAATCTAAAAGGAGCTTACAGGCTCTATGATCAAAATACAATGTCTACAAAAATAAAAATGTCACTATCCAATACTCCCACTGCTCCCATGTGGAGTCTGAAGGGGTGACTGTCGATGATGCACTCTTTGTGTTGAAGGAGGCCTACTATACGGTCCTGTCCTGGGTGGACCCACCACATCATCTGTGCTTTATGTTCGGCTATGGGACCTGCTCCGAGAACTTCCATTGTGTGCTTGTGAATATTTGGGAGCTCTCCTCTCAAGTGGTACCTCTGCCTCATAAAAATTCATGTAATATCTCTCTCACTCCCTAGCTCTGACTAGCTCCCAAGCAAAGGCTGCAACTAGCCCAGTACATAAAGCCCTCAACTCAATAATTCTACCCTATGTCTCATGTCGTTTGATGATTTCTTGATCCCAGTCCAAGTAGGAACTATATCTTTCCATCTATATAGCATCTTGATCTATGGTAATTACCCTCACCCTCTCCTCCAAGGCCTCTACTACACTATCCCTAGGAGCCTCCTCATCCTTTCGTGGTCTCTCCCCCACCTTCACATCCCAGTAGTCCATAATCCTATCCTGGAGCTCCCTCTCCTGCTCTCCCATGACCTCCTCCTCCTCCTCATCCATACCATAACCTACCAAAATTTTGAGGACATCAATCTCCTAGCCTCCTTGATGTAGAGTGGCAGGGAAGAACAACTAAACTCAGATGTCAAGACTCTTTATTTCATGCTTCTCTCAAATACTCTTATGTGAAATCCTTCAACACACTATTCCCTTAAGGAAAATACCCTACACACCTAGGTTTCTTGAAATCCAACAACCAAGAGGGTTTGTATCCACTTGGAACATGTCAAATAGGACTAAACCAAACCATAACACTCAAATTTGCACTTAGGAAACTCCATTTTCTCATCGCTCTAACCACTAGGCCTCTTTACTCCTATAAGGCTTGTAGCCCTTCCCGGGAGGACAATCAAAATAAAATATGCATATGAACTTGTACTAGTCCCAAACCACTGAACTTAGATAGGTATTATATGCCCCTAAAAGGCCCAAAAGTCTCCCTTTGTGACAGTGAGTGGAAAAAGGTGCAATGGACCAAAACAACGTTGCTCCAAGAGGCCTAATTGGTTGGCTACAACAAAATAGTTGACTATCTAGGCTCTCCCCTTCACCCCAAATCCTTGACAAAGATTCTTATAGGCTATTCACATACATTTCTATCATCCCTAAGTTCCTTCACTATTAAAATCACCCTAAATAAGCAAAAGTCAGCTTTTTGCTTCACAAGCTAGGCTTGTCACATGAGGATGCCAGGCCTAGGACATTGCAAAACTTCCTCCACATAGCATGTCATTTTCCATAACCCTGAAAATATGAAAATATACACAAATATCTTCCATGCCACCAAGAATTAGTAGTGTTACAACGTGGATATGGAAGGAAGAGCCATTCTTCAATCAAAACCCTAGTTTTGAAGGTTTTCAGACCAGTTCCTGCTAAAATGGTGATATCTTCTTTTATACTCAATTCAAACTTTTCAAATTACCTCCAAAAGAAAGCCAAGTCTTCCCTCTATCCAACCATAATAGGATTTTACCTGTACAGTACGTACAGAGGCCATACCACGCAGTAGAACTGGAAATTTACACAGATTTTCTAGAAAACAACAAGCTTTTTCATTAGAACTTCAAAACATGATTCATCAACACCATGCCTCGACTATGAGAGGATTATTTCTACCTCCAACAAACCTTCCCAATGTCCTCCAACTGAAATTTGAATTAGTTGGATGTTGGAATATAACTGACTTTTGAATTATTCCAACTAGACTCCTAATTGCCTAGTTAAGGCAATGTACACACTCCCAATAAGCTCGATTACATTGAGAATTTGAAAGGTGTTAAAACACCACAAAGCACATCCAAATTAACAATAAAAACAAGGTGACTCCCCTCAAATAACTAGTTGCACCAAGACATCTTAATTCCTTAACTTGCCTAGATGCACCAAGTTCACATGGTGAGGAAGGAAACCTTGTTTTTACATTGAAGCTGACCACCAAGACCAAAAACTCGACAACAAGCCTAGGAAACCTATTAAAAAAATTATGATATGGTCCTTAGGACCTTATTTTATCAACTAGACACAAAGACCCAAACAAAATCAAAAACCAATACATATTAGGCCCATTGGACCCATAGGTGCTCTTGCACCATACTCCCAGGTAAGAAAAATCTCAAGTCCTCTTTGAGATCAGCTCTTCTACTATAGTCCCATGTTGTTTAATGTCATTTTTAGACATCTATGTTGAATTTTCTTCAAATAGGCCTTTCCACTTGACCAGATATTCCTTGTAGACCTTATTTCTAGTCCTTTGTGTCTCCTTGGTGTCTAGAATGCATTCAAGAGTCATAGGCTGGCTTGGTGGTAGTTTCATCACCCAATATTCATCCTCCATTACTACTATACATGTTTCATCACCTACATTCACAGAAGCTTTGAAAGGATACAAATCATAGATGTTAAAGATAGGAGAGATTGACACCCCAGGAGGTAGCTCTATTTCATAAGCATTTTGGCCTAACTTGTGTACCACCTTGCAAAGTCTTATCTTCTTCATCATTAGTTTGTTATACTTTCCCTTTGGAAGTCTCTCCTTCTTCAAGTGTTCCATAACCAAATATCCAACCTTGAATTGGACATCCTTCTTTAAATCTTCCTTTTCTTTGTACTTCTCCGCATTCTTTTGAAGGGTTTCCTTCACTTGTTGATGAATGTCCCTGATTGTAACAGCAAAATCCTCTCCTTGAGCACTTCTCCTATCAACTCCTTGCAGATATCTTAGTTCATAGACCCCTCTAGGGTGAATTCCATAGACTACTTCAAAAGGACTCCTTCCAATGCTCCTATTCATGGAGTCATTATATGAAAATTATGCTTGAGGTAAAACTAGATCCCAAGCTTGTCCATGCTCCTTGGTAAGACACCTTAGGAGGTTTCCCAATGATCTATTCACCACTTCAATTTTTCCTTACATTTGTGGATGGTATGCAGAGCTAAAGGATAGCTTTGTGCCAAGTTTCTTCAACAAGGTCCTCCAAAAGTGACCAATGACCTTAGAATCCCTGTCAGAAATAATGCTTAAAGGCAATCCATGTATCCTAACAACCTCCTTAAAGAAGAGACCTGCTATATGAGATGCATCATTGGTACATTTACAAGGAACAAAATGAGACATCTTACTAAACCTATCAACCACCACAAAAACACTATCAAAACCTCTTTGGGTTCTAGGCAGCCCCAATACAAAATCCATACTTACCCTCTCCCAAGGCCTATTGGGAATGGGGAGTGGTTGATAGAGTCCTGCATTTAATGAAGTCCCCTTTTATCTTTGACATATTGTGCACCCTTCCACATACCTTTTCACATCCACTTGCAGCCATGGCCAATAATAATACCTCCTAACTTGTTCCAAGGTCTTATCAAGGCCAAAATGATCTCCAAGGCTCCCACTATGTTTTTCCTTTTATAATATTCTCCCTCATTGAGCATTTAGGCACACATAATTGGCTTCCTTTAAAGAGAAAAAAAAATTGAAAGAAAAAAATCAGATTATTCACCATGAAAAGTATTCAAATGTTGCTCACAAACATTGTATACCTCCTTGAAATTTGAGTCTTCATGATACATGTCCTTCAATGCATCAACCCCCATACTTTGGAGTTGGATCTCTTGCACTACAAGTGCCCTTCTACTGAGATCATTTTCCACCTTATTTGCTTGGCCCTTCTTATGCTTTATTGTGAATGTATAGGCTTGCAAAGACTCCACTCACTTCATGTGCCTATGATTGAGTTTGTCCTGTGTATTCAAGAAAATCAAAGCATGATTATTATTATAAACAAAAAATTCTTTAGGTAACAAGTAGTTCCTCCACTTTTTGAGGGCTTGGACCATAGCATACAATTCCAAATCATAGGAAGAATACTTCCTCTTTGCTTCATTAAGCCTCTCACTGAAAAATGCAACCGGTCTACCTTCTTGGCTCAAAACAGCCCCTATTGCTTGATTACTAGCATCACACTCAATGGTAAAAACCTTATCAAAATAAGGGAGCACAAGTATAGGTTGTTGTGCTACTCTCTTTTTCAGATATTCAAACCCTTTATCAGCCTCATTGGTCCAAGAAAAATTACCCTTATTACATCCTTTGATGGTGTCCAAGTTTGGTGCACAAATTTGACTAAAGTTCTTGATAGAATTTCTATAAACTCTTGCAAGTCCATGAAATCTCTCACATCTCCCATGGATTTTTGGGTTGGCCAAGTAAGAATAGCATCCACATTTGAAGGATCCATATTCAAACATCCCTTGGAGATGACAAATCCAAGGTAAACTAGTTCTTCCTTCATGAATTCACACTTTTCCATGTTGGTCAGTAGCTTCTCCTCTTGTAACCTCTTCAATACCATGTCAAGGTGCTTTAAATGTTCTTCTTTAGACCTGCTAAACACAAGAGTATCATCTAAGTAAACCACAACAAACTTTCCAATGGAAGGTTTCAATACCTCATTCATAAGGTGCATAAAGGTGCTAGGGGAATTTAACAACCCAAAGGGCATCACCAACCACTCATAGAGGCCTTCATTAGTCTTAAAAAATTTCTTCCATTCATCCCCCTCTCCATTCCTTATCTGATGGTAACCACTCTTCAAATCAATCTTGGAAAAGTAAGATGCTCCTGATAAACAATCCATGAGGTCCTCCATTCTTGCCATTGGGAACCTATATCTGATTGTGATCCTATTAATGTCTCTTGAATCAATGAAAATCCTCCAATTCCCATCCTTCCTTGGTGCTAGGATAGTAGGAACAACACATGGACTCAAACTCTTCCTCACTAGCCCCTTATCCATCAATTCTTGCACCTGTCTTGCAATCTCCTCATTTTAGGAAGGTGTCATCTTATATGCAGCCTTATTGGGAAATGTGGCCCCTGGAATTAGATAAATATGGTGGCTTATATCCCTAATGGGAGGTAGGGAACTAGGCAATTCATTCACTGTTATATCCTTGTATCTTTCTAACAATTCTTGGACCTCCTTAGGTACACCTTCCTTCTTCTTTGTGGGAAAATCTACTTCACTCTTTGGCTTCATAATCAGGAAGAATCCTCTTCCTCCCCCTTCTTTCAAGGTCTTCATGAACTCCTTCTCACCCACCATCAAAACACTAGGCCCTTCATTCTTTGCCTTGTCTTCTTCTAGGAGAGATGAGAGGTTGTAAGTCACCCCATTCTTCACAATGGAGTGTGTGTTCTTCTCCCCATCATGCTTGGCCTTCCTATCAAACTACCAAGGCCTACCAAGCAGCAAGTGGCACACATCCATAGGGATTATGTCACATAGGATCTTATCCTTATATGGCCCAATGTTGAATTATACCCATACTTGCTCATTCACCAAGACCTGTTGTCCTTTACTAAGCCATGAAACTTTGTATGGGTTAGGGTGAGAAATCCTTTTTCAAATTCAATTTTTTCTACCATCTCAATTGAAGCAAGATTATCAGTTGATCCTGAATCCACTACCATCCTAAATACTTTACCTTGTACCTTGCAATTGATTATGAAGAGTGCTTTCCTTTGTGGGGGTTCTTCAGGGATTGGTACCTTGAGCAAAGTTCTCCTAATCATCAAGTTCTCTCCAACTTCTGATGTGAGGTTCATTACAGGTGAAGTCACACTCTCTTCATCTTCATGCACTAGTTGATTACTCCTCTCTCCACCATGAGAGCTTGAGCCTTGCTTTTTCAGGGCATTTGAAGGCTGGATGCCCAGGTTGGTTACAAGTGTAGCATCTCCCTAAGAACTGGTTGGAGCCTCTTCCTCCATTAAATCTTCCTCTACCATTGGATCTCCTAACCTTGAATCCCCATCTATTACTTGAGTCTCCACCTGATTCACTATGGCTAGATTCTTCTTGATGTTTTTGGGACTGATTTATGCCCCCAAATCTACCTCTACCTCTGAAATTCTTGCCTCTTCCTCTACTTTGTTTCTCTTCTTTTCTTCGTATCTTCTCTTCAGCCCTATATGCAATTCGTATACAATCCTCCATGGTATTGGGGATAACAAAACTGATCTCATCTTGTATTTTGAGTCTTAGGCCATTGATATACCTGGCCACGTTTTCCAACTCACTTTCTTTGCGATCACATCTCATGCTCAACTTGTAAAATTGCTCAGTGTAGGATGAAACATCCATGTCTTTTTGTTTCAAATTTTGCCTCTTTTTGTATTCCTGCACCTCATGATCAGCAGGGATAAATTGTTCCTTCAACCTATTCACCATCCTATCCCATGAGTTGATCATAGACTTACCCAACTTGACCCTTTCTCCTTGGGTGAAATTCCACCATGTCAAGGCGGATCCCTTCAACTTTGTTTTGGAAAACTTTAATTTCTTATACTCTGCCATGTTTTTGTATTTAAAATAGTTATTCAATGCCTCCACCCACTCTAACACTTCTTCCACATCCATCTTTCCACTGTATATTGGCAAGTCCATCTTTACCTCAAAGGACTCTCCTCTGGATGCTTGCAAGGCTTTAAGGATTCTTCTCTCATGAGGGGGTATCTCTTCCCCTTGAGGGTTCTCTTCATCTTCTTCACCCTTTGGCTCTTCTTCAGAGGAACTCTCTTCCTCAACTGCCAATCCTCTTCTTTTGTCTCTTGCTTCCAAGGCCTATATCTCTTCTCTCAAGTCCTTCAACTCCTTAGCAACCACCGGTCCAGGTTTTGGAGGTATGATGTCTTCCCCTCAACAACTACCTACAATCAGGTTATGATACCACTATGATGCAAAGTGATGGGGAAGAACAACTAAACCCATATGTCAAGACTCTTTATTTGATGTGTCTCTCAAATACTCTTATGTGAAATCCTTCAACACACTATTCCCTTAAGGAAAAGACCCTACACACCTAGGGTTCTAGGACTCCAACAACCAAGAGGGTTTGTATCCACTTGGAACATGTCAAATAGGACTAAAAAAAACCATAACACTCAAATTTTCACTTAGGAAACTCCATTTTCTCATCGCTCTAACCACTAGGCCTCTTTACTCCTATAAGACTTGTAGCCCTGCCCAGGAGGACAGTCAAAATAAAATCCACATATGAACTTGTACCAAGCCCAAACCACTGAACTTAGATAGGTATTATATTCCCCTACAAGGCCCTAAAGTTTCCCTTTGTGATAGTGAGTGGAAAAAGGTGCAATGGACCAAAACAACGCTGCTCCAAGAGGCCTAATTGGTTGGCTACAACAAAATAGTTGACTCTCTAGGCTCTCCCCTTCACCCCAAAGCCTTGAAAAAGATTCTTATAGGCTAGTCACATACATTTATATCATCCCTAAGTGCCTTCACTATTAAAATCACCCTCAATAAGAAAAACTCAACTTTTTGCTTCACAAGCTAGGCCTGTCACATGAGGATGTCAGGCCTAGGACATTGCAAAACTTCCTCCACACAGCATGTCGCTCTCCAGAACCCTAAAAATATGAAAATATACACAAATATCTTCCATCCCACCAAGAATTAGCAGTGTTACAACATGGAGATGGAAGGAAGAGCCATTCTTCAATCAAAACCCTAGTTTTGAGGGTTTTCGGACCAGTTCCTGCTAAAATGGCGATATCTTCCTTTATACTCAATGAAAACTTGTCAAATCACCTCCAAAAGAAAGCCAGGTCTTCCCTCTATCCAACCATAATAGGATTTTACTCGTACAGTATGTACAAAGGAAGTACCATGTAGTAGAACAAGAAATTTACAAATAAATTTTCCAAAAAACAGTAAGCTTTTTCATTAGAACTTCAAACAATGAGTCATCAACACCATGCCTCAACTATGAGAGGCTTATTTCTACATCCAAAAACCATACCCAATGTCCTCCAACTGAAATTTAAATTATTTGGACATTGGAATACAAGTGAATTTTGAATTATTCCAACTAGACTCCTAATTTCCTAGTTAAGGCAATGTACACACTCCCAATAAGCTCAATTACATTGAGCATTTAAAAGGTATTAAAACACCACAAAGCACATCCAAATCAACAAGAACAATAAGGTGACTCCCCTCAAATACTTGGTTGCACCAAGGCATCTTAATTCCTTAACTTTCCTAGATGTACCAAGTTCACATGGTGAGGAAGGAAACCTTGTTTTTACATTGAAGCTGACCACCAAGACCAAAAACTCAACAAAAATCCTAGGAAACCTATTACAAAACTTATTAGATGGTCCTTAGGACCTTATTCCATCAACTAGACACAAAGACCCAAAAAAAATCAAAAAACCAAAATATATTAGGCCCATTGGACCCATAAGTTCTCCTACACCACTCCTCCTCTGCATGCTCCTCCCCTACTACCTCCTCAGTTGCGTGCTCTCCCCCAATATCTGCCTCTCCTCCACCACCAAGTTCTAACATGGGTATGTACTCACCTTCACCCTTCACCTCATGAACAGGTGATAATCCACCTCCTCTCCTACCTCTCCTACCTCATCGACCTCGTCAACCACCTCTACCACCACTACCATCATCACAGCCTCCTCTACCACCCCTGCCTCCAACCCTACCTCCACGCCGACCCCTATGCCCTATCCCCCATCTCTCAACTAGAGCCGGATCATCTAGATCTGTATACAAAATAGGCCATTTCTCTACCCACCAAGCATTATATGTTGTTGCCATGTCGAGATCTTCCACACCACCCCTTCATCCCCACTGCATAGGTTGTAAAGTATGAATATTTGCCTCTGTTGTAGCTATGAGAATCGTAGGACCCCATAATGGAACCTCTATAGAAGATCGAGAAAACTCAGCTTGCCCTTGAGGCTCATCTTGCACCTCTCCAAACTGTCTCAACACTCAATCTGGCAAATGCCTCTCAATATTGTGCACACTAGACAGTATTTTGCCAATAAAATACTAAGTTTTTCGACAAAATGGCAAATGTTTGTCCTCATCCGACCATTGACCACAGTCCATATACGGTCTCCAAGTAAATTGAACCAAAGTATCAAGTGCATGTCTCTAGTAACCAGTATCACCAACATGATTGCGTAATGTTTCCCGCATAACGGAAAATATATGGTGATCTAGCATCCTGATCAGAAGTAACTAGGGGATGGAACATAGCAATGTGTTCCCATGCCCAGATCATAAGAAGGGTGGTACCACAGCTCATCGATTGTGTGTCTCTATAAGCTATGTCATGTAGATGAAAATATAACATGGCCAGTACACATGGCCCCCATACATATACTACCTCCTGCTCTAACATACCTACCAACATCTCCCCCCACCCAACAAGAAATCCATGACCTCGACGGTCAAGAAGAACTATACCCGCAATCAATGTACAAAGCATACAATCAATACGCTCATATCTCTCTGCTAGTGCATGCCATCTAATCTCATAATGCTTAATGTCAAACCGCCTAATATCATCATATACATAAAATCTAGTAATCTCACTATATCCCCTCTGAGTATCATACATCACCCTCTCGCCCCTAATGGGAAATCTCAGGATCCTGTCCTCTAATGTGACTGTTGCCTCTCTAGTAGGACAATGAAAAGAGGAGGTCTCAGAATGCCACCTCTCACAAATTGCACTCAACATACATTTGTTTTCCTGAATGGTGGGCATAGTACAGACATGGTGCAAACACAATCTCCATATCAACCATGTCTCGGCACTCTGTAAGTCATCTCAAAGCTCATATGTCATCGGTCGTGACTCCCGGGTGTATATCGGATCTAGTACAACCTGCAAGGACATCAAAATACTATGTGTCAAAAAATAGAACATTCATCTTTGCATCACAATTTTTTTTCAAAAGTTTGACAGTCAAATGCATCGCTTTAGTATCAAATGCGGTGCACAATCTCAAATGTGTCATTCAAATTTTCAAATGTGGTGCACAATATCAAATGCATCGCATATGCATACATATGTGTTGCATGATTTCAAATACATCACAAAATTAAAAACACCTACCTATCAGATAAATGTGTCAAATTATTTGCAAATGTGGTGCAATTATTACTGCCTATTCTAACATGCAAATGTGATTCGAAAATACAAATGCAATGCAGAACCCTACATGCAACATTGGAAAAATCAAATGCGGTGCAGCCTAAATCACATGCATTGATTTCCTAAAAATGACCTAAATGACCTAGATGTATTTTTACATATGCGTCATTCTGCGAGCACATGTGTCATGTACGAACACATATGCGTTGATTGTCAAATGACGCATCTGGAAAAAAAAAATTAATGCCTAGAAAAGCGTGCAAAACAAAATTTTAAAAATATGGTTCAAGGGTACATACTGGGGGTCCTACGTCGGCGGGGCATCTGAATGTCCGAATGTGGTATTCACGATGCTCAGTGTATGGTACAAGCAACATATTCACTCAAAGCTCGGAGCTAAAATCAAGGATTTTCAATTGTTTAGGGTGCAAATGAATTGGTTTTCACCCCAAATCCTATTTATACCTAGGGTTTTGGAGGGTTTTTTCTCAAACTTTTTGTATTGGACACGTAATTTGACAACTTCCAACATCCATTTCTTGACCAGATCACTTTGAAATCAATTTCTTTCACCACCATCGAACTTCTGACTATCAAATTACCTAATCAGGACAATTTCCAAAAAAAACAATTTTTTTTCAAAAAAAATCATTTTTCTCGAGGGGGAATACCCTAACCTATTTCACACTGGGGCATGATAGGGGAAGGATTTAAATAATTTTCTTTGACACAATGGCCGAAACAACATTGTATCAAAGAGGGGCAAACTGTAGACATTGAAAACTGGTCTAGACCTGTGAGTACCATTTTCGACATATTTCTAATGTTCATTGTCACAATTAAATAATGTTAATTATTTAATTACTTTCTAAAGTCACCTTTCTTCTATTAATTAAATAACCTTAATTATTTAATTAATTCATTACAACCTTTATTCAATCTTGATTAATTAAATAAATTTGATTTATTTAATTACGTCACTAATTAATTAATCCCCTTTCTAAATTAAATAATTTATTATTTAATTTATCCTTTATCACATTTTCGACTATAATTAAATATTCATTATGAATTATTTAATTATACAATAACCTTTTCGACAGACAATTAAATAAATCTTTATTTATTTAATTAAATCTTCAAATTTTGAATGTTGAATTAAATATTCATTTAATTCATAAATATTATTATTCCTCGAATATTCCTTTGATTAGATAATCACCTAGTAATTATCTGATTATTCACTTACTGCTTAAGTCAAGATCTAATTCATCAGTCAATTATCTCATGATTAATTCCTAATGATCAGACTTTTTGTCTCGATCAGTCAATCTTATTCTTCTGTGTGCAAACTATTATTAATTAAATAATATTATTTAATTCATTCATTCATTCGTGCATTTGAACACAATGTTTTTGCTTCATCTTTCAGATGCAATTCTTCTTCTTCTGATTTTTGAATAGTCTCAACATCAGATTAAATTATTATTTAATTTAATCTTCATCATGCAGACCTTTTTCACTCACGTTGTAACTGACAACAAATCTCACATCGCATGGCATTCATCAATCTCGATCATTGGTCTCTCTTTCAAATTTGAGTTGATCATTTGAAAACCAATTTTCTATAAATTGACTGACTTTTATCATTATTTCTCCTCTCAAAATCTGTATACTTTAGGAAACTTATAATCTTTGATATTTTGCTAAATCAATATTCAACATGCCATAATTGAATAAGTGAGAAATTTGAGGGCAACTATTGCACAAATGGTAAAATGGAGAAGTGCAATCAAGGTCATTCGAAGGAGTATACAGATGTTCGGTGAGATTGTTTCGTTTATAGTGTTGTTTATTTCTTTGTTCTTTGTTGTTAAACGTAGGATTAGATTAGTGTTATTAATGTTTTTATTGCTAGCCTTCTTGTTTGAGTCTTATTTCCAGATATTCATTGCATGCATTTAGGTATCTTTCATATAGCTCAAAAAAGTCAAAAAGTGCATTATTTTGTTTCAAAATTGTATCAAAATCATCACTTCGAATTTTAGCATATTAGAATTAGTCAATTATTGCATTGTAGATCTAGAAATTACATTCGAAATTTTCATTTATTGTTTAAATATTTTCAACATTGTTATACACTTTCATTTTGAATCACATTGTCATAACTTGAAAAAAATTTGGAAAAATATTCACTGTCAAACCTATTTTCACATAGACCCAGAAGTCTTAAACAGTCTCATAAATAGTTAGACTCAATTTTTCAAAACCTTATCCAAGACACAGATGCCCTAGGCAGCTTTTTCCTACCTTTTTTGGCTCAAATTCCTATGACAAAGCTCTCTCAAGGTCCTCTATCTAAATCTGATGTCTATTTTTGAATTTTGTTTTCAAACCTATCTGATTTTGATCATTTGATCCATAAGTCAAGTAGCAACATGTTTCATTTCCAAAGATGTGGTTTTGATATGATAATGCATGACTTGTATAATTATCTCCCTACTTATGAGTATAATCTAAGGAAATGAAATGATATCATTGACAAGCATGTTAGTCATTCTCTCAATATCTCTCCTAATTGTGAGAGTATCTTGGTGCAGGAGAATGAAATCATTGGTCACACATTTATTAACATCACTTTTCCTAATCTTCATTCATCCCCCAATATTTCTCCTACTTGTGAGAATTTTTTGGTGTAAGAGGATGAGATCATTGACAATCATGACAATCATGTTTGTTCTTCTCCCGATATCTCTCCTATATGTGCAAAAGGTATCTCGGTGATAGAAGATCCAATCATTGAGCATCTTGAGAATCTTGTTTGTTTCTCTCCCAATACCTCACCTACTTAGTAAGATATTGTGGCGCAATAGTATGACATCATTGATACATTTCTTTTAAAATATAGTAAGAGGGATTGTGTATATGAAGATGCTAAGGTGACCTTAGATCCCCCCTTCATAGAAGATCATCAACAAGTAGATAACTCAATTGAGGTTATAATTGCCAATTGGCTATTAGTTCTCCTTTAATTATTGGACCTCCTAAAATTCCTCTAATTATTGGACCTCCTAAATCACATCTCATTATAGGACCTCCTAGACCTCGTGGCCATATCCTAAACTTTATAAAACAACTCACTAGTAATCATGTGTTAAAACAACCAAGTTATAATGTAGTTGCTCACACATATAACACTAGAAACAAAAAGCAACCAAAAAAACACCAACATCCATCATATTACCTCAACCATACCTCCCACCCACACCTAACATTCCTTAGCATAGTGATAAGGAGTATGATGTTGTAGAACAACTTTGTAATATCCTATCCAAGATTTCTTTGTGGGATTTGATTCAAACATCACATGTTTATCATGGCATGCTTTAGAATGCTTTGCATAAAGTTTTTGTCCCTCCTATTTAACAACCAAATGATTTGGGTGCTTTGATTGAGAGTATGAACTCACCTAGTATGGACATTATCTTTCATCAAAGTGAGTTACCCCCTTTGGAAACACAAAAATAAAATGATGCTTTGATGATAATGGTTGTTATTAACAAGATTAGGATTAGGTGTACCCTTATTAACAATGGTTCAGGGCTTAATTTTTGTAACATTAACCTTTCAGACAAAATTGGAGTGTAAAAAACCTTATTCCAACTTGATGCTTTATCAATTAAAGGTTTTGATAATGTGGGAAGACAACTTATTGGTGTGATAACATTGCCTGTTAAAGTTGGTAAGGTTGTATTGCAAACTCCTATCTATGCCATACCCCATGACCTTTCATATAATATTCTCTTGGGTAGACCATGGATTCATGAGATGAAAGGATTTCCTTCAATGCTTCATCATTTAATAAAATACACATACAACAATAAGCTTTACACAATAAAAGTTGATCCTAAGTCTGAAAATTGTTTACAAACTGAAACAGGAATGAAAAGTTCGTTTAGCACATTGATCCCAACTTCAAAAGTGGAACCTTTACAAATTGAAGACAAAGATGAGTGCTTTTCATCCATGACAAAGTTGTTGGATGATTATTGGGGATCCTTAGATTTCACACCTACATTCATGGGGGAATACAAGATTACATAATCAAAAATAGAAAAATAGAAAGAAGTTGCAATGATATCAACACAATCTATCATTGAATCATCCATAACTACTAGCAAAGAGGAAAACACAAATTACATATCCATTTATGATGAAAATTATTATGAAAACCACCTTCTTTAAAAGAAATGGAAGCCATTTATGGAAGGGATTATCAATTTTTGAAATAATTTGGCTATAATGGAAAAAGATGTGGTGTAAAAGAACAAGGTATTTGTATCCCCGTAGAGCTCAACATGCAAGAAAAAATAAAAGGTCTTATTTATTTTCCTTCAAAAATAATGAAAACATCACAAATACCTTCACTTAATTATGCAAGATTATCCAAAGAAAAATAGCATTATTTGTTGCTCCTTGCCATGTGGTAGTTATAGTATCACACAATACTCACTACCATGCATGGGGGTATAAATTAAGTTTTATTCAATCATATTTCATCTTGCAAGGAGCAGCATATCACAATCTATCTTGGCTCACCTATTATCCCTACACTTAGGGGGAAAGGGGTTGGATATTCTTGTGTGAGGTGCATTCCTTCTAGTAAGGGATCCCTTTCTTTCTTCTTAAAATGTTAGTGTAGCAAGTAAACTAACATTTTAAGGGGGCGCATATGGTCCCCTACTCATTGTTTGCATAATAAATGGTCCCTTGTTAGTGATGATAAAATACATCTCCTAGAAATTGTGACCTTTTCAATGAAAGTGTGGCCTTCTCAATCTATGTTAGTGTGTCCTTTGTGGTGATATTAGGTGTGATATCCCTTACGAGTGTGACTTTTCTTGGCATATTATGTTCCCCTTGGTGGTAATTCTATGGATATTATTCCCTAAGGTGTGAGTCTTTTATTCCATGACATATCCTCTCTTGGTGGTGATTTCATGTGTGATATTCCCTAAGGTGTGACCCTTCATACATTGAGCAATGTCCCTTTTGTTGTTTTAGTACATGTTGTGTTTGTATTGATTATAACACCCCTTGAGGTTTTGGACTTGTCTCGTTTCATCTTCTTATACATTTATTCACCTTCTTAGGTGAGTCTTTACACCTTCTTAGGTGAGTTTATGCACCTTCTTAGGTGAGTATTTTTGCCTTCTTAGGTGATTTTATGCACTTCCTTAGGTGAGTTTGTTGTTTATGCACCTTCTTAGGTGAGTCTTTGCACCTTCTTAGGCAAGTTTTTGCACCTTCTTAGGTGACTTTATGCACTTTCTTAGGTGATACCTTCGAAAAATTGGTTCATGGATTCAGAATAATACATTTTTTTGATATATGAACACCTCTTTTAACATGGCCACCGAGCATAATGCACCTTTCTTGATAGTAGACCTATGTGTTTCATGAGTTTATATAATAATGCAACTTGCTAGCCTTATGGAACCCATCATATTGCATGGACACCTAGCATAACATAGCTTGCTATCCAATGGATCCATGTGGCTCATGAGTGATTTGGCATAATGCAACTTGCTAGTCCTCATGAGAGAATTATTTGACTAACACTCATTCAATGGATGGTGTTTGGTATTTGAGACAATTTAAGATTGGGGTCTCTTTACCTTATCAACTCAAATCCCTTTAGTATTAACCTTGTGTTTTTTTATGTGTCTTTTGTGTGTCTTCATCATGTTTGCATTGTGTTTGCATCATGTTTGTTTTCATTTTTTTGTTTCATATGTTATGTCATGTGTGTTTTCATCATATATGTTTGTGTATGTTATCTTGATGCATTTTATACATGTGTTTTCCTTTGTGGTTATGTTGGTTTTCCATGAGATCTTGGATCTTGGGGGCTTGCACACCCCCCCTTGACCCTTAGGCATCCTATCTCTTCAACATTTAGACAATCAGACCCCTCTTGACATAGATCTTCCACTTTAGTATGAGTCTGAGTGTAAGTTCATACTCTCACTAAAGTGGGGGCTAAATTTAGCATCATAAATTGTCGCCCTTGATAATTTCACACTATATTTTGCATCCCCTTAAATTATTTGACCTAATTGAAAACATAATTTCCTAAATTATGCATTCCATGGCCTATTTTTACTAATTATCGACAAATTGCAAGCGAAAAACAAATGCATTCATCTAATACTTTTCCCCTAACACCTTAATTTCTAAAAAATAGGTTTGGGAAACATATGCCCTATGGCAAATAGGTCCCATTATGGTGAAAGTGTCCCCTATTTTGGCTCTAAATTCAAATATGTTGGTGTTGACACTTTATTATTTATGTAGATATCCTAAAATTTCCTAGCCTGTGAGTAACATTTTAACACTGATTATCATCCTATTCCTAATGATTAAATAATATTCAATTATTTAATTATCGTCTAATTCCACATGCTATTATTAATTACATGATTTTATATTATTTGATTAATTCACTTTAATTTTTTTCTCCCTGATTAATTAAATAAATTCTATTTATTTAATTACGTCCCTAATTACCTTCATTCTACTAAATTAATTAAATAAATTAATATTATTTAATTAATTATCCACTTTCCTACTTTGAAATTAAATAATTACTTTAATTATTTAATTATCTTATATTCTCTCAACATTATCCATTCCTTAATAATAAATTTATTTATTTATTTATTTAACTAATTCCCACTTGTGCATCCCTTTAATAATTAATTATGTTACTCATGCATTTCTACCTCATTCTTAATGAACACTCTCTATAAATCAAATGACTAATCAATGCCAGTCTACTGGTCAATAAAATCAATTCACTCCTACTCAGTGTGAGTTAATGGAGTAATAAATTCTTCATATAAACAGTTATCTAAAATCATGTAATCAGTTAATTGATCAATCAATTCCTCTCAAGGATTCTACACCCTTGTTCTCTTCAATTATTCTTTCAATCTTGATCGTCCATCCAAATCATCATTTTCTATAAAAGAGACCTTCTTCATTTGAAGGTTAACCATGAATTTGTGAGATTTTTCATCTTTTATCATATTCAGTATCCATTTGAGCTTGAAGCAATATAGTGCACAAATAAATTTGAGAGCAAAGGCAAAATGGAGATGAATCAATCTTGGCATAAGGAAGGTATATTCTTTGATTTTCTATTTGATTTCTTATGTTGATTGTGCTCAATTGTTAAATTAGATTGAGATTTCCTGAATTATAATAGTTAGTGTTGTTATTTATGATTCATGTTGATTTATACATCTCTTTTTTGGTCATACAAATGGTGAACCCAATGTGAACTAACAAATTTTGTGAAAATTTTGAGAAATTTTGAGTTACAAGATTTACACCACAATCGTTCTGATATAGCACCACATCTGAAGAATTTGGCACCATATTTGTATGCAAAGCATCACATCTGTCACAAATTTGTACCGTATTTTATTGTGTTTTCAAATTTTCATTTTCTACTAACGATTGTTGTTTTGGCTTATTACACAAGACTAACAACTTTTATCTGATACTTTAACATTTCAATTTTATTTCCTAGGTTGTTTCTTATGCATTTTTTTGTCAATTTTTGTGTTTGTAGGTTTTGTGATGCCATTAGATTTTTGTACCATAATTTTCTAAAACCTACACCATAATCATTTTTTTTGTGTACCACATTCATCTGCAACCTACACTGCAGTTGTTATATTCTTGCACCACATTTGTCAGAAAGGTTTAAATTCAGTTTTTAGTATTTGTTGATGATTTGCATTCTAATTTTCATAGGTTAAGCTTTTGAGTTACTGATACTTTCTATCAGGTTTGTGGCTATCGTTGGGCAAAGGAATAGCTTGTCAGTAACTTTCTATCGGGTTTGTGGCTATCGTTGGGCAAAGGAATAGCTTGAAACTACTAATTCTTTTCATTGCAGCTCGTTAATTAAAGACACCTTTGAAACATGCTAATAATTTTGATGCAGGTTCGCTTGTCAAAGACTATAAATTGGAACTTTGTATCTTTATTTTTCTAGCGAAAGCAATCTTTGTTTGGGCTTTAAAAAGAACGACTATATTTCGTGTTTGGTAAACTAGTGATATGTATGCTCTTCTCTTGTGTCTTATGTAATCTTGAGAAACATAAATATCATTAGTTTATAGTCTTGTTGTTTACCTGAGGTATAGTGTTGGTGTATTATCTCCCCTTGTGACCTCTAAGCACGATCTTGGGGATCAAAAGCTACACTATAACCATTTAATTTAGTAGCGAGATTTGCTTGGGGGCCTCATCACCCCAATTTTTAACTCTCAAGCACATTTCTTGGTGGGCTATATAAAGGAGGAGAGTGAAAGTTGTACCTCAAGGGAAGCTAGTGTCATTCAATCCAAGCCTCGTGACCCTCGATCTGTCGAGACATGTATAGGTAAGGAGAGTGGAGGAGACCTCTCTAATCTTGAGCACTACAGATGAGATTTCTATTCATAGCAGACCCCTACTAAACACCATTGATTTTAGAATACTAGGATACATTCAACCATGATTTGTAGTAGTGTAGTGTACAAGGATCGATGTGCAAAGTTACTCACCATGTCCTCCCTTAAGTCAAGATAGAATCTTTTTGGGTTACTAGCAATAGCCTCTCAAAGAGAGAAAGAAGATGAGTTTGTGCCATGTTGGGCATGTGCCACTAGGCATCTAGCTATCCGCTTTCATACAAAAAGGTGTTAAATTATATATTTAATTATTTAAGTATCCAATATAGTGGAGTATTTATCACTTTTAACTATGAGGTGGGCCTACTACAAGTTTACACTCCTATCTGATTAACTAAGTTGTGTATGTATTCAATTTTCTTAAGTTTGTTCTCTACTAGTGACACCATCAGGCCTTAGGGCCTTAAACCTTGTTACCAAGAGTCAAAGAGTCACAACTATTTCTATTTACTATCTATTGTGTTTGACAAGTGTCTTTATTCAAAACCTAAAAAAATCAAACACGTAATACGTACTTAGAAACCTATTTTTAGGAATAAAAACCAGAGCATTACATTTGTTAACTTTTGTGTCGCAACTATATTTTGCAACAGAATTGTAGAATCTATGTGATGCATCTATTAATTACTATAATAAATTTTTCTTTCTACACTGTAACTTTCTTTGTTTTGAACCACAATTGTCTATGTTCTGAACTGCAAATGTCATAATCCTGCAACACATCTATGTTTAGAAAACCCTAGAAAGTCAAAACATTGCAATTGTAAAATTTAGCACCGCAATTATTTTTGTCACGTAATTGTTGAGTTCTGTAATGCATCTATTATAATTATGTACATAATTTTTATTTTATGTACCACATTTTTTTGTATTCTATATTGATTATGTTAATTCCCTACTGCATCTATTTACATAGCTAAATCAAGGTTTATTTTGAAAAGTGCATAACTTAGACCTGATTTTACACAGTAACCTAAATAAAAAATAGTCTCCAGTTTAGTCTTATATTTTTAGCACCTTTCTATTTTAACCTAGCTTTAATTGCATCCCTAGATTAAAATCATCATCCCACATCTTAGAAATTCATCTTAGTATTTTAAAACTAGGAAACAAACTAGATTATTGATCAGCCCACCTGTCATCTTTTGAATGTCTTAAACCTCATTACTCACTTTTTTATCTCACCAACAAGTAGGGCCTTTAACTAATGATTCTAGTTAAGGTTCAACTTTTATCAAACCATCATCAGTTACCCTTCTTGAGGTTTAGATATTTCATTTGATCACATTGGTCCTTCAAAAAAATTCATGTATCCCCCCTTTTCAAAATCAAAGTCAAAAAATCTAGGATCATAGCATTTGCAAAAATCTTTTCAAAAATAAAAAATCCCAAAAATATAGATTAATTCCATACTCATAATGCATTCATCCAAAAACTTCAAAAATCCAAAAAATTCCAAAAACACCAAAAATTCTAAAAATTCCAAAAACCTAAAAAATCCAAAAATCCAAAACTCAAAAGTCAAAACAAATCTTTAATGGTTGTAACAAGATCCCAAAGAAAGAGAAAATAAATGGATCCCACATTTGACTATCCCTTTAACCCCACTACTGATTTACACTTTGGGTCAACATCCAATGATTAAACAATGTCACAATCTCAAATTGTACCATCATTTGATGATTATACCTTACATGGCATGGAACAACAACTAATGCAAGAAGAAATAGACAACACATCGCAAGATCCTAGGATATTGAATCATGGATGAACTAATAAATGTTGATCCTAAAAAATATTTCTTAACACTTGCACAAAATGGAGCTATAATCCCTCCTGACTTTAATATTTCCACTATCATAAGAGAAACATCAAATATAGTATCTCAAGGACAAGGCAAAATTAACGCAACACCTTCAGCACCCAACACCACATCACAATAGTTGAGCACAAGCTTTCCACTTGGGAAAACCTCACATTATACATCAACTGTTAACATACCTCCCACACCCACATTTGGAAAACAAACAACAAACCCATTTGCTACCACATCTCAAATTGTAACACAACAAAGCAACACAACATTTGTGACTCAAAACAACATCAATTAAAATCCACCTAATAAAAATCGAAGGAAAAACCCTTCATTTTTTAGGGCCACAAGTAAACACAAATTTTACTTCACAAAACATGAACATTTCTTTGGCACAAACTAGATCCTTTTTCAAATTAAATCAAAATTCAAATCAACAACCACAACAACAATCATCTGATCTGAATCCAATTTCAACATCTTATTTTCAAAAAACCACTCCACTAATACAATAATAGAATTGTAACACAGTTAATCAGAATATCAATCCTTTCATATCAAACATGAATTACCAGAACATGAACCCGTTTGGGCATCCAACGTATTATCAAAAAATAAACACACCTCCTATGATACCATCACCAATAGATATCTTAGCACAACAGCTCCAAAGTCTTCAACAACAAATTTTAAATATCCAGGTGTCGAGAAACAAAAATACATACTCAATAGAGGACTTATGTCCTTATCCTTTTGATAGGAGCATTTGCATGTCACCCTTTCCTTCAATTTTTTTTGTACCAAAATATGATAAATACAAAGGGAAGGGAGATCTAGTTGAGCATGTGAGAGAATTTCGCACATCCTCCTTGGACGTAGTTTATGATCATACGTACCTAATGTGACTGTTTCTGCAAAGTCTTGGTGGACAGGCACTTTAATGATTTGCTCACCTACCTCCTGGCATCAAGACATGGACTAAATTGGTGGACAAATTTGTAGCACATCTCTTCTACAACATAGAAAATGGCATAAACATAATAAACTTGTGTAAAATAAAACAAAATGATGGGTAAAAATTCGCTTCATTCTTACAAAGGTGGAGAATCATTGCTAGCATATGTCCATGCCACATTCTAGAGAAGCAATTGGTACAAATATTTATGGAAAATCTTGATAAAGAAGTGAATTTTCATCTATAAATTTATTGCTTAAATACCTTCAAAGAGGTTATTGAAAAAGGTCTCTCTATTGAGAAATCCCTTATTAGAAAAGGGTTATTCAAAAAATTTAGGGAAAATAATAATTACCTGAACAACTCGAATGACAAGAACAAATTCTAATCACACAACAAAAACTTGTGACAAACATGCACGCCCTTAGGGGAGCCTATTGAATTAGTTTTAAAGAAATTGTTGCAAAAAAATTCTATACAACTCCCTGAGATAAGACATTAGGATCTAGGACCCTTCAAGTCATCTTGGTGGAATGATGATAACTTATGTGAGTATCATACAAATAAAGGGCATAAAACCTCTTTATGTTGTAAAGTAAAGAATGTTATTCAGGATCTCATAGAATAAGGAGTTATGGAAATGGATAATCCATAGGGATCCTCAAATTTTCATCACACTATCTTTAAAGATCCCTTTCAAAATCATGGATTAGGGAAAGCCTCCACTTCAGGAATGAATAAGGACCAGGCCAATTACACTCATGTCACTTACGAATACATGGTGAAGAGTATCCAGTCGACTGATAATAAAGCCTCATCTATACCCATCAAGAGAAAAAATCTTGAGTGTGTTATTATATTTACCAAGAATGATATCCCTATACATAACCCTCACCACAATGATTCCCTACACATTCAAGCCTCCGTCCATAAATATAAAATATGATGAGTTTTGGTAGATGGTGGAGCAGGACTTAATATTTACAGTCTAAGTCTAGTCAAACATCTAGGATATTCTAATGATGTTTTTGATCCTTGCACAAAGATCAATATCAAAGAATATGATGGCGTTGAATGTGAATCTATAGGTTTTATTACATTACCTATCTAGGTCGGACCAATTATAGTTGAGACTACCTGCCAAATCCTAGACCTTGATACTCTCTATAATATCCTCCTGGCATGCCCATGGATCCATGCCATGCAAGTTTTTCCATCAACCTTCCACCAATAGATCAAGTTCATGTATAATGGAACTAAAGTGACTATACAAGTTAATCCAAATCCGTTTCAACATTGCAGACCCTCACAAAGTAGTCATGGCCTCTCAAAGCATTATCTTACCAACATTGCCTCACCATCCTTAGCAATTGAGCCTCCATTACTACCCACATCTCCCACTCCCTCATAAATCAAGGTTAATGTCAAAGACCTTGGATTTGGATAATATGAGTTATAGACCTACCTTATGGAGCTTGCACCATTATCCACTTTATCCCAATAAATTGATGTCCATGAGAATCCCATGTTTGATCAAGACATCTAGGATAGCCCACTCTTTCATCATGATCCTATTAAAGATATCCCAGAGCATCTTCTCTCATTCCAGGATCATATCCCTTCCAGTCCCTCTCATGAGCAACATTATTTCCATCTCAAGCCTCCTAGGTTAGAGTATGCATCTGCAAATGTTGATTCTAATATATTTTCTTTCCAACTCATTGAGGATGAGTAGGTTTCCATTGATATTACTAGTGCTAAAAAGGATAGTTATGAAGAATACATTAAGGACATCACTAATCCCATAAATGAATCATATATCTTTTCCAATTCATCCAATTTCATTTATCTCCTAAACTTGGATCAACAAGTGTCGTCACAAAATAATAATGCTAGCAATCAAAAATTAAGGAAAAAGCCCTTATCAAAAAGGTGTATAAAATCAAATAAGAAAAAGAAAGATCAATAAAATACTACTTGTCAAAATAAAAACCAAAATTGCTTAGAAAAGAAAAAATAGAAGTCAAAACTAAAAGCAAGTAGATTTTGATCTCCAATTATTCCTTTACACCCAAGATAACTAGGGGCATCTGTAAAGGGAGACCATCAAGATACGAGCTTGTTGATCCTAAGTTTTTATCCATGGAACTATTCCACATTCTATACACTTTATTTTATCCACCCATATTCATACTTACACCATATCATTCCATCTCTCTTGGTGATATCACTCAACGTACCTTTGATGACGACCCCTTGATGTGCTCTAATCCATTGGTTGTCCAATCTCCTTTTTGGGGGGAGAATGATGGTCCATGTAGTGTGCATCTTAGTGATCATACTTTAGCTCCTCCCACTTGCACCATATTGCATTCCCTATCTTCCATCTTATACTACCCATACCTATCTATCGATATTGGCATGTGTCTCCTAACAAGTGTCTAGCATAATCACAGCATTATGAAATTATTGGAAAAATAAAAAAAATAGAAAAATAGAAAAAAGGAAAAAATAAAGAGAAATAATCCATCCAACAGTGAAAATCATTTTGGTGGTGCTTTGGATAAGTACCATGGTGAAAACCTATCAAATAATTTTCATGTGTAGTCGGTATTCATTCTACCATCTATCATTATTCTATTGAATTCCATCCATAATAAACTAAGCATAGGCTCCTTCATAATATTTTTTTCTCACCCCTCTCATGGCTTGAGAATGATTTAAATTGGGCATCATCTAATTTCTATATCCATCCCTTTCGCAATAATTGTTCCTATACATGATTGGGGGAAATCCTCTACCTATATTTTTAAACGATATTTTTGACATGGTATTAGAGGATATTATCACTATCACCTACAACAATACAAATTTCATAATAAAATTATCATTTTTCAAGCACGCCACTTTGATCTAACACAAATAGAATATCATATAGAAAATTGATCTTAACAAATCATAGAACAATAGACAAAACTATCAAACTAGTCTTCAACTTGGCCGATCACTTACCTACTTATCTATCAAAAAAATCTACCTATATTTATTGACTATCAATTGTCTTATACAAGTTGCTTCATCCTTGAAAACAAACTAGTCATCTTATACAAGATGTTTTCATCCCTAAAATAGACATAATCTCTATCTACAAACAATCATCATTGGTAAGAATATCTAAATGGATGTTGACTTGTTTGGTCTAGTTAAGTTCTATTTTTTTTATCTTATTTATCTTTTGTTATGTTCCTATGCTATTTGATGATATCCACAAGTGATTAGAGAAGCGGGGATGGATCATGACTATTTTTGTTGATTTTTGTTTGTGGTTTGTCTTGAAAATATGAGTGGGGAAACTAAGTTCTTTGTATGTGATTAGGGTTCCATTTGGCATAATAAAAACATCCTACGCAAGTTAAAGGTCAACTAACACTTTCTTACATTAGGATTAACATGCTTTATGGCTACTTCCTCACATATTCCAACAAGGTCCTATTGTTACTAGTATGAATCAGGGCACTCCTTGTCTGTTGTGTCTTAATCTTGACAATGGGTACTGACATCACCAAGGTTTGTCTCAACTTGGTGTACATATATCCACGTTTTCCATCTATCAAGATCTTTAGGCAAATAGAAACAAACACTTTCATCACAATTCATGATTTGGTGTGCATACATTTGGTTGTCACATAATAAAATGCTCTACGATAATAATTGTAAACTATTTAAAGCTCAAAATTTATCAATCATATATAAATCTTGATCTATTCCATGGATCTCATCAATCTTGATTTGGATGGATGGTCCATCTAACCGTTCTTCACCTCTTACTAACTTTTTCATCTCGCTAAGATTTCTTCAATCAATCCTCACAATCATTTTAGTGGCGTGCTATGACACACAAAAATAAATGCATCAACTGTATCATCCTGCATCCATAATCAGGTTAGAATATCATATACATCATCATATGCATAATAGGTCTTTCATATTGCATAAAAATACAAAAAAATAGATAGCATTACATTACATTTTATAGAATCAGCATCCACATAGCATCATATAAAACATGTCATAAGCATATAGTCTCATCCTACATATAGGTCATGTAAACATATTAATCCCATCATAGATCATAAACATTACATAACATCCTATACATTAGCATAAGCATACATCATAAACCCATAGTGCACATCATATACTAACCATCAGATAAAAATAGAATGCATAACATAGATCACATCACATAGAATCATTCATATAGACAATATACACATCATATAGTCATCACCAAATGATGCATCTAACATATATATCCAAAAATGTGTCATAGTACAAAAATAATATGTATATCAACAATAGAAATTGCAGGCTCGATCAAAATATACATAAGTGTCTACAATGCAAAAACAATTGGGCTATCCCAAGTTGCCCCTATCCTTGGTGCGGAATAACCTATTCTATCTCTATCCTAATCCTAAGGGCCTAGGCTGCTCCTAATTTTTCCATGGCCATGGAGGTGGATACAATAACCTCCTTGGTCCAAAAACCCCTCCACTACTCATTGATCTCCATGAATGTGACCTACTTTGAGACCTTCTCTAGGTATAATTGGGTGCCCTCTGAGCCGATGACACCACATCCTCATATAACTCCCTATAATATTGGTTCTCCTAACCCACCTAATATAGCATGCATGAAAAATAGGCACTAGGCTCACTCACTATCTCAATAAATTTATGGGACCGTTGCTCGGTCCTTTACGCTCTAATAATAGTGATATCTCGATCAGTGGTAAGTTTTGCTACCTATCCTTGTAAAACCTACAATTGTGCTACCTATGCCTGAAGAGCCTAGACCTAAGCCTACAAAGCTAGAATCTGTGCTTGGGAACCATCATCTCCCTTGGCCTTGGCTCCTCCTCCATGACATCTCGAATAGCCTCTCTGATGGGGACATCCTGCAACCCCTCATCCACTACTATATCACGAACATCCTCCTCCTCCATATCAAGCATCTCCTATTCCTGCTAAATGGCATCCTCCTCTCTTACTTCCTCCTCTCTAATGGGTGCTAAGAATATGTGAATTATAGGTGGTACTCTTCCTCTGGCTCTCCTCCCACCCCTGCCTCCATTCTTGCCTCTGCATCCTTCATCATCCACCTCCCTCTGTCTCTCCCTCCATCATCACCTCTGCTCTTTCACCCCACTAAATAGGTTGTAGTTGGTCAAACTCCTAGAATGTGACCTAAGGATTGATGGTAGGACCCTAGTGATCCACCTCCCAAACAGATCTAGCGAACATAGCATTGCCAATAGGCACACCTTGTTGCTCCCCGAACTATCAAAGAACTCTCTTGGATAGTTGCCTCTCTATAATGTGTTGAATCTAGATTGTATGACCAATCAAATACTAAGTCTTCTTGCAATAAGGAAGGTGCTCCACGTCATCGTCCCAGGGTGCACACTATCTATATGGTCTCCAAGTGAAACGAACCAGCAAATCTATCGCATGTTGTCATTATCCTACATCTCCAAAATGTCTCTAAGTGATTTTTACTCCATAGATGAACAAATAGGGTAACCTAATAGGAAGATCCCTAGCACACACTATTTTGAACATGACAATATGCTCTCATGCCCATATGTGGAATAAAGTAACCCCAAAATTGATATAACAGTCCCCTATGTATGTAACATCATGAAGTTGAAAGTACAACATGGCTAACACATGTGGTCCCCAAGTATAGACTATACCCTCATCCATCATACTATCCAACATACAGCCCCATCCCACAAGAAATTTGTGCCCTTGTCAATTTGACACTAGAACACCAGCTATCACACTCTACACAACAACAATCAGAAACTCATATCTATCCACTAAGATGTCCCACCTAATCTCATACTCCTCGACATTGAGGTTATCTATACTAAAAAATTATTGAATCATAGCCAATCCAAAATTAGGGTTGTAAACAAACCTATCACCATGAATGGGAATCCATAGGATGCTCCATACATCCTCGAGTGTAACCATTACCTCTCTAGTAGGCAGATGAAATGAGTTGGTCTATGAATACCACCTCTCTGCAAGCACAATAATCAATCCCCTGTTAGCCTTGATCTCATGCATGAAGATCACATTATACAATCCAAGAGTGTGCAGGGTAGCTCTCTCTATTGCATTTAAATGATTGAGCAACACCATAGATAATGATCAAGTCTCTCGAGTATACAATGGTAGCAGCCTCACCTACATTAAAACAATGCATTGCATCAATAATGACACCTGACTAAACCTATTTGACCTTTTCAACTCTAAAATTTTTACATAAAAAAAAATTTAATTGACCAACAATCAATTGTGCTTCTTTAATTTATGAATGTGTCACTCTAATGTGGTGCACTATCAATTGTGGCTCTGCCTAACAAATATGACACATTATCTTGCAAATTTGTCACTAAAAATCAATTACAGTGCTAAATCCAAAACATGTGGTGCCACAAATCAATTGTGTCTCTAAAAAACCTTCTGGCTCATAAACGATTACGGTGTCACAAAATAAATTTGGTGCATTAGGAAACTTATGGTGTTAAACCTAATTATTACGGCATTTGCGACTACGAATGCGGTGCAAAATTCTGCACTATATCTATTGCTCAATTTTTGAGCCCTAAAATCTAGCCAAAAATGCAAAAAATTCAAAAGAAAGAAGGGGTACATTCTACATCACTCGAACCCTCTAGCCACCTGAAAGTTCACATGTGTCAACTATGATGAGAAGCCTTTGAAATTCCTACCATAGCTCTACTACTCTGCTCCAAATGCTCACTCCTCTCCTCAATTTTCAAAATCACAATACACAAATGAGGGAAATGACCTCCCAAAGGCCTATTTATAGACCTCCTAAGCCCTAATGGACCCCCCTTCATAATTGAACACACTATACATGTACCTGTAATGTAGTAAAATTGCACCCTTATGAAATTTCACATTACATCAACCTTCACTTTAGCTTAATGAGATGATAATGTGAATACCTGCCTTCCTAGCCTTCATTTTTGTCCCTAGCCTTATTGTTTTATGTTAGTGGGGAATTCTTTTTTAAGGATGCTTTCACACTGTGCAAACGTCTACATGTTGCATAAACATCCTAATAGGATTCCTAGTCCTGTGGTCATTAGGATGTTACATTTTCATCTTCCCATGAAGTGTAAGGCCTCTAAATCCACAAGCGCACTCAAAAATGGCCCTCTTGCATAAAATTTCTCATTTTGAACTCATATTTGTACCTCCAACTCATTCATTCTCATTTTTTAGCATTCAATCTCATTCTAACACTTCATTCTCACTTACAAGAATTTTCATTCTCTCCTTGCAACTCTACATATTTTCTTGCTATTTCAAGATCTTCTACATCATGTTCTCTCATGATCATCTCAAGTTCTCAAGGCATTAATCTTCCTCTTGGCTTCACCAAGCTTGTTGGAGGGAGGGTAACATTTCCTTTATTACATTATCATTCTTATTGAATAGTATATTGTTATCTTGCATGTTCTACTTTCTCATCTTGTCATTTCATTATCTATCTTTTCTATCTTGTTGTCTATTTGGCTATCCATGGAGGTGGAAACACCAAAGCAGGGGTTTGGCTAAGGAAAGCCCCAAAAATAGCCCCAACACTTATACTATTTTCGTGTGTGCAGGTTGTTTGTGAGGAGCTTTGTGGGAGGCTTCATAGCTGGACCACTCGTGAGTTTATTCCTTTTCTTCCACTACTCGTCATTTCATTAGATAGTTTATTTACTTGTCATTTAGTATTCTTCTTTTTTTTTTTTTCTTGAATTTCCAACATTTTATATAGTCTAGTTAAACTGTTGAACTTTAGTTTCTGAGTAGTTAGCAAACCCTAAGTGTTTTTGGTGGCTGACTCTGTCTCTAGTCCATACGAGACACCAACGCTGCACTATTGTCCTTGATCTGTGCTTTCATCCTCTGGATGAGAGCTTGTTTGTATATCTATCTCCTAAGACCTTTGAGGTCTATTCACTTGGATTCTGAAGTTACCTTTCCATAAACAATCATAAAATCCAAAACATTGTATAAACTCTCCCTTAGTCATCTTCTATCACTTGAGCTTTTGTCCCTAAGGTAATAGAGAGCTATTCACTCCGTGTAGACTCTTCCTTGTCCTAGAGACTTGGGAGTATCTAATCATCTCCATTAAAATACCTAAAACGCTAATATGGAGGCCCAAATTGACCTATAAACCTAATTTTTTACCATCTACGCACCTAAACACATCAAATCAACTTGTAATTTTTGCCAATTTTTTAAAAAAATTGCCAAATTTCTTGAGGGGGCACCACACTATCCTGCTATCACAGGGGCATACTAAGGTAGGTCCTAAATATGTTTTTTTTTGTTTTCTTTGACACAACACTCAAAATCACATTGTATGAAAGAGGGGAGAAATGTAGATACCTAAAATTGTCTTATCGTGCAAGTAACATTTTAACACTAACTATTGTCCTATTTCTAATGATTAAATAATATTCAATTATTTAATTATTATCTAATTCCACATTCTACTATTAATTAAATGATTTTATATTATTTAATTAATTCACTTTAATCTTATTCTCCCTGATTAATTAAATAAATCCTATTTATTTAATTGTGTCCCTAATTACCTTCATTCTACTAAATTAATTAGATAAATTAATATTATTTAATTAATTATCCACTTTCCCACTTTTAAATTAAATAATTATTTAATTATCCTATATTCTCTCAACATTATCCATTCCTCAATAATAAATTAAAAAAATTATTTATTTATCTAATTCCCACTTGCACATCCCTTTAATAATTAATTCATTTAAACATGTTATTTTGTGAGAGCAAAATAAAGAAGAGAAAAGCAAATGGCGAAACGGAGAGGTGACCGTTGCAAGAAAATTGTGCAGGTTTCTCATGGCCATGGCAGGCTGAATAACAGATGGCCCTATAATCATTGGAGTAGGGGTTGCCCCCGAATCCCCCCTGGTGTGCCCCTCAACGAGCATGGAAGGTTCCTGAAAATGGTGGAATCACCCCTGCATCCACGCAAAATGGTGGGAATGACCAGCAAGACTCGGGTAGAAACAAATGGGTTATGCAAGCATGCACCTAAATGGGCCAGTGGACTTCCAAAAGGTGGAAAAGAAATTTTGGAGACCAAAGAGTGAGGGATCTTTAGAACAACCGGTCTAGGTAAACCCTAAAAATGGTCATGCAAGGGTCACATCTTTACTAGTGGATGAAAAAAACTGGACTAAATCAGTCTCTATGTTTAGAGATAGAGCTTTGTTTATGAAGTGGAGTGGCCCTTGGCCTGCTTACTGTCGGATAAGGAAATGGTGTGATGAACACTAGGGGGAGGCTACCATTGTAAAACCCCTCCCAAATGGTTTCTACCTTGTTATTTGCCCCACTCCTCAAGACAAGGCATGGATTATGGGTAGTGGTCCCTTTCTCATGGGCAGGAAGGGATTTTACATCAAATATTGGTCCCCAAATTTCAATCCAAACGCTGAAGCAATTATAGAGGTTCCCATTTGGATCCGATTGTATAATTTTTTACACGAATATTGGGGTTTGGAAACCTAAAGATTAACTGGGAAAAAACTTGGCTCCTTCATTAAAGTGGATGAGGCTATAGCAAGTAAGGATTACAATATGTATTCCTAGATTTTTGTTATGTGGCAAGAATCTCGTCCCCTCCCAGAAATGGTAGAGATGATATCAGCTAAGGGAACATGGAAGCAACTAATAGAATTTGAAGAATCTTTGTAAATGTGTTTACTCTGCAAGGAGGTTGGGCACTCGATTGAGGACTGCATTCAGGACAAAAAAGGTAAGGGGTTAGCTCAAAACACTCTCTCTGATATTCTTAAGCGTAAAGAGAAGGAATTCTTTGGTGAAGACATTAATTTTTTGGAAACCCTAGCTAAAAGGGAGGTTTATGAAAGTGAATGGTCTCAAAGGTCTTATGGTTTGGACTTGATTCTTGGTTCCTAGGCTTACACACAGAGGGATAGTTGCCAAAATGTTTTGTCGACCTACCCGACTAAACCCCTTTATCCCCAATTTATGCCAGAAACAAAGATTCCTAATTCCTCTTTCCTTCCTGTAGCCCAAGATAAAGTTGTTGGAACCTTCTTCAATGACCGTGAGACTGGGAATGAGGAGCCAACAGTTTTGGTTGAAACCCAAATTAAAAAAGTAACGGAGGCAGGTGTTTCCCTATCACCTATTACAACTTTGGGGCAGGTTGTGAGAACCTCGCCTAATGGGTCAAATCCTCAGGTGGTGTTTCTGAATGGGGGTTACTCTCAACCCATTAGAAATGCAGTTGTAACCCCAATTGCAAGGGAGCGTCTGTTGAATCCAAGTTTGGAGGAGGAAGGAGCAGAGTTCTATTTGGCACAACAATCAGTTTTTGAAACTCCAGAGGTGTTTTTTGATAATGAATTTGTTGAGGACCCGAGTTTCAAAGACATCCAAATTTCTCCAATAAGAAACCTAGAAAGCTCTCTGGATGAAGAAAGAGAGAATGGAAAATCTTTTGAAGACATGGATTTGGAAATACCAGTGGAAGAGGAGCAGGAAAAATATTTTTTGGGTGTGCATTCGGAAGTAGGGATTGCCGAAAAATGATCCTTACTTCAATACTCGACAAAACAAACCAAGCCAAAGATTGGTGAGAAGAAGAAAAGAGGACCCAAACCTATTAGAGTCAAGCTGGAAATTGTTGGAAGTGCAACAGGCTAGAAAAAATTGAGATCGGGAAAAGGCTATGCCTTTTCTCGGGAGCAATGAGGGCCCTAGCATGGAATGTCAAGGGCTGCAATGCCCTTGACAAAATTCGGTTGATCAAGAGATGTCTTGATCAGGTGAGACCAGATTTGGTTATGGTACAAGAATTAAAACTTAGTAGTGTTGATTTTATTACTTTTGGTAAACGGATCAGTTCCTAGAAATGTTGCTTAGTGGAAGCCACGAGAGCTTCTGGAGGATTGGCATTTTTGTTCAAGGAGGCAGTTATGGAGGTTCAGGTTCTTAGATCTAAAAAATCTTGGTAATGGACAAATATTATTTCCAAGCAACTACATTCTAGTTTGTGTCTCCTTAATGTTTACGGTCCTACTAAACTTCTTGAAATGAGGAAACTATGGAGGGAGAACTCCGAGGTTTTACTTGCAAATGGGGATAATTTATTCTTAATTGGTGGTGACTTTAATGCAATCCTTCATCCCTCAGATAAAAGAGGTGGTCTAGGTAGGGCAAACACAAAGCAAAAATACTTCAGCAACTTTGTTACTAAGAACGGCTTGATTGAATTACCCTTTAAAAATGGGGACTTCACTTGGACTAATAGAAGGACTAGTTTTTTTAACATTGCTGAAAAATTAGATAGATTCTTCCTTGCAGGTAATTGGGTTAATTTCAATTGGGTTCTTCAAGCTGAGATCCTTCCAATCACTGGGTCAGATCATTACCCAATCCAAGTCAGGATCCAAGAGGATGAGGCTTCAAACCGATGTCTATTCAAATTTGAAAAAATGTGGCTTTGGGAAGAAGGATTTTTGGAATTAGTTGCTAGCTGGTGGAGAGATGGCCCCCCTCGGATGGGGAACAAAGATTTTAATTTCTTCAAAAAATTGCAATTTGTAAAGGAGCGGCTTAAAAAATGGAATAGGGAAGTTTTAAAAAATATTTTTACTGAAAAGCTCTCCCTGGAACAGCAATTGGGAGTGTTGCATGCCAAAGTCATAGAACAAGGGATGAGTGAAGATGACTTTAAGGAAGAAAAATAATTAAACAAACAATATGTTGAAGTTATAGCTCGTGAGGAAATCTTTTGGAGACAAAATTCAAGGGAGACATGGCTCAGAGAAGGGGATAGGAAAACAATTTTTTTTAATAATATTGTTAAAGTTAAGAGATCAAACAATAAGATTTATTCGATAAAGGATAGACAAGGGAAAACTTTGACTGAGAAGGAAGACATTTGTAAAGAAGCTATAAATTACTTTAGTGAGGCATTTCGAGCAAGTCAAGAAACTTTTGAATAGGAAAATGATGTGCTGGAGGTCATACCAAGCCGGATTTCGGTGGCTCAAAATGCAGCCCTTACAAGGGAAGTCTCTTTGCAGGAAGTAAAAATTGTATTGTTCAGCATTGGTGGGGATAAGGCTCCAGGACCAGATGACTTCCCAGATCTTTTCTTTTAGAAGCTATGGGAGGTAATTTGGGTGGAACTAGGAGAGGTTGTTGATGGGTGGAACTAGGAGAGGTTGTTGATGAATCTAGAAGGGGGGGTTTCATGCTAAAAGACTTTAATAATACTTTTATTGCTTTGGTTCCTAAGAAGGCAGAGGTTTTATCTTTTTATGACTTTAGACCAATTGCGTTATGTAACACAATCTATAAAGTTATCTCAAAAGTAATGGTGAATAGATTGAAGGAGGTCTTATCTTCAATAATCTCTTCAGAACAAAGTGGCTTTTCACCGAATATATCCATCTATGAAGGGATCATCATAGCACATGAAGTGGTGCATTCGGTCTGAGTTGCTAAGATGTAAAAAATGTTGGTGAAGCTTGATATTTGCAAGGCCTATGATGAAGTTAATAGAAGCTTCCTAATTAAAGTCCTACGTCACTTTGGTTTCTGTGAAGACTGGATAAAATGGGTGGGGAGTTGCATAAATATGCCTAGATTCTTGATTTTACTCAATGACAACCCATAGGGTTTCCTTTCTTCATAAAAAGGAATCAGACAAGGTGATCCAATCTCTCCTTTTTTGTTCATTATTCTGGCTGAAGTTCTAGGGCGACTAATCTCCAAGAGAAAATTGGATGGGAGCTGGAAAGGTATTAAGGTTGCAGAAGGAATAGACTCTTTGTCTCGTCTTCAATTTGTGGATGATACACTACTAATGGGGGAAGCCTCTTTTAGAGAAGCTCGTATAATGAAAAATACTCTGGACAAATATAGCAAGGTCTTAGGTAAGAGAATCAATTGGAAAAAGTCAAAATAAAATCTTCTTTAACACTTGTAGGCAAAAATAAAGAGAAATTTGTGCTATCCTTGAGATGAAATTAGGCTCTCTGCTTGGAAGATACCTTGGTATCTCCCTTTTTGGAGGAGCGAACTGATCCAAAATCTGGAAGGACCTGGTTGATTGTTGTTTACAGCAAATGGATGCCTGGAAAAGTCGTTGGCTGACCTCGGCAGGTAGAATTCTAATGCTTAAATTTGTGATCTCTGTTACTCCCATCTTCTCAATGATGTGCCTTAAAATCCCAAAGAATATGGTTTGGGCTATCGATCAAAGAATGCGAAGATTTTTTTGGAATGGTGTAACCAATCAAGATAAAATTATGTTATTATCTTGGAGAAAATTTGTATGGATAAGGCTAAAGGTGGAACGGGTTTGAGGGACTAGAACTTGCTAAATGAAGCTTTAGGAGTGAAGTTGGTTTGGAATATTTACTCCCAAGCATCCCAATTATGGGTAAGAATTTTGAAAGTGAAATATCTTGACACTATGGAGAATAAAAAAATTTTAACAGTGCGGAATCCTCCAGCTGGATCGGCAATATGGAACTTTATAATATCATGCAGGAGAGTAGTGGTCGATCATATTACTTGGCAGATTGGTAATGGTTTAGAAGCAAACTTCCGGGATGATTCCTGGGGTGGATACTTGGCTTTGCGGGAGCAGGAAAATGTGCAAGATTTAAGCCTATGGTTAATGGACCGTTGGGGTAGAAAAGTGGCCGATTACCAGGATTTTAAAGGGGAATAGCTAGGGGTGTTTGGGTTTGGATTCAATTCAGGAGATGGATTTACCAGACCAACAAAAGTCCTTAATGATGGAAATATTCAAATCTCAAAATATTTTCAAATCTAACAAGGTTGATAGATTTATTTGGTGTGGGGCGGTAGATGGGAAGTATTCAGTGAAGCTGGGCTATCAATTTTTGGAAAAGGATGGTGGCTTAGAAAGCTAGCCCTCAAACCTATTTTAGAGTAAAGAATGTCTACCAAAAGTGGGAGCTTTTGCTTGGCTAGCAACCAAAGGGATAATTCTAACAGGTGAAAGGAGGAAAAAGTTGGGGTATAATGGACCATCAATGTGTGATGTGTACAAGAGCGGAAGAAACTAATGATTTTTTTTATTACACTGTTGTGTAACTACGGAGTTTTGGAACATGTTGAGGAAGGCTTTGGGTTGGTAGAGTCCAACTCCATAATCCTTGAGGAAAATTTTTGAGTGTTGGCCAACTCAGCAAAAGAGATCCACTTTGTCTTGTATTTGAAAGTATGCTCGTCCTTGTTAATATGGGAAATATAGAAAGAACAAAATCGTAGGATTTTTTTAGGCTTAGGAGAAAGTGTGGAAAGATTAAAGTGGAGGATTAACCACATTATTGAAGAAGTGGTTGGGGCTACAACTTCCAATTTTTATAGTCCACAAATTCCATTTACTCTGGAAGATAAGTGGATTCAAGGGATCTAGTCAGGGATTCGCTTTAGGCCCGTTCAGGGGCCCAATCAGGCTAATCTGACTCCAAAAGAAACTAAGGAAGTGAAATGGGAAAAAGCACAAAGAGGATGGTGGAAAGCCAATTTCGATGGAGCCTCAAAGGTAAATCCTGGACCACCGGGAGCGAGTTCATAATAAGGGATTGGTTGGGGAATGTAATTGCTCTTAGGGTCGAGAAGCTGATGGATGGAAAAAATAACGAAGCGGAGGCACTTGCAGCTCTCCTTGCTGTCAAATGTGCCAAGCACCTTGGAGCAACTAGAATCCACCTAGAAGGAGACTCTCTAATTATCATTCTGGAAATTATGAAAGGACATATTAAAGCATGGCATTTACAAAGTGAGGTGGAAAAGATCCAATAAGAGCTGGCTAGGTGTGAGAGTTTTTGCATTAGTCATGTCAGATGTTTGGGCAACTCAGAAGTGGATTTCCTTTCAAAGTGGGCGTTAAAATTTAATGAGATAGGAAAGAGGGTGGTGAAATATTTATGAGAAGTCTTTTCTTTGGAGTCATTTGTCGCCGATGAGGACATGACATTAATGTCCATAGCAGAGGAGGAGATGAGGTAGGTTGGAAATGACAGCTGAAGTGAAGCAAGAAAAGGCTAGAAGTCTTTGGAAACAAGAGCATCATTTCAAATCATGCGAAATCTTTGTGGTGGAGTGTTGAGGAAGATTGGTTTGTTTGCAAGTGTGGAGTTCATCTCTTCGAAATAGGTGTGGATGTTGTTAAGGTTTGTGTGGTGTTGCTCAACACTCCGATGGAGGCCAAATTTACCCTTTGTTCAAAACTTCAGCTACGACCGTTCTTTGGAGAGGCGACAAAAAAGAAGTTATTGGGATTGTTTCTGGTAGAGGATAGCAGGCTGAGAAAATGCATCAAAATGATTCAAGGCAAGGAGTTTGGAAGCTTGCGACACACGTATCGAACAAACCAGGATATTTACTCACTCATTGTTGCTTGGGGCTTAGATTTGGGTGAGATGTTTCGTTGATTCATAGAGTAATGAAAATCCTAGTCCATGAATATTTCCTAGGAGGCCTGGAATCGATTCTGGAGTGGTGTGTGTCGGGTGTGGGGATAGATGTCAACGAAAGAGTAATGGATGAGGACATAGCAGAGCTATTTGTAGTGGATGGGTGCCTATTTTTTATTCGTTGGCCATAAGGGAGATTCAAGGAGCATTGTCGGGAGGAAGCTCATCATGGATGGGATGCTCTAAAACTCTTCATTGAGTTGATGGAGTAGAAGAGACTGGTAGGCCATTCAATGGAGGAACTACAGGAAGAGGTGGTGAAGGCTTGGAAAGCTTGGCAGTGACCAAGACAATCTTGACCCAGGTTGAAGATTGCTCACCTACAATCACGTTCAAGTGGAATAGGCTCCAAGTATTTTTTGATGGTTTATGATGGTCATTAATGTCTGTTGGTGTAGCAGTTTTAGTAGATAGTCTAATATAGAAATAAGGTCGGATGTTAGCTAATGGGTTTTGGGCATTTTGACTGTAATAACGAAATCACTGGGGATGGCCTTCATGGTTTTTTGTGGTATGTTAAGATACTAGGTTTGTTGTTTTGGGTTGATAGACTATTCGATGTAGTCTTTTTTATATATCAATATAAGACTCTTATTATCGACCAAAAAATAATAATTAATTCATTTAATTAATTATTAAACTCATGCATTTCCACCTCGTTCTTAATGAAAACTCTCTCTAAGTTGATTGAATAATCAATGTTAGTCTATTGATCAATCAAATCAGTTCACTCCCACTCGGTGTGAGTTAACAAAGCAATCAATTCTTCATGCAAACAGTTAACTAAAATCATGCAACCAATTGCAATCAGTTAACTAATCAATCAATTCCTCTCAAGGATTCTACACCCTTGATCTCTTCAATTCTTCTTTCAATCTTGATCATCCATCAAAATCATCATTTTCTATAATAGATACCTTCTTCTTCATTTAAAGGTTAACAACGAACCTTCAAGATTTTACATATTTTATCATATTTAGTATCCATTTGAGATTGAAGCAATATAGTGCACACATAAATCTAAGATCAAAGACAAAATGGAGATGAATCAATATTGACATAAAGACGGTATATGCTTTGATTTTCTATTTTCTTTCTTATGGTGATTGTTCTAGATTGTTAGATTAGATTGAGAGTTTCCTGAATTATAATAGTTAGTGGTTTTTATTTTTTATTCATGTTGATTTATATCTCTTTTTTGGTCATGCAATTTACAATTCAAGTGTCCAAAGTTAGCCATTGGGATTTAATTAATGGGAAATTGAATAAATGCCTATAAATACCTAGTTATTGCATCATTTGAAAACTAAGTGAAATAATTTAGCATCAAGAGCAAGAATTATTGTCAAGAGCATCATCAAGCAAGTCAAGAGAAACCATTAGAGGATTTATTACAGTAATTCAAGATCCAAGCATCATGTCAAATCATATGTGAGTTTATGTATGTTCATGTTATCAAATTTTGTGAAGGCTAACCCATTTGTAGGTCTCCAAGAAATTCAAGCAATCCAAGAAATTCAAGCAAGTAATTCAAGAAAGTAAGATCCAAACCTTGAGGAGACATGCATGACTTCGATCCTTCAAGGAAGCCATTGAAGGGTGGTGAGTTGCAAAACTTTTTGGATTCATCATTCCTTCCCATCATTTATTCGTTTATCATTGGCATTGTCATTGTGGAAGTGGAAACACTAACACAGGGTTTGACTAAGGCAACCCCCTAAATGGTACAACTCTTCCTCTCTCTTTGAATGTGTAGGTTTCAGGTTTGGAAGAGATTGGATGAATTTTGAAGACAAATTCTCCACTGTTGCAATCAAAACCTTACCCCTTGACAACACACAAAAACTCACCTATAGAAATATTTGGAAATGATCTGACAAATTTGTAGGCAAAAATGAAAAGCTCTGATCTGGAACCAAAGGACTGCAAAAATACACCTAAGATCCCTCTATAAGGACACTTACACCCTATGGTGAATTAGTCCTCTAAAAACAAGCTCAAATTTACACCACGGGTGCACAATGTCTTTCTTTGTCTATTTTTGTTGTTCAAATTTGACTGTGACTTTCTATGTTTACTATATTTACATCAAAATTGAAATTTGCATTAGCCTAATTAGGTCATTGCATTTCATCTCTAAATTCATCCTAGATTTGGTCAAGGGCTGATTGACTCACCTTTTAGTTTGTAATTCAATCACATATTTTTTCCAAGCCTATCAATCCCCCAAAATCACACCATTTCCATCCTCGTTCTTAATGATAAATGAAAAAAAAAGTGTCAAACCCTAAAGAGTCTAAATCTCCAAAGGTGTTTCCCTTTTTCTACATTTCATCTAGAATTATAAATGTCTCAAGACTAGTCCCATGATATTTTCTTATTCAATATTTATTTTCAAGAATTTTTGAGATGTTACCTATCTAGGTTAATGGTAATCACTTGGGATGAATCCAAATGGATATCTAACTCCCATATCTCCCTCATATTCCTCATTTCTTAAAAATATTTTATTTCATTTTTACACTCAATAGATTAATCTTTGGTACATCCAAGCTCTCTACCAATAATCTACAAATTCCTACAACACTTCTTTGGAATCAATTCCTCTATGTGAGAACATAAACACTAACACATCAATATATTAAAGGTAGTGTAGTATTTGACTTCATTCTTGTCCCCTTGGCTTCATCAAGATTCTAGAGGTGACATTATTTATTTACCTTACTATTTCCTTCCATCGTATCTCTTATTATTATTATAGAATCCTTTTTTAGTTCTCTTAACACCTTTGCACCTCTATCTTCTAGTTGATTCTTCTATTATACATATCATTTTTGCATTATAAGTGATTTTACCATTCCTTGACACACTTAGGATAGGAGCATACACTCTTTTTAATTTTTTCTACATCTTGGTTGTTTGTGGAGGTTGAAAGACCTAAGGGTTTGACCATTTATGGAAAGCTCCTTAGTAACCCCAAAAATTATCTTCTCAACTTTTAAGTCTCTATTTGGAGATTCTCATATAACGAGGATTCACAAAACCTTTCCACTCTTGTTTCTGTTTTTCTCATTAAAATCTCTTTGTTGAATTTTATTTTAATTCAATTTTGTATCATCCTTGGAGTGTTGATGTGTGTTTTCCTCATCTTGTATGAAACTGGGTGTGATTCTAGAAGATTGAATTGATTTCACTAGCATCTTGAGTTGTATCAATTATACAGACAACGCATCACATAGACATCTCAACTAGTGAGCCTTAGACTCCAACTCCAAGTTCTTTATTTTTTGCTATTTACTATTCTAAATTTAGTTTTTCAATTTTATACTTTAGTTTTCAATAAATTATCATTTTCTTTCCCATCTCTATTAATGTAAAAGGAAAAGATAAAGGAAATATTCTCTATTCATTATAGAAATTCGATTCATTGTTTGACATATCTCTTAAGAAAACCTAATTTATCTAAAAAAATGTGTCAACTAGGGTTGCAATCATGGGTCAATCGTAGCTATATTTTCTTGGATGTCTCAAGAAAGGGATAAATATTGTTATCAAGAAACAATGCAAGTTAAATTTTAGCATAGGTTTTGATTTCAAAGGTGAGATGTTGGTTTATGTCATTCTTCTTAATCTGTGTGGAGTTATCTTTGGGAGCCTATACTTGTATTTAAGGGATATAATATACTTTACAAGGCATAATCAACATAACCTTGTTTTGAATGGACTAACATACACCTTGAATACATGGATGAAGAAAGGAAATATAACCATGGTATGTTCATTTCAAGCCAACCAATTGATCAATGCTATTGGAAAATTTATTCTTTTGTTGATAGTAGTAAAAATAGCGTGAAGAGGTATAGATAAAGAGACTTTATCAAATTAATAATAATAAATAGGTGAGTTTTTCAAGAATTATATATATATATATATATATATATATATATATATATATTTCTAGGATCCAAAGGGGCTACCCCTTAGATATGAAATAGAGGAAGAGATTTAAATTTTAATATACTACCCTTTCATAATACTTGGATATACTATAAAAGCATGACACGTGATTTAAATAAGTCAGGGATCAACTAAAGAAATTATTGGAAAAATGGGTTACAAGGAAAATCACATACCTTATGGTTCTCAGATTGTCATAATTTCCAAAAAGGATAATAATGACACATATACATGGGCTATAATGGCTTGAAAAAATAACCTTAAATAATAGGTACTTACTACCCTTTATTGAATTATTGAATTAATCCTATCATGTTAAGTTATTCTATAAGTAGGACCTCAAATTAGGGTATCATCAAGCTAGATCAAGGAAGAAAACCTACAGAATATGTCATTTAAGACTATGTAAAGTCTCTTCAAGTGATTGAATCTTCCATTTAGATTGTGCAATGCTCTATCCACCTTCATGAAATTGATAAATGAGGCATTAAGGTCTCTCATGGAAGGTGTCATGGTTTATTTGGATGATATATTGGTATTTAGTAGATATTAAAAAGAACATGTGTTTCATCTTACAAGTTGTTTGAAAAAAAATTAAGTGAACAAGTTGTTATTAAATGCTAAAAAGTGTGAGGTTGCAAAGTCATCATTAGTGTATCTTGGTAATGTTATTATAAATGGAGAGATGGGGATATACTCCTCAAAATTTTATTTAAAATTTAACTGTCCAAATCATTACACCATGTCCAAAAGAAGGATTTTTATTAGAGCAACTAAATATCCTAAGAAAATTGTAAAAGAATTTTCTCATGTGGTTTACCCGTTGTAGGAAATCATGGGGAATAATATGAAATTTCATAAGGGAAGAAAAACTTAGTGTGATTTTGGGGATCTTAAGTATATAATAAGCTTGGTACTAGTTCTATCACTCCTTAATCTTCAACAACCATTTAAGGTGGAAATTTAGGCAAGTGATTATGCCATGGGTGTGGTATCTCTACAAGGAGGTAGGTTCATTTTTTATTGCTAATTTTTTTAATGTATTTTGTTAACTATATCACATAGAAAAATAACTCTATACATTATTTTTAATGATAAATAATTATAGACACTATCTCATTTGGAAAAAATGGTGGTATATACCAATAATCAACCTTTATAATACTTGTAAGCATAAACTAAGTTGGAACAATCACAGTGTCATTATAAGTGAAAGGGGTTATTTTAACAATTCTATATTACAATCAAATGTAATAATTTTGTTATCAACAAAGTGGTGGATATCAAAGAAAATATGACTAATTATTACATAATCTAAAGAGGTGTACAATACAAGTAAAATAGATCTAAAGTAATTTTAGTAGCATAATGATAGTAAACACAATATATACCCTAAGAAACCCATACAAAGAGCAAAACCCAACCTCTAAAAAAACCCAATGTATTTATCTTCAAACAAGATTACAATATACTCTCAAAATTATAATACTTTAATAGAGATTGGAAATCTAAATCTAGAGGAATTTTGATAGAATAACCTTGCATAAAAATAACCTTTAAATATCCATCTAAAGTACTCAATGTATAAACCAAGGGTATCCTTAAAACCATACGTGGTTTCCTAAAACCATGGCCCAAAAACCATGTGCCAATACTTGGTCTAACTAGTCCAAGTTGGACCCATTCGTCCCTTTCCAAAAGTGACTCCTCCTAATATATAATGTGTCTCTTGATGATGACTATTGACCCTTATGACCAAGGGACTCACATGTAAATACTAAGTGATCCATGTGGGTGTGATAATACCTCTTACATAGTACTAATAATATTTGATTAAATATTCTAGTCATAGTCCATCTTGTGATCTCATTTTCAGTGACTTCTTACAACCATTATTAAGCTAATGACACATTGAAAAGAGTGGAAACTAAGAAATATCAAGATTTTTTCTAAGTGGTGTACCCTTTTCCATATCGGTATACTATTTTAAAATATTATAAAAAGATTAAATAATTGCTGCAATATATGACTTATAAGGTTTACAACAACTAGTCTTAAAACTTCCCCCTTGTATACATTGTAAGAAGTGTAAAGTGTTCTAATCTAGTGAACCTAATGCTAGGTAACAATTCCCTTATCCATATTGCACCATATAAACTTCTTTACGACATGGGTTTTGTTAATTCATCTATAATATTCACATGAGTCTCTACCTTGTTGACCATAACCCTCCCATCTTCCACCATGTCATGAAAAAGTGATATTACACATCAATGTGCTTAGTATGTGCATGAAAGGTCAATTTATTTTCTAAGATGATACCACTCTAAATATCACACTCAATCAACATTATATTATAACTCAATCTGATATTTGAAGATAATCTCTAAAGCTAGATTGCATCTTTAAATTTTTGAGTAGCTACTATATACTCTACCTCTATTGTTGAAAGGATAACCACGCCCTCTCTTTTTCTTATCCATCTAATAATAGAATCAAATAGGGTAAAAACATAACTTGTATAATTCCTACTATCCACATCTCTTATCAATCAAATTTTAGAAATTCCTATAGGTCTAGTGTAGGATCTATACATGAATACCATAGATCCACTATAGGACCCCTACATGGTTGTTGAGGAACACCTACATGACCAATACAAGTCTATCATATTACCTCTATAATATTGTTGCAAGTTCATTGCATGAACTCTATGGGATTTATTGAGTCCACTATAGGAACTCTATAGGAGTATTATAGGTCATCTATAATACCTCCCTATTAGAAAATAAAATACTCTAGAGTGTCATTACGGTACCAAAAAATCATGTTAACAATAACCCAATATGCCTTCCCTATATTAGCCTTATATCAACTCAAGATTCCCACTACTTAAGAAATATTTGGTTTAGTACAAACCAAAGCCTACATAAGGATAAAAACTACACTCACATAGGAAACATAAATCATTTAATTTATCCCATTTTGTTTTGAACCGTTATGAATTCCAAGATCATAAAGAAAAAACCAAAAATACCTCCACAAAATACATGCACAAAAATAATCCTAATTGCTACTATCAAGAGATTGATACAAGAGTTGACTTGAATGTATATAGTAACCTTGCTTATATATGCAAGGTGGTGAAAGTAGGAAATTTGAACACAATGACCGATTACCCCTCCAATGATGGAGCACTAGTTAACTCACATGAAAATTGTTTTGTGAGTGGCAAGTGACCATGCAAGAGGTGTCTCAAAAAGTGACGACACTTGTCTCAACCACATGATGTAATGCCTCTCATATTATGATACTCTGATACTGCTTTGGTGTTTGTGTGTTTGCTTCAGTTGATTTTCTGACTATGTTATGATGCATACGTGATACTCTGTTTGACATCTTTTTTGCCATGTGTTGGGCATGGCAGACAGTTATGCTCATTTGATTATGATAGATGGAATTATGTGTGAGATACTCATGTTATGATGATATTACTTTGTGGGTATATTTTGATGATGTGATGCTTAGATATTTCTTTGTTGTTTTGATTGGGTGAAGGAGACTATTGGAAAATGTGCCTCAATTTACTGGCTTGGACCTTTATTAAAGGCTTGACGAGTTTATGTCTCTATCACTTTACCACGGGGTTCTCATTTGGTCATTTTGACCATTTGGTCACCGAGACTTTGTCTGATCAATGAGACTCTGAGGGTTGTCACAGTGATGGGCTGATGGATGTGGAGTTGGCAGAATATTAGTTGGCCTTGGCTTCATCGGTAGATCGGTCGCTCATTGGCGAGAGGAAATGTTGTGCCTTGCCGATGTGTCGATGACTTGCATCAATGGCTGCTATCGGCTTCATTTGACGGTGTTGGTTGCGTTCCATGCCATCCTAAGGCAAGTACCACTAAAAACATTTTTTTTCTAAGTAGAATTGCTTCAACATTCAACATGTGGCAGTGACTTAAGCGGTGAGCGCAACGAAAGGAAGGTGGGTCCCCGAGTTGCTTTATGCAAAAGGTTGTCGGGTCGTGGACACATGTCAGTGTCTCAAGAGTTCCTTGGGGAATATAGCGGATGCTGCTTGAGATTCCCCAAAGGAGCTCCAGCGGCTTACACATAGCTCGATGGGACCTGATAAAGCTAGCGGTCGGTGTTTGGCGATAGCGGATTTTTGCTACCCCAGAATGTGAAGGAATGGTTAGCGATAGCGAGGAATTTTGGAGTCCGTGGATAGTTGATTGATCTCTCCTCGGTCAAGTGGTGAAATGAATAGCAAGTCGACACATGGTGATTTTTCATTGGCTGTTTTTGCACCGTTGTTGTAAAACAACATTTATTGTCGGATGCTGGATTGGTGAAAAGTGATATATTATGCAATTAATATGAGATCGGTTTTGGCAGTTAGCAAAGCCCAAAATTAGTAATTTCTCTACAACAAAATTTATTACGGGGGCGGCTCGATGCAGGATTGTAGGTGGATCTGATCTAAGATCGATTTGGCGTGTCGATGAAGAACTGAAATTAATGCACCCTAATTGGTGATTGGATAGAGACTTGTATTAGTCGGTTTAGACGAGAGTCAAATAATCTAAAAAATAGAGAATACCGAATACTGAGAGACAGAAGGTCTTAGGGTTGATGAGTTTGTATTCACTGTATGCCGAAATAGCATTGTAACAATGAGTGCATGAAAACTCAAGTGTTGTTGTGAGCTAACTATCAGAGAGTAAGGACTATAACTTTGTATGTAATTTTTACTTACTATAATACAAGTGTCTTTCTCTTGGTGTGGTGGATTTTTACCCTAAAGGGTTTTCCCATTCAAATCTGGTGTTATCTTTGTAGTCGTTTATTTTTGTTACTCTTGTTACCCTGTATGTGTTCATCTTAAGTGTTTTAATGTTTTAAAATTGGTCCTTGCACTTCTCCTCTGTGGTTTTAGCGTTAGGAAAGCGTTTCCACACTGTTGCCTTTCCTTACAAGTGGTATCAGAGCCCGGCCAGTTGTGTTATCCTTGTTAGTAAGGCTGGTTTTTTGTGCTAATATTGTTCCAATGGGAGTCTTGCAAAGTTAGAACCTAGTTCTGTTTGAGATGGCGAGTATATCAGGTAGAGTATAAATTAAAAAATTCAATGGCGGCAACTTTGAGTTGTGGAAACTCAAAATGGAAGACATGTTAGTGGATAGAGACCTCTAGATTGTTGTGTCTGGAACTATGCCACAAAATACGAAACAAGAAGATTGGGATCTTGCAGATAGAAAAGCAAGAGGACTGATAAGACTTAGTCTAGCCGATTCTGTACTCTTGAATGTCCAATCGGAGAAGTCTGCAACTTCGTTATGGAAGAATTTTGGTGATATTTATCAGGGAAATTCTTTGGTAAATAAGTTATTCCTGAGGAAGAAGTTGTACTCCTTGAAGATGGAATAAGGTGCATCTATTGTAGACCATCTAAACCTATTTAATATGGGTGTTTCTCAGTTAGTGTCTATGGGTGTGAAGATAGAGGAGGAGGATCATTGCATGCTCCTGTTATGTTCGTTACCTGACACTTGGGATCATCTTGTAATGGCTATTGGAAGTACGACCACTACTTTCAAGATGGAAGACATGGTTGCTTCATTGCTATCAGAGGAGATGCGAAGGAAGTCTTCAGAGATAGCCAAAGAGACCCTTGTTATTCGAGGTAGATTGAAGTAGAGAGGCAAGAAGAAGGACAAGAAGTCTAAATCCAAATCTGGAGGGAGATCAAAGTCTCTTGGTAAAAAGTCCAAGGAGAAATGTTGGAATTATGGGCAGCCTGGTCATATCTAAAAGGATTGTAAGGAGAAGAAGAAGAAGAAGAGTAACTCTTCAGACTATGACTTTTCTCAGAGTGCTGCAGATGCCTTCATTGCAACCTTGGCAACTCATGTATCAGATGATGTCTAGCTAGTTGACTCAGGTGCATCTTTTCACATGACATCTCATAGAGAGTGGTTCACTAAGTACGAAAAGTATGATGGTGGAAAGGTGTACCTGGAAAGTGACTCAACGCTAGAGATTGTTGGCTGAGGTAGAGTCAAAATACAATTCCCTGAAGGAAGAATGAAAGGGATTGGTGATGTACTGCACATACCAGGTTTGGCTCGTAACTTACTTTTTTCAGTAAGCTTAATGATGCTGGTGTGGAAGTTTCTTTCTCAAGTAAAGGATGTAATATGGATAGAGGCATTATGGTGTTGGCTAAGGGTGTATGTACTAGCACTCTGTACAAGCTAGATGTATGTCTTATTCAATGTAACAACATCTTTGTAAAGTCAAGAAAAGATGCTCCTGTAGAGAAGGATGATGAAGCTCCTTTGGGTGCAAATGCCTTGGAGGTGAAACTCCTAGCTAAGAAAACCATGTTGTGGTATCATAGACTCGATCACATAGGTGAGAAAGGCTTAAAAACCTTGAAAAATAAAAATCTTGTTGAAGGGCTTGTAGATTGTAATCTTGAGTTCGATTTCTGCGAACACTGCATTTATGGAAAGCAACAACGTGTTTCTTTTTCCTCAAGTTCTCATAAATCTTTTGGTGTACTGGACTATGTTCATTCTGATGTGTTTGGTCCAGTAAATGTTCCTTCGTTATCGAAGTCTAGATATTATGTTTCTTTTATTGATGACTATTCAAGAAGGGCATTTATATACTTTCTTAAGAGTAAGTCAGAAGTGTTTAGTCATTTTAAAGAGTTTAAAAACTTGGTAGAGAATCAGACTAGAAGGAAAATCAAATGTTTGAGGATGGATAATGGCGGTGAGTTTTGTTTTGTAGAATTCAATAGATATTGTAAAGACCATGGAATTAAAAGGCATAAAACTAAACCTTATACTCCACAACAGAATGGAGTTGCTAAAAGGTTGAACAAAACGTTAATGGAGAGAGTGAGAAGTATGTTGAGCAATGTTGGTATGGAGCAGAAGTTATGGGCTGAGGTTGTGGCTACAGGATGTTACCTAGTGAATTGCTCACCTTGTTCTGCTCTTGTTGACAAAAAACCTTTGGAAGTGTGGTCTAGTAAGAAGCCCTCTCTGAGACTTATTTGTGTCTTTGGTTGTGAGGTATATGCATATGTGCCAAATGAGAAAAGATATAAGTTGGAGAACAAGGTTGTTAAATGTATCTTCATCGGCTATGGTGTTGGTGTGAAGGGATACAAGCTTTGGAATCCTGATACTAAGAAGGTTTTGTACAACAAAAATGTAATATTTCATGAGCTGAAACCTTCAGTAGTTGATCCACAGTTGGAGACAGATAAAAGAGAAAAGAAGAATGATGCAATTGAGATTCCCCAAACTCCAGAAAAGGGAGAACTGCATGGTGTACCTAAAACTGAGGAGAGCTCTAACAGCTCTGAGAGTTTTGAAGATGAAGAACCACAACCTCAACCAGTGAGAAGGTCTACACATCAAAAACAACAACCTGATAGGTATGGTTTCTCCATTTTGGATTTGAACTATTCCTATGCTTTAATTACTAGCACTGAGGAGCCTAGGACTGTTAAAGAGGCAATTAATATGCCCGATGAAAATTCTTGGTTGGAAGCATTGAATGAAGAAATAGAATCATTGAAAAAGAATGAAACCTAGGATTTGGTACCTTTGCCTGAAGGAAGAAAGTCTTTTGGTTGTAAATGGGTATTCAAGAAGAAGACTAGTCTTGAGGGAAGTGCTGAGAAGTATAAAGCAAGGTTGGTTGCAAAGGGGTATTCCCAAGTAGAGGGAATTGATTATGGAGAGATGGAAGAAGAGATTTATATGTCCTAGCCTGAGCACTTCGTTGAAAAAGGTAAACAAAGTCTGGTTTGTAAATTAAAGAAATCTTTGTATGGTTTGAAGTAGTCTCCTAGAATGTGCTACCAGAAATTTGACACTTTTGTATTGTCTATGGGATTTGTGAGATCAAAATCTAATCATTGTGTGTATTATAAATCTAAAAATTATCGTGTGCTTATTATTACCCTGTACGTGGATGATATGTTGTTCATAGGAAATAGTAAGACTATGATTTTTGATCTTAAGTCTCAGTTGTCTGCAAAGTTCGAAATGAAAGATTTGGGTGCAACAAGGTATATTATGGGGATGGAGATAACCAGGGATAGAAAGGGAAGAAATATTTGGGTCAACTAGAGTAAGTACATCAACACTGTTCTAGAGAGATTTGGTATGAGTGACTGCAAGAAGCTAGTTGTTCCAGTCTTGCAGGGAATTAAGCTATCTGTTGAAGTTTGTCCAAACTCTACTACTAAGATGGAGGACATTACCAGGGTGCCTTACACGAGTTTTGTCGCAATTTAATGTATGCAATGGTTTGTACAAGGCCAGACATTGCCCAAGCAATGGGAGTACTTAGCCAATTTATGGAAAATCTAGGAAGGACACATTGGGATGTTGTGAAGAGAGTGTTCAAATATCTAAGAGGTACCTCAAAATGTGCTTTATGTTACCATGGAAATTTGGTCGGTTCACAGAGAACACTCAACATTCATGGATATGTGGACTCTAATTGGGCAGGGGACATTGACAGTAGAAGATCCACTAGTGGATACACTTTCATGTTAAATGGTGGTGCAGTCAATTGGATGAGCAAGCGACATATTGTAGTCACTTTGTCCACTACGGAGGTAGAATACATGGCCGCAACACACGCCTGCAAAGAATTTGTTTGGCTCAGTCGTTTGTATTCTGATATTGGTTTTAATACAGGGCATATTATAATTTTCTGTGATAATCAGAGTGTTATTTGTTTGGAAAAAAAATCCAACTTTCCATGCCAGGACGAAACATATCGATGTGCAGTATCACTTCGTGAGAGATATGGTGGAGGATGGAAAGGTTTCTATAGAGAAGGTGGATACTTTGAAGAATGTTGTTGATGCATTGACAAAGCCAGTGAGCACGGACAAGTTCAGATGGTGTGCAAGTTTGATGGGCCTTGGGACCTATGATCGTCAATAAAATCGAAGTCTGGAGGAAGCCAATAAGTCTTCGTCAAGTGGGAGCTTGTTGGAAAAGGTGCCTCAATTTACTGGCTTGGACCTCTGTTAAAGGCTTGACGAGTTTATGTCTCTATCACTTTACCGCGGGGTTCTCATTTGGTCATTTTAACCTTTTGGTCGCCGAGACTTTGTTTGATCGACGAGACTCTGAGGGTTGTCACAGTGATGGGCTGATGGGCATGGAATTGGCAAAATATTAGTTGGCCTTGGCTTCATCGACGTATCAATCGCTCATCGACGAGAGGCAATTTTGTGCCTCACCGATGTGTCGATGACTTGCATCAATGACTGTTATCAGCTTCATCCGACGGTGTTGGTCGTGTTCCATGCCATCTTAAGGCAAGTACCACTAAAAAACCTTTTTGCCAAGAGGAATTGCTTCAGTATTCGACGCATGGCAGTGACTTAAGCAGTGAGCATAGCGAAAGGAAGGTGGGTCCCTGAGTTGCTTTATGCAAAAGGTTGTCAGGTCGTGGACACATGTCAACGTCTCAGGAGTTCCTTGGGGAATATAGTGGAGCGGCTTACATGTAGCTCGGTGGGACCCGATAAAGCTAGCAGTCGGTGTTTGACAATAGTGGATTTTTGTTGCCCCAGTGTGAAGGAATGGTTAGTGATAGAGAGGAATTTCGGAGCCTGTGGATAGTTGACTGATCTCTCCTCGGTCAAGTGGTAGAACGAATAGTAGGTTGACACGTGGTGATTTTTCATTGGTTTTTTTGTACCGTTCTTGCAAAACAACATTTATTGCCGGATGCTAGATTGGTGAAAAGCGATATATTATGCAATTAATATGAGATTGGTTTTGGTGGTTGGCAAAGCCTAAAATTAGTAATTTCTCTGCAACAAAATTTATTCGGGGGCAGCTCGATGCAGGATTGTAAGTTGATCCGATCTGAGATCGATTTGGCGTGTCAGTGAAGAACTGAAATTAATGCACCCTAACTAGTGGTTGGATAGAGACTTATATTAGTCAGCTTAGACGAGAGTCAAATAATCTAAAAAATAGAGAATACCGAATACTGAGAGACAAAAGGTCTTAGGGTTGATGATTTTGTATTCACTGTATGATGAAATAGCATTGTAACAGTGAGTGCATGAAAACTCAAGTGTTGTTGTGAGCTAACTATCAGAGAGTAAGGACTGTAACTTTGTATGTAATTTTTGCTTACTATAATACAAAGTGTCTTTCTCTTGGTGTGGTGGGTTTTACCTGAAAGGGTTTTCCCACGTAAATCTGGTGTTATCTCTGTAATCGTTTATTTTTGTTACTCTTGTCACCCTGTATGTGTTCATCTTAAGTGTTTTAATGTTTTAAAACTAGTCTTTGCACTTCTCCTCTATGGTTTTAGCATTAGGAAAGTGTTTCTGCACTATTTCTTTTCCTTAGAGAGACGGGGTGGCATCGCTCATTTGTGAGCGCCTTGCCTCACCATAACTCTCCTTCACAATGTGTTTGATTATGAGCTATATGTATATATGTTGTTCGACATTTTGTGTTATGTAGGAATGTAAGTACCGAATGCCGACTCCACTCGCATTGTCAGGTTTGAGCGTATCCTATCTACCCAATGGTTTGATGTGGTTAGGGAGTTGGTAAGAAATTACCCCCGCCTATGTCAGTAGTTGGTTCAGGGATTGTTCTTGTTGTGTCTATTCTACGTTCGTGTGGGTATGGTTGTTGATTAATCATTTTATTTTATGAATTTTACAAGTACATTAATGGCTTGATCTAGTGTTCTATGCTTTAATTAAATGTTGTTTCATGATGCAAAATATTAAGTTATGAGATTTCCTAAATTGCATATGATAATTATACCTTGGAAAAATAATAAGTACATTAGTAAATTATTGTTATGTTATAATGTGAAATGATTCTTTAAATTAAATTAATAAAATTAAATAATATTGTTGAATAAATTATTATAGTTTAATTTTATTGTGAAAATAAATTAAGTTAGGGAAATATTATCATATTTTCCCTTGTTTAGAATAAAAGTGTTTTTTCTTATAAAATAAACTTTAAGTTTAAAATATTAATAAAGTGGGATTTGGCAAAAAATTATTATAATGTAAGTTTTAATTTTTAAGAATGAATTTATTTAATTACAATTTAAAATATTTGAAAAGGTAATTAATTGTGCAAATTTAAATTTGGAAGATTCTCTTCCAAATTTAGGAAGTGACAGTAATTTCGTGTTAGTGGATTTTTTTGCATGGTAAATTACCAGAAATTATATGACAACTCCTTATTGGCTTTTCTGAAAAAGATATATTTCCCATTTGTTGCTTTTTCGAAAAAGCAAGTGGGAAGAATGGAAAAATGTCTGCAACTGAATTTTTGATGAAAAATTAATAGTGGGATCATGAATTTTTGAAAATGTTTCATCGATTCGATCAATGAAATTGAAAGTTGGTTATTTTTGCATTGGGATTTTGATTGAATCCATTATTGCGAGTGTTCGTATCGTTGTTTTTTAAAAATTTCTCTTTGGCTAGATTTGCACAACTCGTTCTCGAATCGAGCTTGCGTTGGACTCTGGGTAATTCCAGAATTCTCATTAGATCTCTGTAATTTTATTTATTTTCCTGAAAAAGATAATGGCATAATGTTTTCCCTCTTCCTCTGTAAATTTGTTTTACCTGTTTAGGGATTTCCTCTTTTTTTTCCTCTTTGTATCCCTTTGAAAGTTGTTGATCTCGTTCCCAACTTGTAATTTATGGAAACTCCTCTTGTCTAGAAATCCTTCGGTTGATAATCCTCTTACCTTTGTGGTTCGTTTTCCCCAAATTGTTTGTTGGAAAAATTTGTGCATCTTCCTTGTGGTTTCATTGTAATTTTTTTCCTGAAGGATTTGATGGATAAATTATTGAGGATATTATTTTATTCCTCTGTTGTTTTGATATTTCTCTATTTTGCTTCAATTTCTTTCTCAGAGTTTGAATGGGAAAAATAGGAATACCTATATATTTACATATATATATATATATATTTACCTTTGATGATATTATGTTGAGCCCTTGTGCTTTGAACGTCGTACGACGTAATGGGAGATACCCATGTTTATTTTACCCTGGGCAGGTTCGATATTTGTTATGGTTGTGCCTTGTTTGGCTATGGGGAAGGTTGGGGGAGGCACTACCTCCCACCGTTGCCCCCATATGGGGATGGCGATGTGGAGGTAGAGCCTCCACCGCCTCCCCACTCCCTTTAATGCTTTGGGATATGAGGGGGGTACGGCCGTGTTCAACCGCCCCTCCCCCATTTTGTTTAAGCCTACATTTTTTTATTATTTCGAGTGTTTTATTACATGATATATATATATGTTATGTTTTCATTTACAGTGGCAGATTTAATATTAAAGTGATTATTAATGTGAAGTTTATATATATATGTGTGTGTGTGTGTGTATATATATGTATATATATATATGTATATATATATGTGTAAATATATATATGTATATATGTATTGTATATATATTTATTGGGAAATAAAGTATTGGATTACTGTTATGTTTTCAATTTCAGTTGCATCAGATAAATTAAAATATGTATTTATTTTAGTATGGATGTATACACATATGTATATATATATATATGCATATGATGTATAGGCTGGAAATGTGTCTAAGTATTTACGAAAAGAAAGAAGAATTAATGTAAATTTTGTCTAGATATTTTTTTTCTTAAAATTAAAAAGAAAAATGTAATGGGTTTAAAAATTTGGACTGTAAATGATTTTTGTGTTGCAACTGATTTTCTTAATTTAAAATTCAGATTTCTTTTTATTAGGAAAATCAAAACTTAGATACTGTTGTGGGAAAGAATTAAAATCAGAAATATAATAGAATTGAAAATTTGGAGTTAGTAAATGATATTTATACTTTGGGTTTGATAAATTAAGTTAGTAAAGTCAATTTTAAAATAATATTTATTATGTTTATTATGTTTATTATGTTTATTAATCATGAAATTTATCATTGTTGCTCTTCAAATTAGTTTCTAGCAAAGTTGTAGATTTAGTTATTTAATTTGTGAATGATTTAATTGTAGGAAGATATTTAAATTAAAGATTGGGTTTTGTGTATATGGAAATATTAGTGAACTTTCTTATCTTATTTAAAATTGATGTGATAATGATGATTTAATGGAGACTTAGGTGATTTATGAATTAAATGGCAGATAGTTAATGTTAAGTGTATTTTTAAATTGAATGTGGTATTTTTAGTATGTCTGGTGTGGACTTAGCATTTCTCTAGAGGTTAGGGAATATGTGAGTGTTTTCTATGGTTGCATTTATGTGTATCATGTTGTTACCATGTGGGAGTTAGTGGGAGGTACCCTGTTGTGGTTCTGCTTCTTTGGTTTGGGCATTAAGGTACCCGTCTCCTGGTTTGGTTTTGGTTTTAGGGCAACCATAGGGGAGAGTGGCTCTCCTCGTGGCTAGTTTTCTAGTGGTCACCAGTGGTAGAGTTTCCTTAATCAAGTGAAAACCTAATTTAATTTACTTAGTGGGTTGGGAATTAGTTATCATATAACAAGATAAAAATTGACACCTCACCCCTATCCTTAGTGCTCCCTAAGGCTAAGGACAGGTGGGAAGACCTGGTCGGTAAGGTAGCTACCTTGTCTTCACGAAAGGTAGTTGGCTCCACACGAGTCACCCTACGGGGTGACACCTTGAAACAGGATGTCTAGTTAACCGTACATGGAGGCGGCTCCTAGCTTATAGGTAGTCTAGTGAATCCATGAAGGCCATGCGATGACACTCTCCCATAGCGCCTTTGTTTCCCTTGTTGTCTTGTACCTCTAGAATTGTGTTAGTTGTTTATTTTACTGTTAATGTTATGTTGTTTCGTGGGCTTGAGTCTTGTGGCATGTGTCCTTTATGTTTGATTATGTGGCCGAGGGTCCCTTCTTACCGACTCCTTGCACGGGGGGTGTTCCTTCGGGTTCACACGGTCGAGTGGAAATGTGCAATGCACCCATTGGGTCCCTAGTTGTGATCAAGGCATGGATGCAGTAGCAGTGATCATGGAGTTCACAGAGAGGATTGTTCCTTGAAGAATTCTCTTTCATTTATGTACTTTTGTAATTTTGATTTTACCCTTCCCATTGTTATAAGGGAAGAGGCCTTGTAATGTAACTTGGAATTCTATATTGTGTTGTATCTGTGGAAATATATTCCACCTTTGTAAATTGAACTTTGAAGTTAATTGCAATATTGTATGATTTATATTTATGAGATTATATCTTTCTCTTAATGTACTTTTATCATGTTTTCTTTATTCCACTTTAGTTATTATCGCTTATTGTCTTTTGTTGGGTTCGTTTAAGTAACGCACCATGTACCCCATAGGATTAGGTTAATGTTTTATGTTGTATTTATGTTATATTAATATTTAATGTTGTAATGAATTATTGTTACTTTCAAAAAAAATTATTCTGTAATTGTTTAGTTATCCTATGGGGTTTGTGTGGTGGGGCGTTACAACTTGGTATCAGAGCCAATGTTAACAACACTGGATATTGTAGGTTAATTAAACTCATTATGTTAATCTTGTTGCGTAACTTTGAACTCATGTAATCCCTTTCTTGTTGCGCAGAATCATGCTTAGGGGTCGAGGACATGGACATGGTCGTGGTCGCGGTTGCGGTCTTGGACGTGGTGGTCATGGAGCTAGCCATCATAATTCTCCACCTCAGAGCTCCCATGAATCGGAGCAAGAGGAAAATCAGGGTTCTAAGAACAACCCACCAGGTGGAGGTCCTAATCTAGAACAATAGTTTTAGGGTGGTGAGCTATTGTGTCAGTTGTTGGAAGATGCTCTTGGTCATCTGGGTCTTAGGCAGGATGAGCAACATGTGATCAGAGAGAGAGAGCGGTCGCCGAGGAGGAATGAGGTACCAGAAGATCAAGATTCAGTGGCCATTGGGCACATGAGAGATCTCCTCAAGGCACGTCCTCCTATTTATAATGGTTGTGATGGAGGTTTGGAAGCTAAAACTTGGCTCATTGATCTGGATCGATGCTTTTCCATGCGTCCCTACAATAGTAATACTAAGGAAAGGTGTGCCATCATGAACCTCAAAGGATTTGCATCCACATGGTGGAGACTTGAAGAACAAAAATTACACCTTGACATCAGTCCAGTGACATGGGAATTTTTCTTGAAACAATTCTGGGCCCGTTTCTTACTAGATCACTAAAGGTAGCGTTGGGCAGATGAATTTCATGATTTGAGACAGATGGCATTGTCCGTAGAGCAATATGAGCGTCACTTCTTTGAACTTAAGTAGTACGCCAAAATTGCTAATGATGAGGCTATGCTAGTTTAGCATTTTTTCAGAGGTCTGAATGCTAGGATTAGTGGAGGTGTCTGAGTCTTCGAACCGAGGATGATGGAGGTTGCTATCAAGAAAGCTCGCCTTGTGGAGGAGAATTTGACCCTGGCATTAGGAGGTCATGTTGGAGTTTAGATCGGTAGCACTCCTGCTGCAAGTGGTGGTTCTCGTGGTGGGCAGTCACAGGCTGCAGGTCCTTCTAGGGCTCATTATGCACCCGCTAAGGGAGGACAACAACAGTTTCAGTCCCTTGTTTAGAATAAAAGTGATTTTTCTTATAAAATAAACTTTAAGTTTAAAATATTAATAGAGTGGGATTTGGAAAAAAATTTATTATAATGTAACTTTTAATTGTTGAGAATGAATTTATTTAATTACAATTTAAAATATTTGAAAAGGTAATTAATTGTGCAAATTTAGGAAGTGACAGTAATTTTGTGTTAGTGGATTTTCTTGCATGGGAAATTGTCAGAAATTATATGACAACTCCTGATTGGCTTTTTTGAAAAAGATACATTTCCCATTTGTTGCTTTTTCGAAAAAGCAAGTGGGAAGAAATTGGGAAGAATGGAAAAATATTTGCAACTGAATTTTTGATGAAAAATTTATAGCGGGGTCATGAATTTTTGAAAATGTTTCGTCGATTCGATCAATGAAATTAAAAGTTGGTTATTTTTGCATTGGGATTTTGGTTGAATCCATTATTGTAGGTGTTCGTATTGCTATTTTTTGAAGATTTCTCTTTTGTTGGATTTGCGCAACCCGTCCTCGAATCGAGCTTGCGTTGGACTCCGAGGGTAATTCTAGAATTCTCATTAGATCTTTGTAATTTTATTTATTTTCCTAAAAAAGATAATGGCATAATGTTTTCTCTCTTCCTCTGTAAATTTGTTTTACCTATTCAAGGATTTCCTTAAATTTTTCCCTCTCTATATCCCTTCAAAAGTTGTTGATCTCGTTCCTAGCTTGTAATTTTTGGAAACCCCTCTTGTCTCGAAATCCTTTGGTTGATAATCATCTTACCTCTATGGTTCGTTTTCCCCAAATTGTTTGCTGGAAAAATTTGTGCGTCTTCCTTGTGGTTTCATTGTAAATTTTTGCCTAAAGAATTTTGATGGATAAATATATATTATTGAGGATATTATTTTAATCCTCTGTTGTTTTGAAATTTCTCCATTTTGCTTCAATTTCTTTCTTAGAGATTGAATGGGGAAAATAGGAATACTTATATATATATATATATATACCTTTGTTGATATTCTATTGAGCCCCTGTGCTTTGAACGGCGTACGACATAATGGGAGATACCCATGTTTATTTTATCTTGGGCAGGTTCGATATTTGTTATGGTTGTGCCTTGTTTGGTTGTGGGGAAGGTTGGGGGAGGCGTTGCCTCCCACCGCTGCCCCCATCTGGGGATGGTGATGTGGAGGCAAAGCCTCCACTGCCTCCCCACTTCCTTTAATGCTTTGGGGTATGAGGGGGGTACGACTATGTTCAGCTGCCCCTCCCCCATTTTGTTTAAGCCTATGTTTTTTAATTATTGTGAGTGTTTTATTTCATGATATATATATGTTATGTTTTCATTTACAGTGGCAGATTTAATATTAAAGTGATTATTAATGTGAAGTTTATATATATGTGTGTGTGTGTGTGTAAATATATATGCATATATATGTATTGTATATATATTTGTTGGGAAAAAAAGTATTGGGTTACTACTACATTTTCAATTTCAGTTGCATCAAATAAATTAAAATAAGAATTAATGTAAATTTTGTCTGGATAAATTTTATAAAAAAAAATTAAAGAGGAAAATGTAATGGATTTAAAAATTCGGACTGTAAATGATTTCCTTATTATTTTGTTTAAATAACAAAGAAATAATTGCATTTTGACATTGCTATGGAAATTGGTTTTCTTTATTTATTTTTAGTTTCACTGTATTTTGAAAAAAAATAGATTTATTGTAAAATTTAATTATATAGTTCAAAACTGATTTTTTTGTCCTTAGTCAAATAATAGACTTAATTTGATTTTTGTGTTGCAACTGATTTTCTTAATTTAGAATTCAGATTTCTTTTTATTAGGAAAATCAGAACTTAGATACTGTTGTGGGAAAGAATTAAAATCAGAAATAGAATTGAATTGAAAATTTGGAGTTAGTAAATAATATTTATAATTTGGGTTTGATAAATTAAGTTAGTAAAGTTAATTTTAAAATAACATTTTATTATGTTTATTAATCATGAAATTTATCATTGTTGCTCTTCAAATTAGTTTCTAGCAAAGTTATAGATTTAGCTATTTAATTTGTGAATGATTTAATTGTAAGAAGATATTTAAATTAAAGATTGGGTTTTGTGTATATGGAAATATTAGTGAACTTTCTTATCTTATTTAAAATTGATGATAATGATGATTTAATGGAGACTTAGGTGATTTATGAATTAAATGGCAAATAGTTAATGTTAAGTGTATTTTTAAATTGAATGTGGTATTTTTAGTATGTCTGGTGTGGACTTAGCATTTCTCTAGAGGTTAGGGAATATGTGAGTGTTTTCTATGGTTGCATTTATGTGTATCATGTTGTTACCATGTGGGAGTTAGTGGGAGGTACCCTGTTGTGGTTCTGCTTCTTTGGTTTGGGCATTAAGGTACCCGTCTCCTGGTTTGGTTTTGGTTTTAGGGCAACCATAGGGGAGAGTGGCTCTCCTCGGGGCTAGTTTTCTAGTGGTCACCAGTGGTAGAGTTTCCTTAATCAAGTGAAAACCTAATTTAATTTACTTAGTGGGTTGGGAATTAGTTATCATATAACAAGATAAAAATTGACACCTCACCCCTATCCTTAGCACTCCCTAAGGCTAAGGACAGGTGGGAAGACCTGGTCGGTAAGGTAGCTACCTTGTCTTCATGAAAGGTAGTTGGCTCCACACGAGTCACCCTACGGGGTGACACCTTGAAACAGGATGTCTAGTTAACCGTACATGGAGGCGGCTCCTAGCTTATAGGTAGTCTAGTGAATCCATGAAGGCCATGGGATGACACTCTCCCATAGTGCCTTTGTTTCCCTTGTTGTCTTGTACCTCTAGAGTTGTGTTAGTTGTTTATTTTACTGTTAATGTTATGATGTTTCATGGGCTTGAGTCTTGTGACATGTGTCCTTTATGTTTGAGTTTGTGGTCGAGGGTCCCTTCTTATCTACTCATTGCACAGGGGGTGTTCCTTCGGGTTCACATGGTTGGGTGGAAACGTGCAATGCACCCATTGGGTCCCTAGTTGTGATCAAGGTGTGGATGCAGTAGCAGTGATCATGGAGTTCGCGGAGAAGACTGTTCCTTGAAGAATTCTCTTTCATTTATGTACTTTTGTAATTTTGATTTTACCCTTCCCATTGTTATAAGGGAAGAGGCCTTGTAATGTAACTTGGAATTCTATATTGTGTTGTATCTGTGGAAATATATTCCACCTTTGTAAATTGAACTTTGAAGTTAATTGTAATATTATATGATTTATATTTATGAGATTATATCTTTCTCTTAATGTACTTTTATCATGTTTTCTTTATTCCACTTTAGTTAGTATCACTTATCATCTTTTGTTGGGTTTGTTTAAGTAACGCACCATGTACCCCATAGGATTAGGTTGATGTTTTATGTTATATTTATGTTGTATTAATATTTAATATTGTAATTAATTATTGTTAATTTCAAAAAAAATTATTTTGTAATTGTTTAGTTGTCCTATGGGGTTTGTGTGGCGGGGTGTTACACATGAGGTGAAATAGAACAATATAAGTCCATAAGTGGAGACTTAAGAAATTTGAATAGGACTCTCCTAGTTAGGTTTGTAGCTAACTAGTTTAGTAAAGTGATTATTTACACCAACATGAATAAAATTTCTTAATTAAAAAACTTGTCCCCATAGGAAGGATAAATATCTCTAGTTTAAATTCTTGCATATTTAACTAATGAAAAATAGAGTTAATATAATTCCCCTTATCAATAACAAACTTTCTAGTAGCTCTATCTTTGGTAATCTCCACCCTTGGGATAAAATTTATTGTCCCTAAATACTTCATATTAAACTAAAAAGAAACTTTATATTTAAGATTCTCGATAAATTCCTCACATTACTAATGAATAACATGTTATCAACATAGAAGAAAATCCAAAGTGACCACCTATCTTAAAATAAAAAATAATGATATAACTTAGCTATAACAAAGCTCAAATTTAAAAGATGAATAAAATTTGGATGCCACATCTTGGGGGATTGTTAAAAACCATAGAGGTATTTCTTCAATTCACAAACCATGTGCTCCTTACCCTTTACGACAAAGTTCTCTATATGTGACACATAGATCTCCTCCTCTGAGTCACCATACAAGAATGTTGTCTTAACATTTGTATGTTCAACCTTAAGGTCAAATGCAACAACAACAAATAACATAAAATTGGTAGGCATAATATTTTCAATAGGATAGAATATCTTGCCAAAGTTAATTCCATCTACCCAGTAATAGACCTTGGCTATAGACTTTCCTTATTCTTCTTCTTTCCATCAAAATAGAACTTCTTGAAAACCCATTAGAAACTATTAGGTTTTCTATCCTTAAGAAGGTTCACCAAGTCCTATATACTTTAATTCTCCAATACAACCATCTCCTCAACAATGGAATTTTCTTGTGCTATCTATAGACTCCATTACCTCCTCAATTATAGGTTCATTATCATTTATAAACAAATAAAAATACAATGCAAATTATGTGAGAAATACCTTTCTAGTTTATTTCTCTACTAAGTTGACCTCTTTAGGAGTAGGTGATATTTTTTTCTAGTTTGTTTGAATTTGCTGACACACTTTCTAAATCAACCTCCTAATAAATTCTTTGATTAATTTTTATTTTACCCTCATATAATCTACTTGATCTTTAGATTTATTTGCACAATTATTTCCTCTTCATCTTTAGCTTGGAAATTCTTAGAAAAAGATTCAATCTCCCTAAATATCACATTCCAAATATACACAATCTTTCAAGTTTCAAGATTCTAAAGCTTTTATCATTTGTATCATTGAATTAAAAAAATATAAACCTCTCTAATTTTATAACTTCTCTTTAGGATTATGTGCATATGCTTGATAACTGAAAACCATGATATGCTACAATTAAGGATTATTTATCAACAAAGCCTCCTTGAGGGTTTTTCCTACTAGATCTAATCTATGGGATCTATTAATAAAATATTAGGTTATGCTTATAGTTGTTGGAACTATAGTTTTCTATTCACTTGTAGAGAGTTCATAGTGTAAGAAGATGTGCAAACTTGTTTAGTTCATGTTAATAGTATTTGATCCCAAATTGGTAAATAATTAAAGAAAACTATATGCAATGAGTTCTAATAATTTTATTTTGTTGTATTTTTATTATGGAATATTTTCTATGTATATTGTCACTATGGTTTTAATCATGAGGCATTTAGTTAAGTACTTATTATTGAATCTATATATAAGTAGTTATTAGAGCATGTATGATAGTATAGGTGCACATGCAATGATATTGTATTATATGTAGTGATAACTAGGAGCATGGAGATGGTCAAAGGGATTCTTAGAGACACCAAGTAGCTAGAAATATAATCCACAATTGATGTTTGGTTGTAATTCAAGAATACATATACACAATTTAGGTAAACTTGGTCAACAAACTTTGAATTTATATGAGTGGTAGTGGATAATTATATATGGTGATTATTCATGTGGGGAAGTTATGTTAGGTATAATATATATCATATTGATTTCATAGTGTTTTGGTTGTGTGACTATTGGAATTCCATGTTGGAATTCCTTAAAAATTTCTATGTATAATTATTAATTGATGGAATGGGTTGATATGTCATTGAATGATGATATTGTGATGTTGTGAGGATTGTTTATGAGGTTGTATATTGCTATCTATATATTTATATACTTCAATATGAAAGAAATTAATCATATTATATGGTGTTCCCTAAATAGTATAATAATGATAGTCCTTTTGTTGGAATGTTTTTTTCTTCTCAAAAGAGTTTTCCATGTGTATCCTATATCTCGCATTCATGTGGTGTGAGTAATTTTAATATTTTATATAGTTTCCTTGTGCTAAAATTGAATTGTTACGAAAAGCATAACTATATTTATAACACATAATTTTAAGGTGTTCTAATATCCTCGCATATCAACCAATTGAAATAGGGATTAAGTTCTCAAGGTTTGGTATCAAAGTATGATTGATTGGTAAGATCCATGTTGTTTGTTGTCATAACTATATGCATGTATGGTGAAACCAATAAGGGGTTATAGTTTTGAAACTCCAGAGAATTTTGTTTGTAGTATGTGTATAACTAGTTTTAGTGGGAGCATTTGAAGGGTCTTGTGAGAATACAAAGCTTGTGTGTTGTTAAATTCATGGAAATCATTTTGAGATATAAAATTAATAAATTAATTTTTTATAACTTCAAGATATAGATTTTTAAGGATGAATGACTTATGGTAGATAAATTAACAAGATCTGATATCTTTGTCAAAACACATCGCTACATGTCTAATGAGGACTAGAATAGATTAGACAAGAAAGCTAACAATACTTCTCATCAATGTATTTCATATTTTATATTTTTTAATGTGTCAAAAGAGCCTTTTGAATATTTTTATGGAAGAATATATGAATCTTATATTATTCCAAGAGTCTTGTAAACAAAATTTTCTTCAAAAGGAAGATGTATTCCTTAAAGATGAAAGGGGGAGACTTTATAAATGATCATCTCAATGCCTTCAATTTGATTTTGAGTTAATTAATATCAATAATAATAAAAATATAAGAAGAGGATAAGTGCATAATACTACCTTTTTTCCTTATTAGATTCATAACACAATCCAATTATGATAATCTATGGTAGCTATTATTCACCCAAACTAGATGATATTCTAGGTACCTTTTTAAGTAAGAAATCGAGAGAAAGTCCATGGATGATTCATTTAAATATAATGGGTAGAACAAAGGATAGAAGGGTTAAGAATAAGTGTGATAAGATAAGATGTACAATAAGTACAAGTCTAGTCCTCTTAGTAAACCCAAAGTAAGTTTCTAGAATTATGGTAGGAAAGGTCACGTAAAGGAGTGCAAATCCAAGAAGAAGGAATCATTCCTTTGATAAATGACTTAAAATTATTCTATATGGTTGTGTTGATGATTTAACATCTATCAACATTATTTTTGATGATTTCAAGTTGATTGGTCTAGGTGCGTCATATCACATGAATCTTTGTAGAGAGTGATACTTTAATTATAAACAGTGTGATGGAGAATAAGATTTCCTTGGTAATAACAACTCTCTTTGCATATTCGGTTGAGGAAAGGTGAAATTTTATTTCATGTATAGGAGAGAGAGAGAACATGCTCTAATATTTTTCATATTCCAATTCTAACAACAATTTTTTATTTTGTTTGTAATATTATTGAATCTAGAGTGTATGCTACTTTTGATAAAAATGATTGCAGTTTAGCTAGAGATACTTTGGCTCTAAGGGAGTACAACATGGAACACTCTTTATACTACATGTATCAACATTATGTGGCTTACTAAATTTTACTAAACATAAGTCAAGGTTGTTTTGGAACCATTTGTTATGGTATATAGGAGAAAAATATTAAAAACCCATGGAATCATGTGGAATTATATGAATTAAATATATGTGAGAATAAGGAAGATTAGAGCAAGAGGAATTAAGTATAAGACATGCATAAGATATGAAAGAATGTTAATAAATGATATTATATTGATATAAATCAAGGAGGAAATCAACCACTAATCAAAATTCCAGCTAATTTTAGCAATCCTTCAATCATCAAAACCCCAACTAGGGTAATTTCTTACACAAACACTCTATATTCCTTGTAGGTCTGCAACAGTGGTTTCTTGACCATATCTCTCAAATACAATCTCAAACCCACTACTCAATAGGAATTCCAAATACCCATTAAGGAGTTCTTCAATATATCTAACTTGCACATATGATTGTTCTGGAACACCAACCTCTAAAAAGGAGTGGTACGCTGAATAGGGGCAACATTAGCCCACTTTTACAAAGCAACACTCACTTAAACTCTCTCCCAACTCTAAAACTCAATTGTAAAACCTTCACTAGCCTTCAAAGTGGCCAAAATCCACCATCTTTTTCAAGAGAACTATCCTTCGGGACACCTAAACACCAAACCCTCCTTTTAGACTAGTTTGAAAGGGGTTTATTGGAAATCAATACTCTATGCTTCTACCTGGATAACCAAGACCTCAAAAACTTCTAAATATGTTTTCCCATGCTTAATAAACCTTCACAAACCACTTCCCCAAGGTTTTGCAACCATTCTTAACCTTTTACCACTAAAATTGACCCAAAACCAATAGAATACCACCTAGGGCATCACTCCAAAAATCACAAATGGCCTCCCCTACTCTCAAAAACCACTCTAACATCTAAACCTACCATACTAGACCCATTCCACCAAGATAAAGGAGATATAATCAGTGGAATGAGCCATTAGTCCATTTTATGCAATCACAAACCTTCAAAACAAGGTTTTAGACCTGTTGATAGAAAAATACCAACAAAACCCTTCAAACTCTGTAAAATTCAATAAAAACAAGCCCAAAATAAAACTAACTCATATTTTCATCAAAAAAATGCACTTTGGATCAAGAACCAACTGTACGGGGCGGTACAATGGTCTGGAGCAACAAAATAAGTAGAAAATAGGGAATTCTTATTGTTTTTCTTCACATATAGAGTATTTAACTGTAATACCCCTCTGTTTTAGCTTCTTGTTCTGACAACGTTCCTTGCTTTGTTTTAGTTTTCAGTTACTTTGATAATTTGCATACTTTATCATGTGTTATTTGATCGCTATTTATAGAGCAACAAACTATTTGTGTGATGTGATGTATCTTATCTGATGCTTTATTTGACATGCTTTAATTGGTGCAATAATGCTTGTTGTTATAACATATTTATTGTGCATGAGATATTTGAGTATTATGGAACTGATAGTTTATGATGAGTGTATTGGTGAAGGGGACGGGATCGCATCACTTGCTTGCGAGTGCCCTGCAATTCCATGTTTTCCTCTTTATGGTGTGTATTTTATGTTGCTTATATATATATGATCTTTGTTATCTCGTTTACAGGTTTGCAGGTACATGACATTGACTCCACCTGGTTTCATAGGTTTGAGTGTGTCGACCCAAAGGTTAAGTTGAAATGGAGATAGTAGCTAGGTAACATGTGTCAGGTCTACACCCTAGCCACAGTGTGTCGTCAGTCATAGTTTTTGTGTCATCGTTTGCCTTGTTTATTATTATTTAATTCTGAAGGATTCTTGTTATGGAAATAAATGTTTAAATTATGTATTAAGTAATGTTGATTTTTATTTAATTAATTTGGACATTTTGATAGAAGCTTTTTATTTAAATTAATTAATTTAATTAAATGTATTTAGTAAATTAAATTTAATCCATGGGGTTAAATTTATTTATTAAGTAATTAAAATTGATTAATTAAATTGTTTATTTAGAAAGTTGAAAAAAGGGAATTAAATTTATTTGGGAATTAAATTTGAACTAGAAGTTATTAAATTTTATTTGTGAAATTAAATGTGATTGATTAAGATATTTGTTAATTGCCAGCATGTTAGAGTTAATTAATTATGAGGTTGTTAAAAAAAAAATTAATTCCCGGAGAAAATTTGGACTTTGGGTGAAGAAGTGGAAAGCTTCTTCATGGCAGAGTGAAGGATATTTTTGGGGGAGGAATGAAAATTGATAAAATACAGAAGATTTTAGAGGTTTTTGCTATTGGAAATTAAAAAAGGATTATTTTGGAATAGTTTGTTGTGATATTGCATACATACTTTGTTCTGGGAAAATTGTGTTTGTTGGGAAGAAGCTGTGAAAACTTTGGAAGAGGCTCGACATCAAAACTTCAACACTTCAGAAGCTTTTTGAAACAAGTTCCTTTCTTGTGTATATAGATTTGTTTAAAATATTTATTGGAATTGTATTGCTGTAGAAAATTGTTGTGCTAGATCTGTAAAAGAAAGTTTATTTGTTTTAGAAAAGTGGAAATTTAAAGCTTATGTGATTGTCGTGAAGAAACCTAGGAAATTTTAGTTATAGTAAAAACCAAAGAATAAGATTTGTGATATTGAGGAATTATTAGATTTAAACTGTGAAATAAATCTAGAGGAAAACAAATTTAGATTTACAAAAAATTTAGTGTTTAAATCTGTGTAGAAATTATTAAAAACCTCTATAGGGAAAAATTGTGAAACCTCTGTATTTGTAAATTTTGCCGTGGAAAAACCTAGAGGAAATGTAGAAATTGATTGAAAGCCTCTGAAAGAAATTAGAAGATTCCTGTAGCTTGTCTTTTTTTTTCTCTGTGTTTGGATGTGAGAAAGCTATTTGAAAATAGTGGTTGGTGGGAAGGTCAAAACCTCCCCCACCACCCACTTTATATTGGGGGGAAGTGCCTACCATGAGGCAGCACACCCACCACTTGAAGGGATGCGCTATCCCATGGCAGCGTTGCCCTCCCATCATAAATGGGGCGGCCGGTCTGAACATAGTACAGCCGACGCTCCCAATTAAACATGCGTTTGACTCTTGTTTCAAATGACGAAAATAAAACTCGTCTGTTTTTTTAAACTGATTTCAAATTTTTTTTACGTTTCGTTTTTAATAAGAAATATATATTATATATATATGTGCATTATGTATATATGTATATATATATATATATATGCATTATGTATATATGTATACATATATATTATAAATATATATGTATATATATAATGTGTATATGTATAAATGTATATTATATATATATGTTATATATGTGATTTTTAAAATAGCAGTTACATATATATATTTAATGAATATATATCATAAGTATATATATATGATTATATATTAAAATATAATTATGAATATATATTTTTATATTTGAAATAGTTTTTTCTATTTCAAAGGTTATGTTTAGATTGGATTATTGAAGAAATTAATTGTAGATGGATTTATGTTACTTTTAAAAGTAATTTAAGGATTTGATTTTACTAAAGAGGCAATTAATTGTTTTAATTAATTATTTTGTTAGGGCAATTATTTTATTTCCTGTGAAATGAATTTAAAAGGGAAATGGATTTAGTATATCCAAAAGTAGTTATTTCCTCATAATTGCCTTCTATGTTTATTTCCTTTGTATTTCGTAAGGGAAATGGGATTTAAATTGTTTAAGACTTCCAGTAATGAAAAAAGGGAAAGGAGGTTGTATGTTTAATGGGTCAACCCAGTTATTGAACCTTTGGTCAGTGCTTTAGTGTTGGTTATTGTAACCCGGTTACCACAAACGGGGAAGTGGTACCCTTATATTTTGTTTAGGGTGGATGTTATTTTGGACTAGCACTAGGTGGCCTTGGGTTGTGGAATTGTTCCACTAGTTGTCATAGGGGAGTGGCTTGCAACGAGTGCCAACTCACAAAGGGGTGCCAAGATAACTCGTTGTAGGTTGGTAAACCGGATATAATATAATTAACTTTTTAGGGGGTTGGGTAGCTTCAACACTTAATCTAGACTAATAAGCCTCGCTCATGGACCCTTGTGCTAATAAAGGCTTGGGATGAGATAGGAAGGCCTGGAATGGCATGATCGTTATCTTGTCTTCATGAAAGATATTCGATTATGCTTTGGACTACATGTGGGGCCGGAATTCGTTAGAGGTTTCCAAGAGATCCCAAGATGGGGGTCGGAGCCTAAGAAGACTCACCAGGATATCCCTTGTAGCATTGTGATGACACTCCTCTTAGGTCAACTATGTTGGTAGTATTGTAATTCGAAAATGGTTTGTACTGGAAGCATTGTAACCTTTGTGTCAGTTGGTGTAAATAGTTGGTTGAGTTAATATGTTTGTGTCAGCCTGTGATTAGATGTTGTAGATTTGTCCATGTTATGTTGTTACTATCTCCTAGCATGGGGGGTGGGCCTTCGGGTACCACTTGGTTGGGTGGAACATGCACCATACACCGTTGGGTCCCCCTTTGATCTTCAGTACTTGATGGCGAGATATCCAGTTGGAGAGCTCGTAGTTCCTATTTTAATTCAAGCATTGTATTTATTTCAATTTGAATCATGTTGTTTTACCCCTCATTTGTATTCGAGGAGGATTTATGTATATTGTAACACATTTGTATTATTGCCTCATTCAGGGAATGAGTGATGCAACTTTTTGATTAAGTTATTGAATATTGAGTTTTGTTATATCTCTTTATGTTATGATGTATATTTATTTTGTATATGTACTCAATTCATATTTTAATTAAATGTTATGGATGTATAATAATGTATGTATGGGTTTTTAGTAATCTCGGTCTCGTAGCCTTAGAGGTTGTTGTCAATTAGTAAGTAAACATGTATGTTAAATACACTTTAAATAAAAAAATAATATTGTACACTTAAGTAGTGAATTACAACTTCCTTTAGGGTTACGTGGTGGGGCATTACATTAACCATTCATCGAGCCTCTCTAAGTATTTTAAACTTGTTTCAACAAGATAGAACACCTCCAATTGAATTTTAAGCTTCCTTGACCATTGGCATTCCAAAGTTTGCATTTTTACAACTTTTAAACATGATAACTTTTACAAGATTTTGCAATATCTGCAAGTTTGAACCCAAATGACTCCTATCACCTAAAACACATTAGAAATGGTCTATTATGACCTTATTCAAGGGAAAATGAATCTAACACACCTAAAACCAAACATTAGACCTTATTTACACAAATTGGACTTGGTGCCCTTGCACCATATATGTGTATATGTATGAATCCATATAATTTGGTTTATACTTATAACATATCTAGGTTCTTCCCTTTTATTGCATCACATTGAGGTTTACTACATATAATAGAATATTAAAAACCTTAGACTGTCAATGTTTTTTTCAACACATGTTAGGATGATATTTTCTAATTAGTTGATTAAATTAGGTTATTTTACTTTCTATGAGATTCACATGAGTATTTTAAGCGATGATTTGATCTTTAATGATGCATTAAGATATGTTACAAGTTGATGAATGATTCTAATACCACGCTTATAAATTATGTTCTTAGTGAATTTCAATATTGTCAAAAGTGATTGCGATGACCATTTGAATTATGTGATGAATATGACTCAATGGTCATGGTCCATATGCATATGTTGATTCATGTTTTCATGAAAGATTATTTAATGGGGAAAAAGGATTAAGAGGAGAGGAAAAACTTAGAGTATTCATAAAAAATGTTTCATCAAGTGTATTGGGAAAAGCTTTCTAAAGGTATGAGTTAAACCCTTGTGATTATTTTGCATTTGAAAATAAAATTTGTATGAGTGTGTAGTAGTATCATTGTTAAACTTTGTTATGATTATTGAAATTTGTAAATTCATGAGAATTATCTTGTTTTTATAAGTGTATTTTTTTTTTTTATCGGTAATCGCTTTTGACTAAAGCTTTGAACCAGTGGGGTCACAAGGGGGGACCCCATCCCCGAGTACATGCCGAGGTATTAACACCTCCTTGATTTGCCTCCTGTAGTTGTCTCCTTCATTCTTCCTACCTCCCGTCTCTACTTTGTTTTCCTCCCTGGGTCTCCCTTCCTCCTTCTCTCCTCCATCCTTGCTTCCTTACTCCTTGGGCCTCTTTTCCTCCATCTCTCTATTTCCTCCTCGGGCCTCTCATTCTCCATCACCCCTCCTTCGTCCTCCCTCCTTCGTCCTCCTTCCTTCCTCCATTTCTCATTGCTTCCCCTCCTACCATCCCGTACACCATACTTTGTCTCTTCCTCGACCTCCCCTAAACTCCTGGCTTTTCCCTCAATCACCGGCCTCTCCATGCCTCCCCAGCCAATGCAAGACTCTAGCACTGCCTCTAACCGTTGGCACTGTCACACCTACTTCACCTTCGCTGTCGGACGGTCATCTATTTTTATAAGTGTATTATGTTGCATATGTTGGGTAGTTTATGTTGTAAATTTTTCTGTTATATTTGTATTTAAAATATGTGCTGGGGTAGACTCTCTCTCAAGACTAGAGGGTCCTCCATATAAGGGGTTTAAGAGAGTATGGCTCCCATTTGGGAAGTATTGGGTATGATTGTCCATTAATTATGATTATGGGTATGAGTACCCCATCATAGTAACTTATGATTTAAATAATGACGAGTAAAAGTTTGTAGGAGGAAATATATGTTGGGAGAACTTGGGATAATTGGAGCATGTGCAATGAGGCAATGAACATAATATAAGTTTGGTAGCTATTGAACTAAGTCATAGTTAGAACTGCTTGTGTATGTATGAAAACCTCATTGTGATCAACATATTAAAAATGACCCTTGTCGAACTATGAAGCCCCTGATCTCATTTCATAGGTAAGACCATCATGGATGAGCACTCAAGGGATATGTATAGCCCTTAGGACTTGTATTCCAATATATTATTTGAATTCAATTGTTTCTTTGATGAAGATGTAATCTCTATGCTACATTTAAGCTTCTCTTTATAACTTGGTTATGATTTATCGAACTAGTTGTAAAATCTAAAATAATTTCATGAGACAACTTAACGATTATATGTTTAATTATGTCTATGTTCAAATAATTTACTTGCATTAAAAAATAAAAAATAAAAGTAATTCATAAGACAATTATTATGGATGGTATTGTGTATTGTGTTGTGTCCCTATTTGTATGTTGTGGGAATTGTAGTGCTATTGGATTATATAAAGTGATAAATAGGAGTATGGAGATGGTCCAAGGGACTCGTAGAGACACCAAGTAGCTAGAACCATGATCCATATTTGATGTTTGGTTGTATTACAAGAATACATGTACACATTTTAGGTAAACTTGGTCAACAAACTTTCACTCTATATGAGTGGCAGTGGATAATTATATATGTGAGGAAGTCATGATATTAATAATGTAGAAAAATTTGATTTCATGGTGTTTTGGTTGTGTGACTATTGATATTCCATGTTGTAATTCCATGAGAATTTCTATATATAATTACTTTAATTGATGGAATGGGTTGACATGTCATTGAATGATGATGTGGTGATTTGGTGAGGCACATTTGTGAGGTTGTATATTTTTATCTATATATTAATATACTCTATGAATGAAACTAATCATATTACATGTTCCATAAATAATATAATAATGATTGTCCTTTTGTTGAAATGTTTTTTTCTTCTCAAAAGATTTTCCCATATGTATCATATGTCTCATGTTCATGTGGTGTGAGTAATTTTACCATTTGATATTTTCCTTGTGCTAAAATATACTTGTTACAACAAACACCACTATATTTATATCACATAATCTTAATGTGTTTGAATATCCTTTCCTATCAACCAATTGAAATAGGGATTAAGTTCTCAAGATTTAGTATTACAGTGTGATTGATGGTAAGATCCATGTTTTTTTTGTCATAACTATATGCATGTATGATGAAAGCGTTAAGGGATTATAGTTTTGAAACTCTAGAGAATTTTTTTTGTAGTATGTGTATAACTAGTTGTAGTGGGAGCCTTTGAAGGATCTTGTGAGAATACAAAGCTTATACATTGTTAAATGCATAGCAATCATGTTGAGATCTAAAATTAATAAATTAAATGGTTATAACTTCAAGATATGGATTTTGAAGGATGAATGACTCATAGTAGAGAAATTAAGAGGATCTGATATCTTTGTAAGAACCCATAGCTATGTCTAATGAGGACTAGAATAGATTAGACAAGAAAGCTGAAAATGTTATTCATCAATGTATTTCATATTTTATATTGTTGATTGTGTCAAAAGAGCCTTTTGCATATTTTTGTGAAAGAATATACGAACATTATATTAGTCCAAGAGTCTTGTAAATAAAATTTTCTTCAAAAGGAATATATATTGCTTGAAGGTGAAAGAGGGAGACTTTATAAATGATCATCTCAATGCCTTCAATTTGATTTTGAGTCAACTAATATCAATAAGAATAAAAATATAAGAGTATAAGTGCATAACACTATTTTTTTCCTTATTAGATTCATGACATGATCCAATTACAATAATCTATGGTAACTATTATTCATCCAAACTAGATGATATTGTTAGTGTCTTATTAAGAAATCAAGAGAAAGTTCATGGATGATTCATTTAAATGTAATGGGTAGAACAAAGGATAGAAGGGATAAAAAGAAGGGTGGTGAGATAAGAATTATAAGGACAAGTCTAATCCTCTTAGTAAACCTAGATTAAATTTTTAGAATTGTGGTAGGAGAGGTCACGTAAATGAGTGAAAATCCAAGAAGAAGGTTGATTCCTTTGATAAATATTTTGACACTATTTTATATGATTGTGTTGGTGTTTTAACATATATTAACCTTATTTGTGATGATTTCAAGTTGATTGATTTAGGTGCATCATATCACATGAATCCTTGTAGGGAGTGGTACTTTAATTACCCAGTATGATGGAGAATATATAATTCCCTTGGTGATAACAACTCTCTTTGCATATTCGATCGAGGAAAGGTGAAAGTTTCTTTCATGGATAGAAGAGAGAAATGATCTAATATTTTTCTTATTTTGATTATAACAATAAGTTTTAATTGTATTTATAGTATGATTAACTCTAGATTCTATGCTAATTTTGATGAAAATAATTGTAGTTTAGCTAGAGATACTTTGGCGCTAACTAAGGGAGTACAACATGGAACACTCTTTATACTAGATGTATCAATATTATATTGCTTATTCAATGTTACTGTCAAGGTTGTTTGTGAACCATTAGTTATGGTATATAGGAGAAAAATATTAAAAACCCTAGTAAATAAGAATATTATGTAGGGTCTTTATAATTGTTCTATTGATTTGAGATTTATCAACATCATGTGTTTAAAAATAAACTAAGGGGGTTTGCTTTAGGAAGTACCATAGAAAGGGATATATTGGATTTTTTTTGTAATGATGTCTTTGGCCTTGTGGATGTACACTCGATTGATAAGTCTCAGTATTGTGTCTCTTTCATTGAATTATTCTAGACATACTTGGGTTCTTTTATTAGGAATAAATTTGAGGTGTTTGAAAAGTATAAGGTGTTTAAGGTACACGTAAAGACTCAAACTAGTAAGAAGATCAAACTATTAAGGTCAAATAATGGTGGGGGGTTTTCTCCAGTAAGTTTGAGGCATTTTGTAGGCACATTGGTATTGTTAGGTAAATTACAATATCCCACACACTACATCAAATAGAACGGACGAAAATTAAACATTACCTTGTTAGATCAAGTCAAAATCCTATTAAACAATTCTAGTCTAGGATATGAGTTTTGAGTTGAGGTCATTAATACTACTTTTTAATTGAAAATTGGGTCTCATGCTTTTGTGCTTGAAGAGAAGACCATATGTAATGTGGATATATAAGAATAATTTTATGATACACTTAAGAGTATTTAGTTGTGAAGAATTTATTCATGTTGTAAGAGGTTGTCTCCAACCTTGTGACAAATAGTTCATCATTATTTGAAGTAGTGTACTAAAAAGATAGTTATAAATTTAGAAGTGTATGGGGTGATCTAGAGTAGCTTAGGTATGACTTGAAATAGAAGTACAAATCTTCAAGGTATGTGGAAAACCAAATCAATCAAAATCATGGTTGATGAAAGAATATTTTTCATAAATTATAGTGATTACATCTCAATCATAATCTTGATCCATCAACTCATATCATAGAATAATTCATCAGTAGATAACAAGTACCAATCTACAAATATCATCACATGCATATATCCTGCATCCATAACCATAACATCAATAGGATATAATATCATCAATCATAGCATCATGATATAGGTCATCATTTTATCATAAAAAATATAAAATTATCGTAGTATCACATCATGTCATCATCTATTATAGCATCATCACAATATATTACATCATATAACATAACATCAAATAAGATCATCAGTACATACATATATCTATCACATAGCATAATCAAATATAAATCATAACATCATATCACATAACATAAGTAGAAATTTCTTCCCGCTCCTTTGTGTTTGAACTTCTTGCGTGCATGGTGGACTTTGTTTTGGGGTACCCAATGGTCTCCCTCTACCCCCCTGATCCGTACTCCTTTCTTTCAGGCCCGTGTCTGTCGGGTACCTCCCCTACGAGGTCAATGCTTTCACCTATGGGCTTTTCGAAGTCTTTGGCGGTTCCGGGCAAATCTTCTTTGCTGACGGTGGAGTTCTCTCCGGTTGTCGGTTGGAAGGATGTGCTTTCCAATGGAAAACAAGTCTCCTCCTTGTTTCCTTCTTTACTTGAGGTTGTTTCGGCTTCTGGAATAGAGTTTGACATCCCTGATTCGATTTATGACAAGATTCTCTCCTCCATGGAGAATGTTGTTGTGAGTAGATTTCTCTCTTATCGTCCAACGATGGACATGGTTTGAAAATGGGTTGCGCCAAAATGGTGTCTTCAGGGTAGTGTGGAGATTTGTTCGATGGCTGGTGGTCTTTTCTTGTTTAGATTCACAACTACGGAGGACTTGGTGGTGACTCCGTCTTTGGGTCTGTGGGTTTATGGGAAACATAGCCTGGCTTTGTGTCGTTGGAAACCTAGTTTCGACCCTACTATAGATCTGAATAAGTTGGCCCCAATTTGGGTTTGACTGTTGGGCTTACCTCTGGAGTATTGAGATGAAGCTATTTTCAAAGGTATTGGGGATTCATTTGGACAATTCATCGCCACATATTCTATTACAAAGTTGAAATCCAGGTTAGTCTTTGCACGTTTTTGTGTTAATATTTGCATTAATAAAGTCCTCCCGAACTCTGTCAAGTTGTGTTCTAAGTTTGGCAGCTGGATACAACCAGTGTGTTATGAAAACACTGTGGTATACTGTCAAAAGTGTGCTAAAGTTGGGCATCTGATTTTTTACTATAAATCTACTGTCAGTCGGGAGGTCAAGGCTAATTATGTTGTGGAAAATCCCACTACTCCTTCTGGAAATGTTTCCCGTTCGTCGAATGACTCTGGGCTTGTTCCCCTGAGTGTTGCTCTTCCACATGTGGATCCCCTGCCTCCACCCTCCTCTAATGATCCACCTTCTGAACTATCTAACCCTAATGCTTTATTGGAGTCTTTTGTTAAACCCCTGTCTATCCATATGACTTAGGACTCTAGCTCTTCGGTTGTTGAGCTTGCAGTGGTCTCTGAGGGGACTCAAGACCCTGGCTCTTTGGTTGTTGATCCGTTTGGAGTGATCTCTATGGGGACTTGTGAGGCTTTGATTGAGGATGGTGAAATATGGGAGGAAGAGAGCTCTGGTATGATTGATGAATCTACAGAAAGTATGGGGAGTTTGAAGCTTGAGAAAATTGGGGAAGAAGGGATATGGACAACGCCCAAGAAAAAAGGAAGGAAGAAGAAGGTAGATGTAGGAGGTGACTCCAAGCCAGGGATACCTTCTCAAAGGTACACTAGGATGAGGGAAACAACAAATGAGATTGCCCTGGGAAAGAATAGGACATTGGATGTGTCCTCAAAAAAAGGTCAAAAATGAGAGTTATGTCATGAAATGTTTGTGGGCTCAATATCTCCCACAAACAACGTGCTCTAAAGCACTATATAGTGGATCATAGGATTGATGTCTTTCTACTTCAAGAAACCAAAATGATGAAGGTTAATTTTGATAAAATTGTATAAAAAATTGGCCTAATGCTTCTTATGTCTATAGTGATGCTGAGGGTGCTTCGGGGGGTCTGCCTATGCTCTGGAACCCATCAAATTTTCAAGGCTCTAAATTATTCCACTATAAAAATAGTGTGGGGGCCTCGTTCACTTACCTTGGTGAATCCTGGTCTATAATCAATATTTATGCCCCTAACCAAAGGAATGCGAGGAGTAAATTATGGTATAACATGGCAGTTAAAATCAATCTGAATAGGGGAGGTCGGTGGCTCGTCGCTGGAGATTTTAACTCTCCCCTCTTTCCGTCAGAAAAAAGTGGTGGACTTTTGGATTACTCTAACAACATGTCTGACTTGGCTAACTTTTTGAATTCTTCGAGGTTAGTTGATATTGAGCTCTTGGGCCAGAAATTCACTTGGTCTAATAGATGAGTTGGTGGTAACTTGATTCAGGTCTGGCTTGATCGCTTCCTCTGCTCTCCTCATTGGATTAATGTCTTAGATGGTAATCTAGTAACCTTGCCCAGGACAGTCTTTGACCATAACCCCCTTTTGCTAACCACCAATTTTTGCCCTGTTGTTGGTCCCTTTCCCTTCTGTTTTGAGATAATGTGGAACTCTCATCCTGATTTCAAAAATAAAATTGTTGAATGGTGGAATATTCTTGTCCAAGGCTCCCCCATGTATAGGATTTTCTTTAAACTTAAACATATTAAAAACATGGTAAAAGGTTGGAACAAGAATGTGTTCGGGGATGTGTTCTCCAAAAAAAATTTATTAGAAGGATAGTTGAGGACTTTACAAAAGAAAATGGAGGGAGATGACAGTCAACAGACTCACAACCAAGAATGGGAAACCAAGATGGAATGGGATCGGGTTCTCAAAAATGAGGAGGTCTTTTGGAAGCAAAAATCAAGAGTCCAATGGTTGAAGGAAGGAGATAGGAATACCTCCTTCTTTCATGCTTCTGCCATCAAGCATAGGAAAAGGAATCAAATTTCTAAGCTGACTAATGCTATTGGGGAGGTGATTTCAAATCAGGCTCAGATTGGCCTCTGTGCTGTTAACTATTTCAAGGAGGCTTATTCGGCCCTAGCTGAGGGGCCTAATCCGGCCTTGGATAGTGTGATTCTCAACCATCTTCCTACCACCATTTCTCAGGAAGATAATGTGGGGATTCTTAGAAATGTGTCCATGGAAGAAGTTCACCAGGCTACCTTTAGCATGGGGCTTTCAAAGCCTTGGGGCCTGATGGTTTTCCTCCTGCTTTTTTTTCATATTTTCTGGGATACTGTGAGTGGGGATCTTGTGCTTGCGGTCAGGGACTCCTTCAAATTTGGTAAGATCCTCAAACAATTGAACCACACTTTCATTTCTCTTATCCCTAATATTAGTGAGTCTCAATCCATGATAGATTTATGATCTATTAGCCTTTGTAATACCTTCTATAAGATCATTTCTAAAATTCTTGTTAACTGTATAAAACCTCTTCTAGATAAAATCATTAGTCCTACTCAAAAGGGTTTTGTCCCTAGGCGACATATTCTTGGTGCTACTCTAACCACCCATGAACTGCTCCATTCTATGGATAGATGTAATTATACGGGGATGGCTCTCAAGCTTGACATCTCCAAAGCTTATGATAAAGTGTTATGGGACTTCATCCTGAAGGTCTTGGCTAAGTTTGGATTCAACAATTTGGTCATCAAACTCATTATGGAATGTGTTAATACTGTAAAGTACTATGTTATTGTTAATGGATCCCCCTTTGGGTTCTTCTCTGCTAGAAGAAGGATTAGACAAGGAGACCCCCTGTCTCCTTATCTTTTCATAATGATTGCTGATGTGCTTAGCAGGAATTTCATTGGTCTGCTATCATAGGGCTCCGTTATGGGCATTAGGGCGGCTTCATCCTTGGATCCTGTTGTTGTGCAACAATTTGTGGATGACACTTTTCTCTTCGGGAAAGCCTCTGTGGTGGAAGCCAGGAAGTGGAAAGCTTGTCTTAACAACTATGCCTCTTGTTCTGGTCAATGCATCAATTACAACAAAAACATGATTTATTTCTTTAACTGCATGCCTAATTTGCAAACCAGGGTGACTGCGGTTCTGGGATGTGTCAATGGAACTCTCCCATCGGTTTACCTTGGGCTCCCCCTCACAGTTAAGGAGGTTCCCACTGATTTTTGGAACTCGATTCTGGAAAGGATCCAAAGGAAATTGGCTGGGTGGAAGGGCTCTATCCTAAGTCATGCTGGAAAACTCCAACTACTCATAGCGGCTCTCCAAGGTATCCCCACTTACTTCCTCTCTATTTTTAGGATGCCTAAGTACATTGCTGATAAGTTTGAAAAAATTCAAAGGAATTTCCTCTGGTCTGGGAGTGAGGAAAAGAAGAAACTGGCTTTGGTGAAATGGGAAAAGGTCTGCCAGGCCAAAAATTGTGGACTTGGAGTCAGGACAATTGTCAACTCTAACAGGGCTCTGATGGCCAAGGTTGGTTGGGATCAGTTAAGGAACAGTAAGGAATGGTGTAAAATTCTGACTTCCAAATACCTTCAGGATAGGCCTTTGATTGATTGTCTTTCGGAGTCCCATCCCCAGGGCTCTGTTGTTTGGAGGAGCATTTGCAGCACACAAGGACTGTTAAGGAAAGGGATTAAATGGAAAATGGGAAATGGGAATATAATCAAAATTTGGGAGGATACTTGGCTAATTGACACCCCTCTAGTTTGCTCTGACTTTAGGGCTTTGATGTGTCCGGCCCAGAGATTCTTTGGCAGTCACATCAGTGATTATGTTTTTGGACCCCTTGGAGCTAGGATTTGGAGAGACCTTATCGTTTGTTGCCCCCAGTCTCAAGACCTTTGTTGTCTGGCTCGGTCCCTTCAGGTGACTCTCTCTAGCACCAGGTTTCCATCTTCTGACATAGAGGATGAGTTTTTTTGGACCTTTGATAAATAGGGGGATCTCTCTATTCGGTCGGCTTACAGACTGCTGACAAACCAAAACACTGTTGAGGGACCTTGGAGGAAGATTTGGAATTGTCATATGATTCGTAAAATTAATTTCTTCTGGGGGACGACCTGTCATAACAGGATTCTTACCCAAGACAATTTGAGGAAACGAGGTTTTTGTTTTCCCAATAGATGTTTTCTTTGTAAGAATGGGAGGAAATTGTCAGTCACCTATTGTTGCACTGCCCATTTGCTACCAAAGTCTGGGGGCTGGCTTTCGAGAAACTTGATGTCCCTTGGGTAATGAGCAAAGATCTCTTATCATTCATTCTAGGTTGGTATGGTCCCTATTCCCACCCTCTACCTGGTGAAATTTGGAATCAGGTCCCTCTTGTTTTGGGTTGGTGTTTGTGGAAGGAGCAGAATAACAGGGTTTTCAGGAATGTTGAGAGGAGCCCTAAGGATGTTTTTGGCATTGGTGCTTGGATCATTGAGGAGAATATCTCTCTCTTTAATGGGAAGCTCCTGAAGATGGGGCCATTGGATTTTGAAATAAGAATGGCCAAGGCGTGGCATTAGGGTTTAGAGGCTAACTCTTTTGACAACTCGAAACTCTTAGCCAGGAAAAATACAAAATGGGAACCTTTAGATAGAGGCTAGTTTAAATCAACTTTGATGGGGCTGTTAAGGGCAACCCAGGCAGGGCATGTATTGGTGGAGTGATTAGAGATCACGAGGGGACTCTGGTGGCGGGTTTTGCTAGAGGAATTGGGTTCCAGTCTTCAATAGTGGCGGAAGCTCATGCGTTGCTAATGGGCCTCAAAATTGATGTCTCTTTGGGGATTGCTAATCTCCACATAGAAGGAGACTCCAAGTCTATTATAGATGTTGTTAATAAAGATAGACTGATTGGCTGGAATACTAAGGATATATTGTTGGATGCCAGGTTCCTTTTATCTAAAGTTAGGGATAAGAAAATAACTCATATTTTTAGAGAAGGCAATTAAGTGTTAGATTTTTTGGCTAATCTTGGCTCTTGCTGGGATTCTGCTAAATGTTGGAGGAAAATGGAAAGGTTACCGCCAAAAATTCAAGCTATCATCGCGAGGGAACAAAGCAACCAAGTTTTGCAATGACTTTAAATCTTTGGATGATGGGAGTTGGATGGGGGGTCCACCTGATTTTATTGGGGGTCTGGTGGATGATTGTCAACTCTGAGATGGCGTACAGGTGGAGGGACTCTGAGTTTTTGACTCACTACAGGCTTAGAGATTTTTTGTGTGTGGGGCACAGTTTGGAGGTGCCACGTGTCTGTCCTTTGAACTTGGTGGATGGGTCTGTGTACAAAGGTGATGGAAAGGTGGCGGGGTTTGAAGTTGAAGGATGGTAACACGAATAAGATTGGCGACTTGATGAAGGAAAGATGGAAGGACATGACTTCAATGAATCTAAGGAGCCATACCGTGCAATCTCTTAGCTCGAGAATCATGAGATATCTCATTTTATCTCATCCTTGCATCAGTTTGTGTGAGATTTTTTATAATGATTTGACTCCTCATAATGAAAGTTTGCCTCCTAGTATCTTCGGGCTAGCTAGTTTAGCGCGTGTCTCCAATGGAACCTTTAGGATGGTTTCTATTTTTAGCCATATGGCCAATCTGCCTCATTTTATGCGCATTTTCTCCAAAAAGGAGTAACCCTACAGGCCCGCCATTTCCTACTTTGCTGGCCACAATCATCCCAAGATCCTCATTAAATTCATTGTCAAGTCACCTTGTGGTGATTTTCCCTTCCGCGCATGCGACCGGTATGCTGGCGTAATTAACCTTCGTTGTATACCTTGCCTAAATGAATACAATGTAGTAATTATTTGTGGTGACTACATTTGGTATTTCTTACAAACTCTTGGGCTTCCTGTGCAGGTTGGTAAAATGGGTGGCGAGCGGGTGAGGACTGAGTCGGATAACTGCGATGAGTTTCAGAATAATCCTTTAGTCTAGCACATATGTGGGGAAGGTGACATTGCTCCGCTTATGGAGATTTTGGTCGGCCACGACCCTATCTTATTGGGCCAGTTTTCCAACTCGTGGAAGGATCGTAGGGTATCTATCAGAGGAATTTCCTTTGAAATCAGTGAGGAAGTCATAGCGCAAGCCACGAGTTTACAATGTATGGGGAAAAAATACCCCAAGCACACCAAGAAACTGAACCACGAAAGCTTGAAAGATTTTTTCAGAGGAGATGAGGCCCCGGTGCGGAACTAGTCGGGGTTTGAGAGAGAAGCCCTCCCGAAGCCCTGGGATCAGGTGTGCCTAGCACTGATGAAGTACGTCACCTTGGAAGGTAGGTTTAAAACCTAATTCTTTTTATCACTTCCCCCTATTAAATCATCTTAGACACAAGATGTTGCTTAGTTTTCCATTTTTTCTTCTAATGGATTTGGAAAACTCGGTCGAAAAAATGCAAAGAGTCTGCCAGCCTTAACCCCAGTGATCTCCCGCCACTCCCGCTCCATCAGGGGCTCATTCTGAGACTTTATCACTTCCACCTGGCCCTCTGTCCTCCTAAAGCTATTACGACTGTTTGCATTGAGGATATTAAACCCCTGTGGACTGTGAATATTTCCCCGGTCGAGTCTAAAAGAACTCCTTGAAAATCCAATACAGGCACTGCGGGGAATCCCAAAGCCAAGATAACCACCAAGAAAATTAAGGATGGTTTGGGTAAGGCTCATGTTAGCGCGGCGGAGGGTCTCTGTGAATTAAAATTCACTCTGGCGGATTTGGCCCACAAGGCCACTACTGCTAGAAAATGGAAGGAGAAAGGTACGTCAGACCCGATTGTTAGGGAAGGAAAGGGCAAGAACATAATAAGAAAGGACTCCAGAGGAGACACTGTTGTGGGGACTACTGAGATGATTGGTGGGGAAAATTCCAAAAGGAGATCCGGGAGGCTTGCAAAGAACAACAAAAAGAGGCTGATTATTGAGGATTCAGAGGAGGAGCGGTCTGACAGCAAAGGATAAAAGGAAGAGGAAACTGAAGACAATGAGGATGAGATGGTGGAGGGGCCCCAGTTTACTCCTGAGGACAACAAGGATCCTAAAGTTGGCTCCATCTCTCAGTCTTCGCATCCACTGGTCGAAGAGCTTGGTGAGGTCCCGGGGACCATGGACATTGGGAGGAGCCCTGTGATTTGGAGAAAAGAATGGACATGCTCGACAAAAGGTTTCATGGGTTGAACCGCTTCACCATGAAGTTGGGCCATTTTGTCACTAGCACCTTGTCTAATGCTATCAAGGAGGAGCTGGAGGGAAATAACAGTTAGGAGAACAAAGACTGGGTGGGTGATGAGGCTGTGGACCTCCTGCTCAAAAACTGGGACAATGCTAGTTAGCTGCTGCCTGTGCTGGTGTCCTATATTTTGGCTATTTTTCTGTGGTCTCTGTGCTGCCAGTGTGTTGTCTCTGGTTTTTTTCTTAATGTTTATTTTTTAGACTTGATCTTTTTTGGCCCTTGTGGTTCGTTGTGAAGGGTACAACACCCTAAAAATGCTGCTTAACATTTCAAAAAAATAAGTAGATGTCACCACCAAAAAATGAATCCCATATCACATTTCTCAAAAAATAAGGTGTCATGATACATCAATATAATGGGGTGAATTATTTCTCTTTACTTTTGTGTTTTTCTATTTTGTATTTTTTTTGTATTTTGAATTGGGATACTTTGAGGATCATGAAAATAACTTCTTTAGTTGAGCATTATTGATGGATTCACCTAGTGTCTAACCCTTAGGTGTAGCCAATTGGTATGTTCTAGATTCATAAATTGTTGTAATGATAAAAGGTTTCAGCCAAATTGGTTCAAACTTCCCTTTCTTTTGTGGATTCATTGATTCTTTTAGTTATCTTTGAGTACTAGATCTTCTATCTCAAGCTTGTGTGACATGACCTTCTTGTTATAGCTATGACAAAGGTAATTTTGATAAGAATGTAAATGATTGAGTACTTGAAGATGCCTTTCATCTAGCATTTCTAAATCATGTATTCTATAACAAAATTATTCCTCGTCATCAATGGTGTTTTGTAGAGAGATTCCCATGGATGGAATCTTGACCTCGATAAGTAAGATGGCTTTGGCTTTGAAAACTAGTGAACAAGGAGTGGATCTTGTTGGTGTGCGAATGTTGGTTTAGTAAGCTCATAAGGAAATATTGAGATGGATACATTAGCCATGACCAACTTCATTGACTCTCTTATGAGGATATTTAATGTTGTTTTATTTGATGCTCTACTCCACTATTACTTTGAGGGTAGTATGGAGTGGATAATTGACGTTGGATATGGAACTTATGGAAAAGATCGTGGAAATCCTAATTTTTGAAAGGTTGACCATTTTCAATGATAATGGCTGAAGGGACGCCATATTTGCAAATGATATGATTCAGTATGAACTTAGCTATTTGGTTTTTGGTGATGAATGTGAGGGCAATGGCTTCAATCTACTGTGTAAAATACTTTATGTCAGTGATAATGAATTTATGGCCATTGGATAATGTGGGGTGGGTTTACCTATGAGGTGAAATCACCACTATGAAAAAGGCCATAGTGTGGTAATTGTTTGTATCTCCTCTGGTAGTTCATGAATAAGATCTCCATGTTGTTGATTTTTTTTTATTTTATAGAAAACTGATGGGCCTCTTGTTCTATTGTGGGCTAATAATAAATAGTTCTCACAAGTTTCTTAGCTAGATTAGGACCACCAAAGTGTGCTCCACAAATATTGTTATGTACTTCTTGTAAAGTAGTGTGGGATTCATCCAATTTGAGACACCTAAGGAGAGTACCATCAAGACTCCTTTGATAAAGCATATATGTCAATTATTACAAAGCGAGATGAGAGTCTAATGAATGTTTTTTGTTGATTAGAGGATAAATTGGGTGGAAAGTTGTTTTGATGGATGTATGTGTAAATGTATTGATACCAAGGAGAGTTAGGACCAATGATTTCACACACAAGTTCAAAATTCAAGACATCGAATGCGAGGATCAAGAGTTGTTCCAATAAGAACTCACAATGTTGAGTGTTATGTGGCATGTCCAAAAGAGACTCGATAGTCGCCATTGCATCAACTGATTTGTTATTTATCCTAGAGATATTCTTAAATGATATGTAGGTGAATAAATCCTTGAAACTATCCACCATTTTTTTGTAGGGTTAGAGTTTCTCATCCTTAGTTTGATAGTCATCATTCACTTGTCTGATAACTAACTGAGAATCACCAAAAACTTGTATTTCCTTCATTTGCCATTGTATTTCCATTCTCAGTTCAGTGATCAATGATTCATACTCAGTAATATTATTTGTGCAAGGGAATTCTAACCAATATGATTTTAGGATGCAATTACCTTGTGGGGTTATGAATAGTATGTTTGCTCCCAAACCATGTGATGCAGGAGCATCCACAGTTAACTGGAAATATTGCATCAACAAAAAATGAAATTTTATTTATTTTTGTAAGGTTGGGTAGGTGATTTATTTGATAGGGTAATTTGCAAGGTTAGATTAAAACATTTATTAAATAAATGTTGTTGTCATTTTGTGGCAAGATAATGGCATGAAGATAAATTAGGGGGGAAAATTTGGAAAAATTTCAATATTCAAAATTGGCAATAAATATTATTGGTCATGGGTCTTTGAGGGAATATGAGTTGGAAATTATATTTAAAACTTCCTAAAATCATGCATGAAAAGGTGGGTTCCCAAGGTGAGTTGATAGGAGTTACATTGGAAATTGCCCTAAAATCTAGGAATGGACTCCCATTTTGGAAGTTTTGGTGGGAGTGGGTTAAAAAATTATTTTTTATATTATTAAATGTTTTTGGTATGCATTTTTGGGAGCTTCTTCCCAACTTGTTCGTGATTTTTGGCTGGAGAAGTTTTTGGAGCTTGTTTTTGAAGATTACAAGCGATTTGGACTATGTTTTGGTAGCCATTCTTGACTAGATTTTGAAGGTTGTTGTTGTAGGAATAGTTCTTTTCCTGGGAGGGTTGTGGACATTATTATTGCAGGTTTATGTCAAGTTTGAAGGTGTTGTGACAAAAAAAATGGATCATGGAATCCATTGTTGAAGATGGATACAATTTGCAGATTGGATTTTGCAGGGTGAAGGTTGTAGGTTTAGAAAAATGTACCTTTGAACAAAGGACATACCTTTGTCTAAAGTTATCTTCATTCAAAGGTACCTTTGAACAAAATCCCTTGTATGATCTTTCACCTTGCATGTTTCAGATTTTTCTTAGAATTTTCAATTTCAAACCTCTAATTAGACTTTCAAATTGAACCGACTAGACAAAATCATTTCTAGGATTGTAACACTCGAAATAAACTTTCCAACGAGTATAATTTTTAATATATTTAATTTGATTATTATAGTATTTTCTATTTTCTAGTGAAGATAGGGTTTTCAACAATCGTCAAGGTCTTTATTCCACACACATGAAAAAATAATAGAATAGATATATTTTTTTGAAAAATATCTATACAAAGGTATTGATGTTCATATGTCAAAAAAAAGAAAGCTTTTTATTCAAATGCATATAAAAAAAGTTGTGTTACAAAAGGAACCAATGTCTAAATTATAGTTAATCTCACTTAAAAGTTATAGAAAAAAATTATGAACAAGAAATTATGAAAATATATTTGTGCACTAGATATTGGTGTTATGAATCTACATTTAAAATTTTATAATTTTATCCTTTCTACAAATAAATTAATGCTTTATGAAAGTATCGTCACTTTTGAAAAATATTTTTCACTATAAAAAACAATATTAAAAGTTAGGTAAAAAAAATCAAAAATTATTTCTTAAAATAAAATAACATTTATAATCTACATAAAAGATCTCAAATATCACTAGTTCTCATCATCTTCAAATTCTTAAAGGTTTAGTTGCTATAGATGTCAAAAAGTTGAAATTTGTTTAAAAATGTTGATTTCAATGTTCCACTTTGGCTAAAAAGTGGGACACACTACTATGGGATCATTGGAAAATCACCATCACTGTTTGTAGAAAAAATGTACTCAATTGTAAGCTCATGGACTAGTAAAGTGAATGCATCCAAAAAGGAAGTAAAAGTGATGACATGGCCTATAAAGGATAAAAGTAACATGTTATGAATTAATGCATCCATGGAGCATGCCTCACCATCCTTCCTATAGAATGGCATTATATCAGCAAAGGTAAAAAGGATAAGATGTAACATATTGGAAGAAAATATTAAAATCCTTGATGTATGCACATGAAAGGAGGATAAAGGTAGGGGTTTATGGGAATCCATAATTAAGATAACAAGGAAAATCACACAAGAAGGAATCCAAAGAGGGATAATATACTAATGGTCAAACCTTGAGTATAGAAAAAATGCACAAGGACCAATCGAATATTGAAAAAGATGATAAAAACTAGACCACACATCTAAGACTTAGAAAAATATAAATCTAACCTTAGGGTACGGCCATGTAAGCTACAAATTCACTAAATGGAAATAAATAAACAACCCTTCAAAAATATTTTTGAATGACAATTAATATTGCATAACACCTTATATATATGAGAGTTGAGTTTTAAATCGATTGAAATAAGCTAACAAAGGTTGTAATTAAAGATGTGTTAAGATAGTAATGAGATAGTTAGGGTTATATATCTTGAAATGTGAGCTTTGATTGATATGATACTATGAGAAAGGATTACAAACTAAAATTAGGAATAGGGTTTTATATTAGGGAGTTGAGATGATAGACCTAGGAAAATGAGTGTCTAGGATGTTATCACGATAAGGGTCCTCTCTAAGGGTACAATATTATCTTCATTTTTATGATTCCATCTCGAGCATAATTGGACTTTTAGTCCCTTCATAACCTATTCACTTGATGTATGCCTCTGTAAATAAAAATTGAGTAGTACTAAGAGGAGTCATGCAACTTGCTATACAAGGACTAAAGTTTAGGGATTATTTGCACCCTCTAGTCAGGTTACAAGACTAAGTTAATAGTAATGGTAAAAGAGATAAAGAGTGGAAATGGATACCATTAAGTTGACTATTGATATATTGCTGAATTTTAATGTAAATAGATAAACATTTATGCCCAAAAATGTAAGACCCCTTCTCATGTGGCCTTGTTGTTTCTAATAATCATTGATGGTGTTTATGTGCTATATTCTATGTTCTTTCATGTTAGATAGTACACATGAGTGATGGTTGTTGCTACACCACAAAGATGTTCATATTCTCGATTAATCCAATCTAACAGTTGTTGTGAGTTCTTGTGATAGTCAGATGAGTTCCATTCTTTGTCTACATAAGTATGAAATAATCAAGATGCTTAGTTATTGACCAATAATATTATTATGTGTATTAAGTGGATTACATTATATTAGGTGATTACATATCATAGATGTGAGTAAGTGTGATTAAGAAGATGATTATTGATATTCAATGTTTACTTATAGCAGTATACATTATAAGTTAAATAGTCTATTGACATAAGTGGTGATACTTTGATAACAAATAGTATTCAATCAATTGTTTATTGACTCTATAACAAGTATCACGTGAGTAAGGAGTATTAAATTGCATGTTACTTATGTAGATTAGTGGATCTAATTTTCTAGTTGATTATTATTCTTGGAATCTTTAATTCATATGTCATTTGCTTTTATTATGATTAATCATTAATAATACTGACACACTTTCTTGGTTGAGTAAATAAGTAAAAATTGGCCAATGTTGATAAGGGGGGGTCATAGATCTACTTCCTTTATTGTATCCATGTGAAATATTAGTCCTATCATGGGTATGTGATTTAACCTTGTTTTGTGTGGTATGGGTTGTGTGTATGTGATTTAACCTTATTTTGTGTGGTATGGGTTGTGTGTATGTGAGAGTTGTTTTATTAGTCTCTTAAGTCGCTCTATTAATATGGTCACTTATTTTATATTTTATGAAGTCTTTATGTGGTCTTAATTGTTTAAAAAGTTTCCTAGGTGATAGGTTTATGGGGTAGGGGTATTTTTATTCCATAAAACCCCTTTAATGAAGTCTAAAACCCACTCTAATAACCCACTTATGAAAAGTGACGAAAATTGGAGTTGAAAGGATGGTTGGGAAATTGAAAAGGTGGTTGTCTTTTCCCCTTCTATTTATTCTTTTTCTTTGAAAGGAAAAGGGGATTCTTCCTTTTTTCTTGGGCTTCTATCTTTTGCTTATGCTTCTCTTTTTTTTTCTTTTGTCTTGCTCTTGTTTTGGATGCTTTCTCATCTTTTTGGGAAGGAGAAATCTTGGTGAAGAATGGAAGGAAGAGGGTTTGAGGAGGCTTCCACAAGATGTATGATAAATATTTTGGTAAGATATTTGCTTGTTATATATTTGTTAATAAGTAAATGGATGGTTGTGGCGTTTTTAATTCATTTGTGAAAATTTGTATTGAATTCCTTGTCTTTATGATTTTGAGTTGTGTTGAGATTTTATTGATTTGAGAATGTTTATTGTGTACAAATGGTTGTATAGATGATTTTTATGGTGTATGAAATTGTTAAGTGGTCCTTGTGAATAGTAGTTATGTGTGTGTGCAAGGGAAGAGTTATGTGGCCCTTAGAGCTTGGGGGTGGATTGAATCTCAATCCTATGGTTGGGTGGAGAGCCCATTGGCCAATATTATTTTTTTTCTTCTTTGTGGATATTTGTATTTCAAGTACATGTGCTGAATAAGAAAGATTATCTTGGGACTTTCAACCTATGGATTTCAAGAGCGAAACTTGTTGGTCTTGTGAGGGTTTGCAAAGTTATTAGGAACCTATGAATGTTTTGTCATTTAGAGTTCAATTATGGTTGAAGGTGTTATGCTCTACTTGTTAAAATGAATAGGGAGAATAAAATTTAGTTGATTTTAATCTTGGAGGATTATAGAATTCAAAGGATAAGATTAACTTAGAAAAAGCCAAGTTTTGATGAGATATTTGTGTATAGGAAGTTGTTATATACATACATTTTCCAACTATGCTTATTTCTATTCAAGTAATTTTTCTAATGTATATTATAGTATATTATTGTTAAAGAAACAATCAATAAAACTATTAGAAAAATAATATCAAATACTCATACTAACCCACTTAATTAATCAATTGTTGAGGTTACAATATTGTTGCCCCTATGCCAAACAATAATATTTAAAAAAAAAGTTTCACATATTTGATCATAAGAACTGATAAATTTTTTATTGAAGTATATAATTTAATGGATTTTTCAATTATTAATCTCAGAAAAACATATTAAAAAATTGCATTAACCCAAATCACCAATTATGATTTAATAAGAAAATGTTGACATCCTTATTCACAATAAAAATTTGTCATAAAATTGTTTTACATATCTATTCACAAACAATGGAAGACAAAGAGTTAGATGATAAAATTTAAAGGGCTTCCATAAATCCAATATTTGTAAAACATATTGAAAAATTAGAGAAATTCAATAAGCCAAATAAAAGTTATGATTAAAACATTATCATCTCCTACTTTGAAACTAAAACAATAAATTGATTAGAAAACCAAATCAAGTGAAACCAAGTTAGGGTATCTTAAAGACAAGAGAAATCTGAAGGAACTCTTCAATCAATAAGATAGAAACATGAGTAAAATCCCTTGCATGGATTCTTAAGTTTGTTTTTTTAAAATTAGCTTCTAGTTATCCATTAAGAGCCTTGGTTGAATAGTGTTTAGAAATAATGGTTCCAAATTGTTGATTCTTTTATTTTCAAGATTGAGTTTTTGTTAGAGTTTAATTATTTATTTAATTTATTAGTGGTTGAATAATATCTCCATTTTATCAAAGAATAAGAATATTTTAATTTAAATTAATATGATTCAAAAAACTTATCAAAGAAGAGTCTAGGTATAGTAAACAAAGTTGGTAATTGAAATCACCTAAAAGTGTTGTAAGAAGAATAATAATTTGGGTAGAGTCATGAAGTAAAGGAATAAGTTTTAATTTGTGAATTATAACCTTAAAGCTTCTAAATCCATTAAAGTATAGTTACTAACAAATGTTAATGAATCAAATAATCATGAATTGTGTATATTTATATGTTTAGTTGTTGAGTTATTAGTCCTATAACATTAGTGTGTTCAATATTGGATGGTATAGTTCTTGTTAGATTATTTCTTGCACGTTTATGCTTATAATATTGGTTTAAAGTATTGTTTAAATTATTGTCTTCATTTCTAATAATTAGGCATTAAATAGCTCACTTGGAAAGGTAAATAGATTGAGGTTGATTCACCACTTATGATGCATCTTTAGTATTTGATTCTACTATATACCTCAACCTTTATGTAATCTTGATTCTACCTTCACTAATAATTTTAGATGTCTTATTTGATTATGATCTAATGGTATAGGAAAATAATCGAGTAATAATATCTTTTGGGGTTAAGTTAATGTTATCGTGGAGATTTAATACTAACCTTACCAATAATATGTTCCACGTTTGTGTATAGTTAATGATTATTAGTGTTAATATGTATTTAAAAAAATTTGTGATTGTATATTGATTGTTGTGAAAAAAATACGAGGCATGACAAAAAATGTCTTTGTAGTGTTCTTTGACAATGAATGTTGATTGTTTGGTTATTGATTATTGTTGATGCTTGGTGCTAACATATAAGGACTAATGATTGATTCTTGTAAAAGGAAGAAATGATTGTTATTCTTTTGATACTTTTGTTGATTGATCTCAAACAATATTAAATTGTCCTGGGATGATGTCTTTTTGTACACAACATTAGAAAGATAATCTATTTTTTTTGACACTCACATTGATGGTTAATGATTAGATTCTAGAAGAGTTGACATTAGAATGCATAAATTTGAATATTAGAAATGAGAAACATGATCATGTCCACAACATTGTTTAATGATAAAATTATTCTTACAATTTTATCTAGGGTGGAAAAACTATCGGGGATTGATACCAATGTGTATTGAATTATATGATATTGGATATTAAAGTGCTAGGTTCAAGATCAAGGTCATTATACATACTAGAAGAGTCAAATTATGTGCCAAAGTCATGAATTTAAGGATATCGACCTAAAGTTTAGTAAAATAAATGAAGAAAAGTGTAAAGGTATGTGCTTTTATCCTCTATAATACTATAATATGTGTGAAAAAAATAAAATGTTTTACATAGTTTATCTAGGCTAACTAAGAAATAAATGCACTGGATAAAGCATGAACTAACTTGGATAATAGAGTTAGGACTAATCATTAAATATGTACACCTAAAAATGTCTAACACATTCTTCAACATTTCTCTTCATCATCACTAATCATCCCTTCATCACTATTAATTAAATAATTTTTAAATATTTATTAATCTAGCACTTTCCCTTAATTAACTAAATAATTTTGAATTATTTACTTATTTCACCATTTTCACTCATCAACTTTAATCATTTTCCCTCCAACCACTTTAATTAAATATTTTTTAATTATTTAAGTATTTTCAATTTCTTGTCATCCATATTAATTAAATAAATATTGCACTATTCTTCCAATCCCATAATCTAATAATTTTTAATTAATTATTTAATTAGCTAATTTCATTCCTCCAAAATTAAATACATTATTTAATTTATTTAGTTTGCACATTCCTCTAAAAATAAATAAAATCATTATTTTGTTATTTCCTAGTAATAGCAAATCCTATCTTTATTCTTTCAAATCCTAAATTTAGAGACCAAAGCTAAATTTGGTGAGTTGATTGAACTTCTTGTTGCAAGGTGTGCGCCCTTGGTCTCCTTGAGTTGTGTAGTGCAACGCTCGGGTTCGTGACATGGCTTAACTACCTCCCGTGGATTCATTAACTCTGGCAGTTGTATCAGGCATTAATGGGTTGATCTTTTGGTGCAACGATAACCGTCTTTGCAACAATTGGTATCAGAGCTTGGATCATGAGTTTGAACCCCTTGCTTGCGCTAGGGGGGATTGTTGCAAGGCTTGCACCCTTGATCTCCTTGTGTTGTGCAATGCATCGCTCAGGTTCGTGACATAGCTTAACCACCTCTCGTGGATTCATTAACTCTAGCGGTTGTATCAGACATTAACAGGTCAGTCTTTTGGTGCAACGAAAACTGTCTTTGCAACACTTCCATCCTAGTTCACTCTCACTCACTCCACTTCATTGCTTTCATTTTGATGTGCACACGTTTCATTGAGATTATGTCTATTTGAGAATTGGATTTGGATTCTTGATTATTGCTATTGTTTCCTATTTACTTGATTCCATTGATCATTCAATTTATTCCTATTCACAAAATATCATAAAAATAAAAATACTCAAATGAGTATAAAAAATGAATAAATTAAATGCATAGGCACTAACTTTTATTTTAATGTTGGTGTCTCTATTTAGGTGCTAGGAAACCATTTGCTAAAACCTTATAACTTTATTTTGTGTCATTGACCTATAAATTTGACTATGCACTATATCAAGTCACTTCCATGAGTACGGAAATGATCTCTATGAGTGTGGAATTGATCTTGATGCATGGAAGAGAACTTAAGACTTGTGGATTTGATATGGCTAGTTTTGTAGTTTGAAACTTGTTGGCCTCAATATTTTGCTATGTGAATTAATAAGGACATGTGGTATTTATAAACACCTTTAGAGAGTTTGTCAAATTGTGAAGATCATGCTCTTCTTGCTGAAAACCCCAACATATAGACTTTATGGGTTTGAGTAAAATATCAAAGACAACAAACAAGCATGCAACAAAACTCGATGATGTGCTCTAATAACGCTACTTAGGTTCTCTCATAAATGTCGTGAATAACCCCAACATGCTCCTTTTGGTAACTCCTATATCATCTCCAAATGAATGATTGATATTCCTTAAAGACAACAACTAAGCACACAAATCAACATATGGTGCACTCAATTGACTCATAATGACTAGCAGTATGGTTAGCAAGATGCAAATTTGAATTTTTTGGATTTTAAATGTGTAGGGTTTACATTTCCAAGTTTAAAAGTGTCATGGGGCAAGTTTGCTATCTAATTCAATGTGATGAAAAATAGATTTAGAGATCAAGAATGAGAATACAAAGATCAATAATAAAGATACTCATAAAACGTGTTTTTATAAATTAAACTCATACAAGATTATAACATTAATAAACTAATTATTACATTTATATCTATATCTGAATCAAAACATAAGAAAAAAAAACATGGATATACAATCTTCATCATTACAATATTTAATTCATAATAAAAATAATGAGTATTTCAAATGATTTAGAAACATGCAAATATGCTTATATATAATTAAAAAACATAACAATGTGGAAAATGGTTGAAGTGAAAGAACGGCGACGCCAACAATATTTTGACACTGTCTTCGCTATTATGAATATTGAAAATTAATGTGAACAGGCCTCTTGACAGAATTTCCTACCCCCGAAGGAGGCTTGGGCAAGCGTGACTCGAGTGCAAGGGGATCGGAAAGCCGAAAAACAGCTGCGAGTGGATCTTGTGAATAGAAGATAATGCAGGGGGAGGAGGATTTGGGTGTGGAGGCCAAGGAGACCGCTGTTCGGGAAGTCGCCAAGTTGTTACCTCTCCCCGAATCGCTTTCGTCCATCGCTTCCATCAAAGCCGATTACGCTCTCCGTCAACAGGTTCTCTTTCACCTGTTTTATTCTTAATATAGCCATTTTCTTGCTAAATTCCAAGGGATTGCAGTTTAATTCTATGTCTGATTAATAGGAACCTTTTTCACATGTGTGTGCAGGCAAATGATGCACAACTCAGCACCGCTGTCATGACACAGGTAACTTATTTTTACTCTACTATGCTCTCAAAACCCAAGACTGTCGAATATCAATGATAATCCATCTGGGTCGACTTATTTTCCATGACAAGGCGTTGGCACAATTACTTTTGTCATTTGCATATTAGCCCCATGATATTGTTATGGACTATTTCTCCTTAATTGGCCATTTTTTAAAATTAGATTCATTAAATAACCAATTTATCAAAAAAACGCTAGATATATAAAACATAGGGTTCAACTTTGAGACTGTTGGTTGCGATATTGCAGCAAGAATCTACCCAATTATAAGCCTATGTAGAATCAAATCAAGTTGCCTGACATTGTGGACTATAAAAGGATTTCATTTTCATTTTCATTTCTATTTTCCATATTCCACAACCTCACTATGTTTTTATACTTCACAACCCTTTTGACATTCCCTCCAGGATATTGGCCACCTCGGAGAGTCTTATGGGTACATTCCTCTAACATTACACCACAACCCTTAAGACAATTTTTGTCAAAGATTATCCCACAATACACATTTCTTGTATCTATAATTAGAAGATTCACATACTATCTATATTCATAAGAATATTACCTCCTACTAAAAAAAAGTGAAAATGCCTTAGCAGGATTATACAGTCTGCCTGTAGAAAAAAATGTCATCTAGATACGTTGCTTACTCTTTTGTTCTTCTTTACATGTAAAGCTAGACAATTAAAGAGAGATAGGCTTGTAGTTCAATAGTAGGTAGAACTTATTTGTTTTATTCATATAATCTGTTGAATGGTTTAAGATATGTTTTACCATGCATCATCGTATCATGTTGTAGGTTGAACAAGCACAATCCGGGATTGAAGCATTGTCTGCATCACAACAGACAATTCAGCAGCTCCAAGAAAATTTTCATCTGATTGACAAGTATTGTATTCCTGAAATATAGTGAACGTTATGTTTTTCTTTTTATGAATTTTTTATTTTAAGTTTTATAATGTACCGTTTATACGTTGTCTCTCCTTATTTATCCATGGAAGACATAAAATAACAAAAATGTAGTAATCCATTATAAATTGATTGTTAGATCTTCCAACTTTAGCAGGACCTTTATGTCAGATGAGCTCCTATAGTTTTGTTAGTATATCTGGCTATCCATTGGTTGCATCTCCGTTTCATCAATAAACAGTCTCTCTATTCTTATTTCTGGAGCAATAAGTTGACCTTTCCCAAAGCAAATGCCCTTGACCACTGCTAACATGATGGAGATTCCCCTATCATTACACTCTACAACTTCTTTATTGGACTTCACATTTCAAAAAATCATTTGTATTCAATCTCATGAATATCTCGTATATGGTATTTATATTGGCATTCTTTCATAGATGCTGTTTTGGTTGTTTTGATGGATACATACTCTCTAGGTGTGTATATCATGTCATACCAGGTTTTTCTAGATTCTTGATTGTTATATGATTTGGGTAATCAAGCCTAGTAACAATATAACCTTGTCATATTTGTATTATTTCCCCTCTTGTAGTGAAACATCGATTTAAAGCTAAGTTACCGGTTGGGGTTTGGGGACGGGTGCGGGTACGAGAACCCAGTATGTGGGTACGTGAAATATTTTTTAGGGGTTTGGGTACGTATGGGTACGTGTGTGTGTGTATATATATATATGTATTATATATACAAAAAAATAAGAGAAATATACAAAATTGTAAAACTAAATCATTTCATAGTATGATACTTGATCATTGATCAATGCCAAATGCCAAAGATAAATATTAAATGCCAATTGATAGCTGAAAAATATTCAAATAAGCCATATCAATGACATCATATACGTCTACGTTCACCCAGCAAGTACCTGTAGACGAACTCGAATTGGGTGTGTACCCAAATTGGGTTCGGGGCCTGCGGGTACGAACCCTGCAACTAAGATTTAAAGTCATGTAAGTGCTTACAACATCAAATTTAATAAAACTGAGCGTGAGGCTATAGAACAACCTTGCTTTCTTATAGAGAACTTTTATTAGAGAGGGTACAACCTTTAACAAACATATGGCAGAAACACTATTTGAAGGAAGTCAAATGTCAACTCCTTATCTTGTTGATGATGGGCCTCCAAGATTGATTACAACCCAAACCATTGTCTATGTTAAGGTTAATCTCACACTTGTTGATCTCTACAACTTTCCTTTGGCGCATCTTCGGATGTTGATCTTCAATCACAATGACCTTAGTCTCCTCAAGTTTTAATGTTGTGCTGAGTTGAAAAAAGGTGCTTCGCTAATGCATATTGCTTAGATCTGTCATTATGTCATTGTGTATGTCTTTATAGTGCGTTTTAACCATTGTATTAAGCTATCTCCCTATCTTCTATATGACACTATACATGAGCATTCAATTCTATTTACTGCACCTTTTAGTTTCAACTCCAATTTATCTCTTTCCAATCTCAGTTTATTCCCTAGCTTGTGTTGGGGGATGAAAATAAATTTGACATTTTATCCATCTAGAATCTTAGAAATCTTATTTTAGACATCTTCAATGTATGGTAGGAAACCCTAACATTCCTCTATTTGAGTACACAACTGTAATGACTGCCCCTAGTTTTTTTTTGTGTTTTCTGTTTTTGCTGATTTAAATGTTTTCTGATGTTTGTTTGATGATTTCAAATGCCATTCATTGTTTTCATGTATACATGATATAGAGATAACGTAAAGTACGGAAATACAGAAAGAACTAGCTTGCACCTAGATTGAACTTCAAGAATATACTTCATTTGTTACAATATCCGAAAATCAGACTTAACATTATTCAGATCAGACCTGGAAAATGCCTCCAAACAGCAGTCAATAAGCTCCAGAAATGCAACATACAAACTCCAACTTGAGGGACATCAAACCTCTTGAAATCTCAACAAAAATAGCAGCTCAACCAATCCCTGTTTGAGCAGAAATGGACCTATACAACAGCAGGTTGTTATGCTCAGAAAATCACCAAACCCACCAACAAAGGGGAGCCTCCATGAAAGGGGCGATCTGCTCCAATAAATCAGATTCCTTTCAAGAAATGCAAGTGAATATATGAAATGAGGTACCTAGGTGAGGAGCTTCCAAATAGCCAATACCCAAAATGATATCATGTGCCAAAAAGGAGTTATGATTGTTTTACCAAATTCTGTCCTTGGCAAGATGAGGTCCAGAAAACTCTGGAAATAGCTAGAAAACCTCTGAAAACCACCTTGAAAAACAATGCCAAACCAAACCCCAAAGAACCAAACTTCAACACACCGAAAACCAAAAACACCACCTCAAAAATATTCAAATATCTTCATTGTTTCTAGCATAAAACACTGAGAAATCAGAAAACTATGAAGCACAAGGTGACCCTGATTGGAATCACACCAAACCTGGCTAGGGTGGGTCTCTCACCATTGAAACCAGCTCCCAAATGAAGAGGGTTTTCGTCCTCAACACACAGCAGTAGACCTCTGAAAATCTAGCAGCATCCTGTTATGTAGCCAACTGAGAGATAACAAAATGAGGCCCAAAATGAGGTTATATAATGCCAAGGAGAAATTAGAGCAACTCAAGTTCAAATTACTTTGCCTCCAAAAGCTACGCCCTTCTCCCATTTTCTTTTTTAATTAAATAAAATATTTTAACTCCCCTTATGTCTCCCTTGGGCATCCCACTAAACAGGCATCTAGATTGATTTTGTTGTTTTAAAAACAACTTAAGTCATTGAATTAGGTGCCAAGGTGCTTTTCAATGACCCTCCGACCTCTCAACTTAAGTTAAAGTAACTTTATAAGAATGACTTGAGTGAGGAATATAAATAATGAATAAATCAAACCTTAGCAAACCCAACACCCAAACTGGAAAGGACATTGCTGAAGTTGCCTTGGCCACGACCGGTTACTACAAATAGACTTACCTCCAAAACACCAAATTGGCATAGAAACTGAAGAACACTGCAACTTACTATAAACAACAAGTGATGGAATAGGCCCCCTACTAAAAATAGAAAGTCCTGCATGAAACATTGAAAACCTCCACATCGGCTCTGAGTTGCCTTACCAAACTCCACTTAGTCTATAGGAACTTTGGAATAGGCTAATGGACAACTCCACAATTTAGAGGCAAGGAGGGGACATTATTGTCCTCCCTCCCCAAGATTGCTTGTCCTCAAGCAATCACAATGCAAGATGCTATAGAATCTGCTCACTCTCCCAAGTAGCATCCTCAACTGGTAAATCTCGCCATTTCACCAAGTACTCTATAATAACTCTCCTCTTGATGGTCTGCTCTCAGAAATCAATTACTGCCTTTGGAACAAGCACCAACTTGCCCTTTTTATCCAATGGAGGCAACACTATTGAAGGAGTCACATTATGTCCAAGCGCCTTCTTAAGGTGTGACACATGAAAAACATTGTGCACCTTACTCCCCTCTGGTAACTTGAGCTCATAAGCCACCTCCCCAACTCTCTTGGTGACTTTAAACATACCATAAATGTGGTTTCAGCTTCTTTGCCCCACTCTTCTTGAGAGTGGACTGTCTATATGGCTGCAATCTCACATACACCATGTCACCCACCTCAAACTCTCACTCTATATGATGCTGATCAGTGTACAACTTCTACTGATTCTGTGCATGCTGAATGTTTTCTCTCAATGACCTCATAATGTCTTGGCTCTCCTACAAGAAGTCCTTAGCTCTAGGCATCCTACAATCACCAAATAGCAAATCAATGAAGCTAGGAGCTTCATAACCGTACAAGGCCGTGAAAGGTGACATCCTGATAGACATGTGAAATGTGGAGTTGTAGCAAAAATTCCCCAAACGCAACCATTTCACCCACGCTTTTTGCTGTTGTAATATCCCTATTCTCAGAGTAACTGCTTGGAGATGAGTTCTAGCTCATTCACCATTCCCATGAGCTAGTCAACCTGGTGAGGGAATGATATTGGCCATGAGAATCATAATTTTGGTGGGATGTTTTTAGAGAATTAAGTGAGGAATTATCCTTAACAAAATAAAGCATTATGTTGACCATATTTTATTAATATCTCATGGTCCACTTGCAAGTCAAAGCAAACAAGGAGGTCTACTTGCAAGTCAAAGCAAACAAGGAGGTGTGTTTTAAAATAGATAAAATATTACTATCCTCCTTGGTTGGTTGACCCACATCAAATCAGATCTGATTTGCTCTTTGCTTCTAGAAGGTCAATTCTCTCTCCTAAGGCGGTTTAGGAGACTTAAGGGAGAAGGCAACCAATATTTTAATAAATAAAAGCAGATCCTTGGATAAGGATAGCTTAGGTGCCTTGGTGAAGAAGGCAAAAAATATTTTAATGAATAAAATCAGATCCTTGGATATGGACAGCTTAGGTGCCTTGGTGAAGAAGGCACAAAATATTTTAATGAATAAAATCAGATCCTAGGATAAGGGTGGCTTAGGTACCTTGGAGAAGAAGGCAAAGAATATTTTAATAAAATAAAATCAGATCTTCCTTAAGGGCAGTTTAAGTGCCTTAGCCATGAAGTCATTGAATATTTTATTGAAAACAAATTAGATTCTTCTTCTAAGGGCGGTTTGGACTAAAAACCTTATTTAAAGGCATGGAGGGTTGTGAGATCATTATGTTGCATCGATACTTACTTTCTCTTGTCTGTAATAAGTTTTCAGAATTTCTTCAAGGTGATGCTCCCTTACCCTTGTTTGAGAGGTGAAATCACTCAGGTTTCATCATAGGGCAGAATTGTGCAAGCTTGGTGCATTTTTACAGCTAGGGTTTGAATACAAGTTCCTGGTCAAAAATCAGATTTGGAGGTCTACAAATTTCTTTGAGCAAATCTACCTTGGGAAATTCAGATTAGGGACATTTTTTAATGAAATAACATTTGTTTCATAAAGTTTGAAGATTTTGGGTGACTAGGGTTTCCAGTTTGGTGGCTGGAAGTTGCATCTTCAGTTGTACTTCACATCTTCAGCCTTGGGTGTCCATTTTGAGGAGCTGTTAGAGCCTTTTTTGCAGCTCTGTCATAGCTGGAGACTGTAGCAGCAGCTGCTCCTACCATTCTTATTTTGGCATTATTGTATCGATCTATTTCATCTAATATAAGGAGCTAACAACGAGTATGTTTTGTGGTTGTCATTGGTATCATTTATAATCATTTTCTGAGTATTGTGGAAGTCTGAAAATAAAAGTCAGACCTGCAAATAATTGTATCAGACTTGTTATTGCAAAATAGAAGGTTGTTTCAATTCCAAAAATCATTGTATATCTTGCATATTTGTTATCTTAATGTTTTATGCAAATCTGGGCAACAAAACATTCATAAACCAAACCAAAAACAATTCAGTTTGGGTCAGGATCTAGTTGGGATTCTTATAGTGGTATCAGAGCCACAATTCTTACAAAGTCCTCCATTTGACATGCCCCTCAAGACCACATTTCTTCCCTTTGATTTATTTCAGCTCCATGGTCTGAAAATTTAGAGTGATCTCACCAAGTGAATGAAGCCTGTATCCCCATCATTGCATCAGTGTCACCAATACTAACCACGTAAAAGTCATCCTTGACTTCATAGTTTCCAGCTGCAAACTCAACTGTGGGACCATTTTAGTGGAGTTGATTGTAAATCCCTCTGTTACCATCACCCGAAAACCACTCACTTCCTGTGTTTGAAGGCCTCTACGAACAACCAACCCCTCATCAATAAAATTGTGTGTGGCTCCTGTGTCAATCAATGCAACCATCCGCTGCCCCTTAAGAACTCCTCTAATGCTAAGAGACTCATTTTTTTGAAAACTGTGTAGTTGAGTAAGCTTCCCATCTTAGTTCTCTTCCTTTCCAACCTCTTCTGGAGCCTTTTCCTCTTCGCTGTCCTCTGAATCAGATTATTGGTCTGATTTTTCTGATGCACTTTCCTCAGCAGAATAGTACTCTATTTGGTGTACCTTCCCCTTTGCAGTCAACTTATGTCCTTGAAACCAAGGTTCCTTACATGTGAAACACAAACCTTTCTTCCTTAGATCATTAAGTGTCTCACTATTGATCCTAGTGACATGTTTTCTTGGCTGTTTGGGCTCCCTTGTGATATGTTTTTGTCCTTATCCTACTTATGCAAAAATCCTTTTGTCTAAAATTTACTCTTGGAAGTGGAAGTTTCCATGTCTCTCGCCTTATTGATTGCTTCCTGAAGAGAAGGTGGGTTGAATGTTTTAATCCAACCCCTTAGAGGATCGGATAACCCATCAATGAAGAGCACTACAGGCCTCCTCTCAAAAATATCGGTCACCAAAACTGATAATCTCTGAAAATCAGCAGCATATGCATCCATTGAACCCCATTGTTTCAGTTGTATCAACTCCTTAAAATGAAGTTCTGAGCCCTTTTTGTCAAACCTCTCTATCAATCTCTTTGTGAATTCTGCATAAAAGGTAATCTGAGCATGTCCCATAGTAATCATCCCATGGTGCCACCACTCATGAGCAACCCCATCCAAGTGAATAGAAGCATAATGTATTGACTCTAACTCTGGCATGGGATTGAGAGTGAAATATGTGTCCACCTTTTGGACCCAAGTTCTCGCTGAAATCTTTCTTGACTCATCAAAGTAAGGAAGATTGAGTTTCCCCACCGTCCTACGAAGCTCATTGTTCTGCTCTCTATTGCCCCTGTTGGGCATATGCCTCATCTTGAGATCCATATACTCTCAAAGTGATATGTCATGTTGGAAACCAGGCCCTGCATCCATCCAATCTTGTCTAAATTGGTCTTGCATCTCAACTAAAGTCAACTCCTGATTGGGTTGTGCCTCTACTCTTGGTGGAAATATGGGCATAAGAGGCCTAGCCATGGCTGCTCTATTGTGCTGATTGGCTCCTCTACGCTGACCCCTGTTATTTCTTTGCCCATTATTGTCTCTGTTACCTCCGTTATTGAATCCCAATCGATTCAACCCCTCAACCAACTGTGCTAGATGCTGATTTGTTTCCTAGTGTCCTCTAACCATTGCATCCAAGAGAAGCATCACTCTATCTGGTTCAACATTTTGTCTCTTAGCTTCGTCATCCCTATCACCCTGTTCTCTGAACTAGTTGATCCGACTGAATGTGTTACTAAGTGTTCAGAGGGCCAACGTTCCCACAAATCCTCTTCACCTTTCCTAAGTCTCTCATGATACCTTCTTTTTTGGTCACTAATGCTCATAGTTTTGTGTCACTGGCTAGCAGGATGATTTCTGCTCTGATACCATTGTAATGATTGCCCCTAGTTTTTTTTTGTGTTTTGTGTTTTTGCTGATTTAAATGTTTGTTTGATGATTTCAAATGCCATTCACTGTTTTCATGCATACATGATATAGAGATAACATAAAGTACGGAAATACAGAAAGAACTAGCTTGCACTTAGATTGAACTTCAAGAATATATTTCATTCATTACAATATCAGAAAATCAGACTTAACATTATTCAGATCAGACCTGGAAAATGCCTCCAAACAGCAGTCAATAAGCTCCAGAAATGCAACGTACAAACTCCAACTTGAGGGTTATCAAACCTTTTGAAATCTCAACACAAAAAACCGCTCAACCAACCCCTTTTTTAGCAGAAACGGACCTATACAACAGTAGGTTGTTATGCTCAAAAAATCACCAAACCCACCAACAAAGGGGGGCCTCCATGAAAGGGGCGATCTGCTCCAATAAATCAGATTCCTTTCGAGAAATGCAAGTGAATATATGAAATGAGGCGCCTAGGTGAGGAGCTTCCAAATAACCAATACCTAGAATGATAGCATGTGCAAAAAGGAGTTATGATTGTTTTACCAAATTCTATCTTTGGCAAGATGATGTCCATAAAACTCTGGAAACAGCTACAAAACCTCTGAAAACCACCTTGAAAAACAACGCCAAACCAAACCCCAAAGAACCAAACTTCAACACACCGAAAACCCAAAACACCACCTCAAAAATATTCAAATATCTTCATCGTTTCTAGCATAAAACACTGAGAAATCAGAAAACTGTGAAGCAAAAGGTGACCTTGAGTGGAATCACACCAAACCTGGCTAGGGTGGGTCTCTCACCATCGAAACCAGATCCCAAATGAAGAGGGTTTTTGTCCTCAACACACAGCAGTAGACCTCTGGAGAAAATCCAGCAGCATCCTGTTATGTAGGTAACTGAGGGATAACCAAATGAGGCCCAAAATGAGGTTATATAATGCCAAGGAGAAATTAGGACAACTCAAGTTCAAATTACTTTCCCTCCAAAAGCTATGCCCTTCTCCCATTTGCTTTTTTAATTAAACGGAATATTTTAACTTCCCTTATGTCTCTCTTGGGCGTCCCATTAAACAGGTATCTAGATTGGATTTTTTGCTTTAAAAACAACTTAAGTCATTGAACTAGGTGCCAAGGTGCTTTTTAATGACCCTCCGACCCCTCAACTTAAGTTAAAGTAACTTTATAAGAACGACTTAAGTGAGGAATATAAATAATGAATAAATCAAACCTTAGCAAACCCAACGCCCAAACTGGAAAGGACACTGCTGAAGTTGCCTTGGCAAAGACCATTTACCAGAAATAGACTTACTATTTTAAGCAACTGCTAAAAATAACAAACACTCCGAAACACCAAACTAGCATAGAAATTGAAGAACACTGCAACTTACTATAAACAACAAGTGATGGAATAGGCCCCCTACTAAAAATAGAAAGTCCTGCCCGAAACACTGAAAACCTCCATAGAAAGAAATTGGCTCTAAGCTCCCTTACCAAACTCCACTTAGCCTACAAGAACTTTGGAATAGGCTAATGGACAACTCCACTGCTTAGAGGCAAGGAGGGGACATTACAACAACCTTCCCATTAGATTTATCACTAAATGGATGGCAATGCTAATTCTCATTCATATATTTAGTTATTTGGATACAAGGGTAAACAATCTACCAATTGGGGTTAATGACATGAGATTGCAAGTCATGATCCCTTGTGTGTTACAATCTATGCAATATTTAATTCTCAGATTGCATGTTATGGCTTATGATTCTTTAACGGTATCATCAATCACTCTTATAAAGTTATCCAAATGTACATGTGATAAAAAATCCATAATTTTTGTAGAAGGGGCATGATGAACAACTATTATTGCAATTTTTTGAGCCTTTTCCTCAATGCTGCATGTTTGGTAGATGTTTCTGGAATCTGCCACACAAGTTTTTTCAATATTAGCATTTTGAATCCACCTTTGGACTCATAATCACGGAAAATTGCATATGCTTCAAACAAGATGGCATTTTCAAAGAATATTGGTTGTCCAATACTTGTATGCATACTCAATAATGTTGTCCATGGTAAAAATAATCGTCATATTGAGACACTAGGCTTTATTCATGTCTAAAATGAAATATATTGTACACCGAGACTTTTCTTACAACAATACTGTTGTACTGCAAATTTTGTTTGGGTTAGAAGTGAGACACCTTGAAGAGGAAGATCTATAATGCTAGAAGTTAGATGACATAACACTGATGTCCTCAAATGACGAAAATAGATCAATGGGACAATGGTCACTTACTATGGAAAGCAAAGCAACTAAACATTGCAATGCTAAAACAATAAGCATATAAAAATGGAAACATTAGTAGAAGTGGTAAACCAAAGTGGTTAAACCCAAAAGGATTTGATCCAAGTACAATTCCAAATAGCCATGAGAGGTGTTGACGTGTCAATTTGCACCTTTGGTATGTGAATTAGAAACGGACAGCTATGCACATATTAATTGCTCTTCGAATTAGGAGGGGAAGCTCCCTCTTTGCTGATGTTGCTTAAAGAAAGTAAACTAAACTAATTTTCCAATCTTTTTGTTTAGCTAAGAGCACAAGGTTTTAAAACTCTAGCGCCATAGCTGAGATTTTCTTTGTTGAATTTCAACTACAATTAAGCCTACTCTAATGATGTTTCTAACTACTCAAGTAAACTTAGAGCTTGAAAGTTAGAAATGAACAAGGAATGATTCTTTGACACAAATACTTAAACAAACTTTTTTCCAACGCACATCTACTGTACTTTCAATGCAAGTTGAAATAAAGGTTATGTAAGCAAAACACATAAAACAGAAATTTGAGACAGTAGATTAAAACAGCAAAGCAGGCATAAGATTTTATTTTCTCAAATTTCAAGTAACAAAGATCACACTTCCGGGACAGCAGGATTGTAGCAATAACAGGCTTACAGCTTAGCCATCAAACCAGAAAACACTTGACACAAATAACACATAAACTGAACAATAACTTGCAGCAAAGATAGGCATACAAGCTTGCTCTTACACTAATTGAACTGACATTGAATAACACCTTGCAGGCAACAAGTAGGCTCAATAATTTGTTATCACAATAACTGTTAAAGAAAAATGGGCAAGGCTGCCCTTATTTATACACAAGTAGAGGAGTAGGGAACCCTAAAATCTCCTTGCTTTTACAACAAGACTTGCCAACATGCAAGCTTTATTTCTAAAACTAAAACAAGATAAGCATCTAACAACCTATGAAAGCATAAAAACAGGGAAAGTGCCTACTAATATATCTTTTGTTCTTATCTCCTTCAAAGAATGGATAAGCTCGAGACAAGAATAGAAAGAAAGCATGAGATAAGAATGGAAAGAAAGCTTGGAGATGTTAGGTTTTAGATAAAAAAATGCAAATAAGCAAAAAATACAACACATAGAACAATGAACACAGTATTTTAACCTGGGAAAACCCTCATACTCAAGGGAGAAAAACCCAACAAAATATTCTCTTATAAATTAGAGGAATAAGTGCAAAAATTGCACACAAAATTAGGCCCTAGAAAAGGCCGAGTCTCATACAATGAATAATGACACTTCTCCTTGAAGTGAATCTTGAATACACAAAATAATGACACTTCTCCTTGAAGTGAATCTGCAGCTTAGAAGGCGAACTTGCTGCTGAAGAATTCGAATTGGAATGGAATGATTTGATGCTAAAATGTGGAGACTCTATCTCCCTTATATAGCAAGCTAGGCGACCTCCCTTCTAGGGCCGACCTAAAAAAATACAATTTTTGTTTATAATGCAAAGGCCGACCCACCTTGAATTAATTATATTTAAGCAGTGTTCCACGGGGTTTCGGGGATGAGGATGGGGGGACGGCAGGGGACGCGGGAACGAAGGGTCTAAGTTTGGGGGCGACGGGGGGACGGCAGGTGGACAGCGGTGGGGGGGGTGGTTGGGTGCTGAAATACATATAGTACTTAAAAAAAATTGTTATAAAAAGATGTATAAGTATAAGAATTATACATCTTGTAGACAACTAGGAGTCTGCTACACGTCTTGAGGACACCCTAGCATCCTCAAAGTCCTAGTGGTGTCTTGGAGACAACGACACTGGTGGTGGGATGGTGGCGCTGGTGGGGGGACGTCCCCCCCAAGTCCCCAAGTCTCCGAGACATCCCCCTCTAGGAAACGCGGGGTTTTTGGGGGGGGGGATGCGTCCCCGTGGAACACTGTATTTAAGAGAACATATCTCCCGCCGCTACAAAACACTAACACTCCCTATTAGCTAGGGAGGTATTTTCAAATATCTGGTCATGGATTCTCTCAACATGACGTCCACAATGGCTACACCCAATTGTGGAAGACATAGCTCAATCTCAGAGATGTGATCTGTACAAGGGCTTGCACCTCATATTTCTCAGTCTCAGAGAAATATACACAAGGGCTTTCACCTCATATTTCTCTATCTCAAAGAAATATACACTACAAGGGCTTTCACCTCATATTTCTCCATCTCAGAGAAATATACGCTACAAGGGCTTTCACCTCATATTTCTTCGTCTCAAAGAAATATACATTACAAGGGCTTTCACCTCATATTTCTCCGTCTCAGAGAAATATACATTGCAAGGGCTTTCACCTCATATTTCTCTGTCTTAGAGAAATATAAAATACAAGGGCTTTCACCTCATATTTCTCCATTTCAGAGAAATATACATTACAACAATCTTTATGATGCTGTGACTCCCTCTGGACCTCCAAGAACTCGCATCAATCTCCTGACCTCCTCGTCCAAGATTGCTTGCAATGCTTGCCTTAGAGGAACGGTTTCCAACACACACTTCCGACATTACTGGCTTGCGAGAGTGCAGTACTTAGTCCTCCTCGAACTCATCCCAGATCACCGTATTCTGAATAGGTTTGCGGTGCTACCAATGTCAAAACAAGGTTGACTGCCTCGTGCAATTTTGTTTTCTGCAGCTGGAGAGGCCTTCCAAAGACTTGGCCTTGCAACACTGCAACCCACTTAGCTGACACCTTCACTTCTTCTCAGTGAGTCACTTTAGTTCCTAGAGTCATAGGACTCTATTTTGCTGAACACAAAACTCCCTCTTGATCCTTGCCTCAATACAAAGATTGCAAAAATCCTGTGGAAGTGAACTCCCCTCCATTGATTGATCTCAAAACCTTAATCCTCTTCCCGGAAAACTCCCTATCATATATATCCTGCTGCATATTGCTGCATAAACATTAAGAACATTAGAGATGGCGATTTGATTAATTGCATCCTCAACACAGCTTGACAAGACATCATAGATATTTGCCTTCAAGCTCAAAAAGATATTGAACAACTCAACAACCAACAACATATACCACTTGAAACACTTGTGTCTGAACATATACACTTGCCTCAAAACAATAGACTTAGCTGCACAATGTTTCTCAACACAAAATAGCACAAGCTGATACAAAAATAACTCGGCTTCGAAAGTAAAGAATCAAATCTGCTCTAGAATGGATGTCACAACTTTACACAAAGAAAACAAGACTCAGAATAAATGCCATCAACTTCAAAATATACAGCTAAGAAATCCAATACTACATCCCATCATCCTTACACCATCGAGCACATTCTCAGAGGTCAATTTAGCAGCAAAAAATTTTCATGCAAAGATTCTCGTCTTCACAACTATAAAAATGAAAATCACCAGCTCGTATATTGCCCACTGATAATCTTCCTGTTAACTAATCCCTTTTGATAGTTCCTAGAATGTAATAATGGAAAAAATAATCCAATCTTTCCAATTATTGTTGCTACACCATTGGACTTGACCTGTAGCGGTGTCTCATCTTTGCCACCTTTACCCAGTGTTGCCATCAATTTACCCCATCTTGTTCTCATGCCAACTGTTGACACCAACATCTTGCCAAAACCATCTTGGACCTTCGTTCTTGATAAGAAAAAAATGGCTTCTTTGTTCATAGTTACAGGCTCACTCTCACCTGTTAGGCTTGACTCATTTATAAGCAATGAAAAACCAGATAAAAATAGCCCATTTGTTGGCACTTGGTCATTAATTGATAAATGCAAAATCCCCAACAACAAGGTCATATATTGAAGTTTTTTGTCTATAGCCATTTTGAGTAACCTGTATTGAGATCTTCTTCTTCTCCCTCATATCGACTGGGGAAATGCACGCCAAGGTTAGATTGAAGCTTGAAATTGCTTGCAGACTGCCCAAAAGTTCATATTAGCCTCACATCCCAGACCCTCAACACTCAACACTCCTATCACAGGCCTGTCGACCTCCAAACTCACTCGCAGCCTTTGTATGGAGACTCACGGCTGGTGTCTCCATCATTAATTGAGTATTTGCACACCCCAAAAGCTTCGACATCAGTGGTAAACAACACCCGCTAACTCCTTGCACAAGATGATGCGAATGGGAAAGTCTCGTTTCTATTCTAGCCCGTATTCGCTTCTTTTGGCTCTTTTGATTTGGACTTCTTCCTAAATCAATACCCAAGACATCCCGTGTTTTTTGCAAATAACGAATGTTTGAATATCTGTCTTCTAGAGGCGATTTGGCTCAAGCTCCTGAGTGCCATGATTCTTATATTTGCTTCTCATAAAATTATGACTAATAAATTTATTTCCGTGTGAGGCTTCTTCAATCAACATAGATATCTAAGTCATAAGCAAAAGTATCTGCTAGCCTCTTGCACACCGATTCTGATTCTTCTTGCGCGGGCTTCTTCCTTCCTTGTCGGCTTCTTGAGACCCATGACTTGTCTATATACTTGATTGATTCCAACAATAAACTGCTCCCATGGTTTTTGGTAACCAGGACCCGATAGACTAACTAGTGACTTCTTAGACTCCCACGATATCCTTCTGGAGTGAATTAGACATCAGACACGACAATGGATAGTAGAGTGAGTTAGTATGTATAATCTGCCGTCTTCAATACCTAGCCAACCATTCACGGTAAACACCACCCAATATCGAATCCTCTAACTCGTCAAGCAACTTCCATGAATTTGCTTCCTGATGCAGTGACTCGATGAATACAATGATGCAAGAATCTCATTGACCGACACCTCCCGACAGGCTAAGCATCACAATGCAATACAAGCCAACACCAATAATAAACCATCGAACATTCATTAAAATCAATATACCTAGAATTTTTGATGATGCTCCTTCAAAATCGTATTTTCTAAGAGTTCAAAATATCTCCAATCTGCTATGAGTTGAATTGCTTAGTCAAATCTGATCAGATATTCCTGAACCTTGCTCTGATACCATGTTAGTTTTCAGATCATTCATTTGACAAGGGCCTTATAAGCCACATCTACTTTACAAGGTATACATAAGATGGTGGTTTCTCATAATAACCACCTTTGAATAGGTAAAAGATGGAAAGTCTCTCTTGGTGGACATACAACAATGACAATTTACAAGGCTATCAGAATGTGGAATGTATACAACAAGAAGGTAAATGACAATCTGTTAAGGATGGTTGATATGGTCAAGGATAGGGGGTCAAATGAATGGCAGCCTTATCCTTGCAACCAACACAAAAGCACTCACCTTCAGCTTAAAGAAAAAATCAACAAGAATGCCTTAGATCAACACAACTTGATACGACTCAGATTTATTTAACAATATCATATCATTACTCTATTGCAATATCAAGAATTTGTAATATCCACCCTAGATTTTTTTTGAAAATATTAACAACTGAAATAGAGATGCAAATCAACTTCCTTCCCACTTTCTGATTACCCAGATCCCAGGATGTCAAGGTGAGAGCATACGGTGTTCCAGATTACAATTAAACCAAGTCAGCAATTAAAAGTTCAGCACTAGGCTGCAAGCCAGCCAATACCACTTAGCCAATACTCACAAACAGTACTGAAAGAAATAACCATCCACTTATTCAGTGGGAATCACAAGGGCACATCCACTTATTCAGTGGGAATCACAAGGGCACATCCACTTATTCAGTGGGAAAGCTTATACAATACTTGAAGATAAAAAACAAGTTCTTCCACTTATCCAGTGGCGAGCTATTATAATATTACCACTTATTTAGGGGGATAAATACATCAGCAATAACAAATTAAAACCCTCTGGCGGTACTACCATCCAATGTTTACAAAATAAAGTGCATAGAAATTGAAGCTTTTGGCAGTATAACCATCCGAAGCATTACAAGGTTAGCACATATACATTGTGAACACCAAAATAAGAGGATTAGCTGTTGATATAAAGTGTTGATATTAAAAACTGCTGAAACACCCCACAATAGTGCCAAATAACATGTACCCAATAACCCAGCTATGAAATAACAATGTGATACCTTAAATAGATGAATTAGAATGCTGGTATGCATCTGAAAACACCCTTTAAGCTCGCTGTCATGAACCAAACAGCTAAGGATATCGCCCAGCTAACTCATTAACATCACTACCATCACACCCAATAGTGTTTAAGGCAGATATAATTCTGTAAACACCCCCAAGTGAAGGACAGCTGTGGTAGACAATGGAGAAGCCATGAAATCACTGAAGTAACACTGAAAATCACTGTCAAACACTTATTCCCAGGTCTGATATAAAATAACAGCCAATATGAGTCTGAAATAACATTGAATATTATGTAGAAATCACTCAAATAACACAATGAATCATACCCATCACTGCTCAAACATTGTAGTTGATGTAGGATCCCTGAAACTCACTGTTCACCATGAAATCTGAGTCATATGCAGGTCTGAAATCCAAAACATCAAGGAAAAGGTCTGAAACACCATCAAACCCTAGTGCCACAAACCCCAAATTTCTTCCAACATAATTTGATCAACAACAAATCATCTCATAGTGAATCTCTACAACCAAGTGCCTCCATACAGCCAAGAATCACTCTAGAACAAGCTGCAAACTAACTCAGAAACTCACACACACACCATACTCTAGCATTGGCGCACTCTCCACAAAATGGTACGGCCATTTTAGCCATTTTAGCAAGGTAATTCAACACTTCAAACTCTGCAAAATCTCAACACATTAGTCAAAACAAAACTTCAACATATATCAGCAAACCTCATAGTCTTTGCAGAAAACAACAAAATCCTTTGAAGTTCCAATGTGATTTTTGAAGTGAAACCACCATAAACCAACTAGGGAGGATCTCTCACCACGGAAACCAGTTAACTCAAGAGTGTTATCATCCTCAAGGGTTTTTGAGAAGAACACAAGTTTTCTCCAAAATGTAGAAGCAAAATCAAGTTCATCAACAACCCCAACAATGAGCCCTTAACCTCCTTTTATAATTTTTTGAAGCAATAGAATATTACTTTTTTCCTTCTTTGCTCCAAAACTCTTTTTATAAAATAAATAATTAACTTTATGGAGCACTTTTTACCTTTTTGAGGAATAATAATGTTTTCTCATGAATAAAGTCTCTTTTCCAAGGTGTCCAAGAAATAACTTTTGAACACCTTTAAAATGAGCTATCACACTTAGTTGTCTCTTCAAATATTTCCAACATTGGAAAACTTAAGTGAAATATTAATTAAATAACTCAATAATATATCCAAGTTGTAGAAAGCAACCAAATGATATAATTCTGCAATTTTGATCATACCAAAGTGATATTGAAGACTAAGGACAACGATTGGAGGCAACTAGGAGACTTTTTAAAATAGCTTGCTCCTCCAAGAAGTTTGGAGACATAATATCCCTCACTGCTGATTGATATGTTTTTGCGATTAATTTCTATTTATTTGACAATGCAAGCATTTTGTCAAACAGTTCGCTATCCATAGAGTTCTATATACTTCCCTTTTCAAAATCCCACTATATCAGATTCAACAATATGCACATTGATCCATATCGGCATAATCTCTAGGTAATTTTTTTTGGAATTGATATTACAAAATTTGCAACAATTTAGAATGTAACTAATTATTATCCGAATTACAGTATAAATTCTTCCTAACCTGAAAGTGATGTTGCAGAAACAGCTATCATGTATTTCAAAGAACATAAAATATACCCAACTATTACATAAGTATTTAATATACACCTGAAGTTTATATGCTGGCTTGGAAACTTGTCAAAGTTTTTAGAGCAGACATAATCTTTGCATTGACTGTCAAATCTTCCACGTGGTCTAACCAACTTGCCTGAACCGCTTCAGGAAATTTTGAGCCAATACATTATTGACTTTCTCTACGCCTATTTAAACCTTCCCATGCCTTCATGAAAGCTAATATCTCCTATGGTTTTAACATCATTGGCTGTAGAAAACCGTGACATCATATCATATCGTCCTTCTTTTCATACACCCCGAGCCTTTAATCCCAACTATTTCTTCCTCATACATTAGGCGGCCAAATTTGAAATAGAGACGTCCCTTAATATGTAGCGGCGGCTATTAATAGAGATACCTGATGGTATTATATGTATCCACCTTATGCAGAAGTAACACGATATTATTCTTGGGTTGGCGATTGTATTATGGGCAACAGTATAGTTTAATAAGCAATAGCTCCATTTTAATATTATTGGGTCCCTTAAATAATATCAATGCCTTAGTCTGAACTGCATAAAACAAGTTTGTCTTATATGCCACCATAATACTCCATCGCAGTAATTATACTTTGTCTTATTGCTGTTAGTGTTTCTTAGATCAGATTGAATAATGAAAGCATTTAAAAGAATTGCAACACATAAGACAATGAACACACAAGGATACCCTGGGAAAACCCTCCTCTTGAGGGAGAAAAACCCAGCAAATGAATCTCTTCTATAATATAGAACAATGGCAGAAATCTGCTTACAACTCAGGCCCAGCAATGGCCAATAATGAATGTAATGAGGTAGCACCTCTCCTAGATGCACAAGATACAAATGTATATATTCTTCCTTGAAATCAGACTGCTGCTAATAAGTGCAAATTCTGCTCTTGAAGAATAATGCGAACTTGCTTGAAATCGAATGTCTTACAATGACAAAATGACCTTGTACTTATACAACACAAGGCGCCTCTTCACTTAGGTCGGCCTCTTTAGAGAAACATAATAAAAGATAAAATACAAATGAGGTCGGCCCAAACAATAAAAGATAAATGCGAATCAATAGGGTCGGCCCTTTATTCTTTTATGTTTATTGTTTGATATAAATTAAATAGCCGAATGGCTATACATTTAATTTGCTCTTTCTTCTTGGAATTCGTGCAATGAAGTGCAGACCATAGCTGCTATAACATCAACAATTGCCAAGTCAGGTTCTGTAATAGTTAGTTTGACTTCCCTTTTGAGAGCTGCGATTGGATTTTCCCAAGTCAACCTTAAACTTCTGATTCATAATGCCATCGATTGGAATATGTTTCCATCAGGATTTAAAGTGCTGAAACCTCCTTTTCCCACTTGCTGTGACCTGATACCTATGTAATTATGTTTCCTTTCAAGCAGAACTTCCATCATTGGGTATGCTGGCAAAGCTATATCTAAAGTTCATCTGCATTATATATGTGTATCTTTGAAGACCTGAATATTTATCAACCTGAAACCTTCATATATACCTGAAATTTTGTCTTCAAAGAAGACATCACAAAATTTCTCCAATTATCGTCCAATGTGAACTTTGGATTAAGCCCACCTCAAAAGATGAATTAGGTTTTTGTCCAACGACAACCCATCTACTCAAGGGTTTCCATCCTCGAGGTCCTAAAAGTTGTGCTTCCCAATTTTCTCCCGGTTAAATTTCCAAGTTAATAAATTTCCCTCTCAAATTGCCTTTTATACTGCACCACTAATTTAATATTTTGCCAGCAAAAAGTCACTTTAGTTAATATTTGAACATACTTATTTAATAAAGTCACTTTATAACATTAATTAATTAATTAAATATAAAAGTCTACAATAATAATTTTATGAGCATTTAATATTTAATTAATTAAATTATAGTGGTGACTATTCGGGAATCGGAGACATTATAGGAGAGCATCCAAAAGGTCAGAAATCAATTTCGAAAGCATCAAAGGGCTCCAACTAACCAACTGAACTCAAACCCAAGAACAATTGCTTTGTAAGACTGATCAAATGCTTCTCCAAGAATGCTGGAGTTCTCCCTAACTAACCAATTAGCCTTCGAAAGACTTGGAAACTGGCTAAATGTGCATGAAATGGCTAAGTGCCAAAAGGGGACATTACAAAATTCCACACAGGACTTGAGATTTCATTCAACAATGGATTACATTGGATTTTGGGAGATTTTGGGATTAATTTGGATTACAAAATACTTTCTTGCTCTCTTCTTCTTTGGAGTCAATAGCTACTGCCTCCTTATCCTCTATCTTGAGAAATTCTTGTACATCACACTACTTTTCAGATGTTGGTTTCTCATCTTCTTTGCCCAATCTCTAACTTCCTTGTGTGATTTACAAAGAACGTCCACCCTTGCTTGCAAATTTTTCATGTTCTCATCAAATTTTCTCATTAATCTGCCAATTATTTTGTTTGTAAAAGGTAGTCTCACTGTTCTCTATAGGATCCATCCGACCACTCTTATGGCAGACATCTTAATTCCCTTTGATCCACACATTAGTAGGAAACTCTGTTTCACATGCTCTTGCAGGACACACCTACTCTCATACTCTTATTTTGTAACACCAGCCAACCAAACACACACTTGAACAAGTCCAACAAGCCAAACACAACTTCAATCAATACCTTCTATGGTAAGATGCTTTCCACTGTCTTTGTCAACAAGACAAACAACTTACAATCCACTTGATGTACCAGCTATGACAACTCACAACTCACCCCTACAGGAACTGAAGTCTTACTTCTTCCATAGACACCACTTCTCAAACACTTGCAGTATTCAACCTGATTCCCACACATGTTCAATTCCACTTAATCACATGAACTAGTTTTCAGAACAGGCCCTCATTCCATCATATTTTTTTAGACAAGGACTTTAAATGCACACCTTTCCCATAGGAACTAAATCTGCTTTGATAACATTTGATATAGTCAAGGATAGGGGGGCAAATGAATGCCAATCTTCTCCTTGCAGCAAACATCCAAATAGACACACCCACAAGATTTTAACTTCTTAGATTTAATCCCCAACCCACATAGAGATTGCATCAACTCAAAATAGACACATGCAACGTCCCAGATTGAATCTTTACTCAAGTATCAACTCAACAATATATTAGATTTAATTTATTAAACAGTATAGATATACAAGCATTTGATTCTAGTAACAATTTGATAGAGTCTTCCTCATCGAGAGATCAATAATTTGCAACACAAGACTCACAAACAATCTTTTTACTCATGAATCTCAGATTTTTCTTCAATAATAGTTTGTTACACATGTACTAAGACCTGCAACATGACATGCAAAACCTCTATCCAATTTTGGGGGAATTTTGGCAGAGTTTCCCCTTGCAAAATCAACAATCTATATCAACAAAATGACATGCAAACATATAACTCCTCAATCCAACATCTGCAAACACCCACCCTCCAAGTATTCTGCTCTCTTTAATTGAGCTTGATGACTTGCAAACCACAACAAAAATTCCACCCTTCCTTAAACCTACAGTCAAACCTTGTGGGACCTAATGTCTCCTTCAATTGTCAAGCATTATTTATAAGTTTTCTGCTCCTCTAATTGGGATGCAAAAATCAAGAGAGCAAGATTGGGTAATGTGAAACTATCTGTTGATGCTATTAAGCAGCATCGGGCTGCTTCTTCCAGCGCACACACTTCAAGATGAATCAAATTAAATAATAGCCTATCAGCTATTTAATTTGTACTTGGTTGATTTAATTTATGAGGGCTGACCCTCATTGAGTTCATGAATATTATTTGTATTGGGCTGACCTCCTTGGCATTTTTTGTAAATTATTTGTTCTCCTAAGGTCGATTTTGTTCTTTTTATCATCAAGTTTACACAAGCAAATTCGCACCTAGCAGGAGTTCGCATTTGAGCAGCAGTCATCTATCTAGCAGCAGCAGGCTGATTTCAAGGAGAAATATATTCGCTTCTAGGAGAGGCGCTAGTATTCATTGTATCAATTTCAGCCTTGTGCTGGGCCTGTATTGTAAGCAGATTTCTGCTCTTATTCTTCATCATATAAAGATAAATATTTGCTGGGTTTTTCTCCCTCAGGAGGAGGGTTTTCCCAGGGTATCTTGCTGTGTTTATTGTCTATGTGTTGCAATTTTCTGAGTGCTTTCAGTTGTTTTATCTGATCATTAAAACACTAACACTATCCACCACCAATTGAAAGGCCACCTTCCAAGAATGAAGACCAAGTCATGATTGTAGCCCCCTTTACCAAAGAGAATCTTCCATTGGCTAAAAATAACCAAGTGGGGCACCCTATCCAAAGATATCAATGGTTGGAAAATAAAAAATCCCATTGTTTTCTCACATGCACAAAATTTCCTAAGGAGGTCCACAACTGCTTTGTTCCAAGTGCATACGAGGATTTCATAGGGGCCTTAAGTAAGTTACATGAAAAACATTCAGCTTGTGATTAATAAATGTAGTTTGAGAAGTTAGCCAATCACAAAAGTGGGCTAGATGAAAGTTTTTTCAAAAGTCGTTTGTATCAATAGTCTAAAATGCATTTGTCATGAAGTCCAAATGTTGAAGCCTGCCACATTCCAGAAAGCTCTTAGTTTAGCTTGATTAGCTGAGGATAAATTTGCAGCTCAATGTAATCCATATAAAGGCTCACAGGCTAGTAATTAATTGACATTTTGTCCTATATCACATTAGGGTGCATGCCTCACCTAATCTCAATCCGCACCTACCAAACATCAAGTGCCTCACCTATGAAATGGTTGCTCACCAAATAAAGAGTCATGCAAAAATTTTGATGACAAGAACTCTGGTCACATATGTGTGGAATAGAAATTGTATCTATTGGATGTGAAGTCACTCCCTATCTTCAAAGATTTCAAACATCTAGAGGAATCCTCCCTAGAGGAAGAAGACCAAGTACAAAACTCTAATAATGATCATGTTCCAAAGATTTTGATGTGTGCCTTCGTCGAATTAATCACATCCTAGACAATGAATAGTAAGGGGTACTTCAAGAAGCAACCTTTAATAATCCTCAAGGGTAACTTAAAAAAGCAACCTTTAACTATTCTCATTGATTCAAAAAGCACCCATAATTTCTTAGATCTTGTGTTGCTCTACAACTTGGCCATTATGTGTATCCATGCTCTAGTTTTGAGGTCATAATAGCTAATGGGGGCACATTGGCATGCAAAAGGGAGATGTAGGAATGCACACATTTTTGTTGGCGATTATAATTTGCAAGATGATATGTTTGTTCTCTTGCTCGGTGGATGTGATGTGATTGTAGGCATATAATGGTTATGCACCCTTGGATCCATGCTTTGCAACTTCATAGAAATGTGGATGCAATTTATGACCAATGACGAGAAATACACTCACAAGTCTCAAAATAGGTTCCACACACCTCATTAACTCACATTGTATGGAGAGTCTATTAAAAAGGGGTCTTATGGGGTAATGCCCCTACTTCATTCTATGCAGCTCACAAAATTTGACACCTCAATTCAATCCTTAGAAATACACGCATTGCTAATATTCTTCAATATTTGTAGAGCCCTATGATTTAGACCCTTGATACTCACACAATCATTCCATTTAGTTGATTCTAGGTAGAATGCTAACTAATATTCAATTGTATTGATACCGTTTTGTGAAGAAGACTAAGATTGAATAAATAGTGCATGAATTGCTAAAGGCATGGGTCATTCGATCTAGTGTTGGCCCATACACTTCTCTAATCCTTGTTTGGAAAAAGGATGGTTCTTGGCACTTATGTATATATTTCCAACAATTAAATAAATTCACTATCAAGGACAAGTTGCCTATTTTTGTGATTAATGAGTTGCTTGATGAATTGTATGGGGCTTGCTTCTTTACCAAAATAAATTTTTGATCTGACTATCATCATATTTGCTTGCGTGAGGAGAATATTCCTAAGATCACCTTCTACACTCATGAGGGCCACAATGAATTTTTGGTTATGCCATTTGGCCTTATTAATGCCTTGCCGACATTCCAAAGCTTGATGAACAAGATTTTTCGGCCCTTTGTCTAAACTCATTTTGGTATTCTTTGATGGCATTCTTGTCTACAACAACACTTGGGAAGAGTAACTCCTTTAGCTCGATCAATCCTTCCAACTTCTTTTCAAAAACTAGTTGTTTGCAAGCATTCCAAGTGTTTTGTTGGCCAAATAGAGGTCAAATATCTAGGGAACATTATGTCTGTCCAGGGAGTTAAGGTTGACCGAAACAAATTGGAAACACAAAGAATTGGCCCAAACACAAAACCCTCAAAAGTCTCGAGGGATTCTTGGGGCTCACTAGCTATTATGGGATATTTGTCAAGGGCTATGATTAAATTGCTGCTCCATTGATCGATATGTTGGAGGCAATAGAGAAGGCTTTCAATTTCCCTAAGCATGCTATGTGCACTATGTCGACACTTGGGCTGCTAGACTTTTCACAACTTTGGACCATTGAAATTGATACTTTGGGTAGTGGCATTGGAGCTGTCGTACTGTAGGAGGGGTAACCACTAGCTTATACGTAGTTGAGTCCAAAAGCAATTTTATACACAACTAGTAGCTTTTAGTTGTAGAACACTAGTTGAGCGGAATCTTGCCAAAACAACTTGTGAGAAGGAGATGTTCACCCTTCTTTATGTTGTTAGTAAATGAAGGCCATATTTGGTGGGATGTCACTTTTATATTAAAAAAATCATCATAGCCTCAAGTGCTTCCTAGAACAATGTGTCTCCTCTCTAAACAAAAGTAGGTCACCACATTATTAGGCTATGAGTATGGGAGTATCTACAAAAGTGGAAGGACAATGTGGTGTTTGATGCCCTTTCTTGGAAATTTCAGGACCAAGGAACATTATGTGTTTTATCCATCCAAACTCTAGATTGGTTGCATATGGTCCAATATAAATGGCAGCAGGATGTGCAACTTCATCAACTTCTTTAATAGTTAACAAATGATACCCCAACTAAGCTTGGATATGCTTGGGATGGTAGCTACATGCGTTACAAAGGGAAAGTTGTTCTTTCTATGAATTCTACTCTTTAAGCACCCTTGTTATAGTAATTACATGTCCCGTTTTCTAGGGCTTTTTGGGTTCCTCAGGACATATGAATGAATAAAATGCACTTCTTTTAGGTTGGAATGAAGAATGACATTAAAAAAATGATTGCAAAATGTGGTATGTGCTAATGACAAAGAGGTGAAACCATTTGAATTCGAGGCACTACAATTGTTGTCAATTCCAACATTGCCCAAGTTAGGTGGAAAATCATTCATTTTAGTGAAGGTTGAGTGTCTCTCCAAATATTCTTACTTCTATTCTTTGGCTTATTTGTATCATGCCTCTACTTATTGCCCAAGCCTTCTAGCTCTAGGGTATGCTAACTTCCATTTTCTATGATTGTGATGCCACCTTCACTAGTAACCTTTGGTAGGAACCAAGCTATAGGGAATACAATTGACGATGAGCTCGATATATGACCTACAAATTGATGGTTAGAATAAGTTCTTTTAGACTTATTTATGTTGCTTTGCTTCAAAACAACAAACTCATTGGGCTAAATGGCCACTCCTTGTAGATGGTGGTACAACACTTCCTATCATTCTTTTACGAAGATGTCACCCTATGAAGTTGTGTACGACCAACACCCACCATATCTCACTTCCTACTTGCTCAACAATTCTAAAGTGCAAGTTGACTTCACTTTGAGAACACGTGAGTCTTTTATCCACACTCTCAAGGACAACTTGGCCTTGGATCAAAACTTGATGAAATAGTAGGCCAATAATCATCATTGCAAGCGCGCACATTCATTGTTGGGGGCACGGTTTTTCTATGTCCTCAACCATATAAGTTGATGTCCCTCAAGCTTATTGGCATACATAAATTAGCACCAAAATTCTATGGACCCTTTTGGATACTACAAAGGGTGGACAAAGTGGCCTACAAGTTGGATCTTCCTCTATCTTCCAAGATACTTCTTGTTTTCCATGTCACATGTCTAAATGTCCTTGGTCAACACGTTCAAATTTCATGTACACTTTCCAAATTGGATGATGAAAGATCTATCGCCCTTGAGCTAGAGGCTATTTGGACCAACGATCACATTCACTTTTTAAATAACTGCAATATCAGAAATCTTTGGTTTAGTGGTGAGGATTGAAATCAAAATATGCTAGTTGGGAACCTCTCCATCAATTTCAATAGTGGCTTCACCAATTCAAGCCTTGAGGACAAGTCTTTCTGAAGGGTGAGGGCATGTTAAGGCCATCACATCCTAATTATTTTGAGTATTATAAAAGTTAGAGTATAATTATTTAGTTAATATTACATTGTGTGGATCTATCCCACATTGGTTGTACCTCGTAAATTACTCTTACTTTAATCAATGAGATGCATGGCACTTAGTACAACAATAAGCTTCTTCACCATCAAAGAGGTAAGTCTATACTTGTTAATAGAGTGGAGAGAGCTATATGTTGATCAATTCCTTTCAGCATGAGAGCAGTTAGAAACCTATGAGAATTGGAAGGTCAACAATCCTAGAGGCCCATATAGTTGTCACTAGTAATTTTGCCTCATATGTGTCAAAGTGAGCCTATATCTTTGTGTTAAACTCTTATAGCCATTGCATTTAGTAAATGCGATCCACTTTATTTGAACATTTCAAGCTTCATTTTGACTGTAAATTTTCTTAAAGGCCTTCATGATGCTCTTCTTCACCTCTTTGTTGTCAGTGGGGACAACACTACTTGACCTTTTCACTATTCACATATTATTTTGGGTTTCCCACATATGCAACTATGTTTAAAGGTGTGTTCAGCTTTTCCCACCTTTGTTGAATAATGGGTTGAACATGCTCATGGTAGAACTTGAAAGTCGGTTTCTCTCACAAACGACAACCTTCATTTGGCCAAGCACGCTTTCAATGCACTTGTAGATTTTCCTCCTATGATTGGCACTGTTAGAATCCCCCATATATGATGACAAGGAAAATTGGGGATACAATAGATATGATATATCTCACATCCTGTCATAACAATTTATCGACCAAAACCTCCTCTACCTTCTTTCCCAACTCTATGTTCACTACCTAGTGCACTTGTGTGTCATGCCTCATGATCATAACTTGCAAGAGCTCCTACAACTCAAGCATCCTTTGCAATAGATTGGAGGAGATCGATGGGTCTCAATTGGTTTGAGGAATGCCTTTTTTGAAAAGGACCGAGCAATGCCAGCAAGGTGTGATGGTTGCAAATGAACATTAGCACATCCCTTGCATCTACTACAACCTTTTTGACCTACTCGATTTTGTCAGCGGCATCTCTCAAGATCTGAAGCTGAAACTGCATGCTGGTGCTTTTATTGAGCTGCCAATTAACCCAAGAAAGTAAGGTACCTCCTTTTAGAAAACTATGATATTAACGAGAGACTATGTGGCCTTCATATCGTCCATTAACAAACTTACTTTGCAATAGATTGATGTAGTTATTTCTATTTGATGATGTTATATGTGTTGATGTTATTAGCAGCTTCAGGCTGCTTCTTCTAGCTTACACAATTCGAGAATAGGCATAAATTAAATAATAGCCTATCGGCTATTTAATTTGATATTGAGTTCATTAATATTTATTTATATATGTGAAGGGGCGCTTCACAAAAGGTTAAATATAAATTCAGTTTGGACCGACCTTCCTTGTTGATTATAAAGTATCTTGTAATTGGGCCGACCTCCTTGGCAATTATTGTAAAATATTTATTCTAAATGAGAGCCGACCTATTTGAAGAGTCACCTCACTTTGTATAAATACAAGGTTGCTCATTTGGAGATCATCAAGTTCATTCATCATATTTGCAGCTCTGGCAGAAGTTCGCACTTGTGTAGCAGCAGTTCGATTTCAAGGAAGAACACATTCATTTGTATCTTTGCATCTAGGAGAGGTGCGATTGTTCATTGTATCAAATTCGGCCATTGCTGGGCCTGAGTTGTAAGCAAATTTCTGCTCTTGTTCCTACAATATATAAGAGAAATATTTGCTGGGTTTTTCTCCCTCAGGAGGAGGGTTTTCCCAGGGTATCTTGCTGTGTTTATTGTCTTATGTGTTGCAATTTTATGAGTGCTTTCAATTATTCAATCTGATCTATAAAACACTAACATGGTATCAGAGCGGGTTTGAAAAAGATCGCGATCAGATTTGTTTTGCAGCACTCTCTTCAATCTTTTTCTGTCTATCTCTATTTGAATTTCAAGATGGTGAATGGTTTGAAAATCGAGGATAGACTCGAAGGAGCTTCTAACTACACATCATGGAGGTTTAGGATCATGCTCACTTTGGAAGAGAATGATTTGGCTGAGTTTGTGGAAGCCAAAGTCCCTGAACTTGAGGAGGAAGAAGAGAAGTTGCAGTGGAGGAAGAAAGATACTAGGGCAAAGAAAGTGTTGGTTGATTCCGTCAAAAATCATATTGTTCTGATTGTCTCCAAGTTGAAGACGGCAAGAGATATGTTCAAAACATCGGAAGAGATGTACGAAATCAACAACACCAGTCATGCCCTAGCCTTGAAGCAACAACTACATAATGTTAAGATGGCGGAAGGAGAATTTGTCATAACCTACTTCATGAAGATTTCCGAATTGAGAGATCAACTCTCTACCATTGGTCATATTGTTGATGACAAGGATTTGACCATGTTGGCTCTTAACGGTCTTCCCTCATCTTGGGAGTCTTACATTCAAGGAATCAGTGTGAGATCGAAACTTTCCAAGTTTGATCGATTGAGGTTCGACTGCATTCAAGAGGAGTCGAGGTTGGCGGCTAGAGGCGTTGGTCAAAGTTCAAAGAATGAAGATTTACATGTTCTCGCTTCTCATTCGTCGAAGAAAGGAAAAGTTTGGAAGAAAGGATTCTTCAAGAGGAATCGAGATAATGGGTGAGATGGTGCTCCTGCATTCAAAAAGAAGTGGGACCTCTCTCGTGTTCAATGCTTTAGATGTGACAAATTTGGTCACTATGCGAAGGATTGTCGTACCAGGCCTAATCATCATGCTTCATTTGCGGATGTGATTGAGATCTCTCCCCAAAATGATTCTAGTGAATTTCTACTCTAGTCATGGGTCTATGTTCAAGTCGTGAAGGTTGTGTATTGATTGAAGCATGAGAGCAGCGTATCATACTGTGTCCACCCTTCAGAATATTTAAGAGATAAGTATTCCTTGTTTTGATTGTAATTAACCTTCTAGGTTAAAATTTCAGTTTGCTGAGTTGTGCAAATCTGACATTATTTACTTAGGATTATGTGTGACCAGTAAACAGTTATCACTGTGATAAGATTCTTTAGAATTATTCATTGCAAGTAGTATCATGCTAATTTGTGAAGACTGTCTTTTGTTATGCTGAGATCAACTCTTCCGAGAAATTGAAAGAAAGACATGTCATGATTGATGAATTAATTATCTATTACTTTGGAGATTTTGAATTCTATGAGATAAGTATTGCATGGTTGAATAATGTTCATGAATTGTTTTGTAGTTACTAATTCATGCTATAACATTGAGATAGTCAATCATGTATGCTCCTAGTTATGGTGCGTCTATTTGAGATAGTTGAGTTCCATGAACTATTAGCGATCTCTTCTTAATAATTTCAGGATAAATCAAGAAGCGTAAGAGATTGATTTCAAGAAGAGCTTGATGCATCCTATAGGTTGAAGGATGGAGACTCTACTTGTAGCTATGAGACTAAGTGAATAGCTGAAGACATCTTTTCGAAGAGGAAGAATTAACCTTAAGAGTGAGTTCTATGACTCACTAAGAATAAGTAAGGGTTGCAGTGTTGCAAGGCCGGATACTAAATTATTGAAGTACCTCTTCAGCAGTTGGGTTCTGAATTGCTCAAGTCAGGTCAACCTGGATTTAACATTGGTAGCTCGACAAACCTATTCAGAATAGAGTGATCTGGGATGCGGTCGAAGAGGACAACCTTGAATCTTTACAGAGGTGTGCGCTGGAAACCATTTCTCTAAGGCAAGCGTTGTAGGCAATCTTGGACAATGAGGTTAGGTGGTTGATGCAAGTGATTGGAGATTCAGAGGGAGCCTACTGAACCTAAAGAAGATGGTTGTGTTGCTCTGGATGTTGTTTCAGTTGAGGTCTGCGATAATGTATAGCAGAAAGCAGTCTTCTGTGGCAGCTTGAGAAGCAGTGTGGGTTCGAAAGCTCCGTGCAGGATTGGTTGGAAAATCATTAAAGCCAACTGTCATCCATTGTGTTAATCAAAGCTTTGAGAAGCTTTCTGTCTTTCCAAGTGTTTCATGACAAAACTAAGCATACCACTATATTAGAGATATGGTATTGAGGAAAGATATTTAGTTGAGGTATATCAGCACTGATGAGTAGATGGCAGTCATTCTCATCAAGCATCTCTTCAGGATAATGTTGTGTACCTTCGAGACAAGCTTGATATGGTGGAGAATGAAGCCCTAGCTGAGAGGGAGTCTCAGTATCAGTGTTCCTTTTTTAACGAGTTCTTCTTTGAGAGAAGTTCGAGGTGAAATCCCTTGTTAATGCATTTCTCTATTGAGAGAGATTTGAGGTGCAAGCCCTTGTTAATGCATTCTTCTCTACAAGAGAAGTTTGAGGTGAAAGCCCTTGTTCCACCCTTTGGGAGAGCCATGGTGGATGTCATGTGTGTGACTCCATGACAACATCACGTGAGGGAGTCCGTGATGATTTACTTGTACTTGTGTTTCAACCTCTGGGGGAGCCATGGTGAAAGTCACGTTTAGGTGACAACATCACATTGAGTGATGAGCACTTGTACATTCCATCTATGGAGGTAGCCATGATGGTTGATATCATGATGAGGTGATATCCAATATCACGATGAGGTGATATCTTATTTGCTTTCACGATGAGGTGATAAGCTCTTTATCACAATGAGGTGATATGCCTTGTGTAGCTGGAAGTATCATCCCTAGTTGAGAGGGAGTGTTGATGTTATTAGTAGCTTAAGGCTGCTTCTTCTAGCTTACACAATTCAAGAATAGGCATAAATTAAATAATAGCCTATCGGCTATTTAATTTGATATTGAGTTCATTAATGTTTATTTATATATGTGAAGGGGCGCTTCACAAAAGGTTAAATATAAATTCAATTTGGGCCGACCTTCCTTGTTGATTATAAAGTATCTTGTAATTGGGCCGACCTCCTTGGCAATTATTGTAAAATATTTATTCTAAATGAGAGCCGACCTATTTGAAGAGTCACCTCACTTTGTATAAATACAAGGTCGCTTTGCTCATTTGGACATCATCAAGTTCATTCATCATGTTCGCAGCTTTGGCAGAAGTTCGCACTTGTGTAGCAGCAGTTCGATTTCAAGGAAGAACACATTCATTTGTATCCTTGCATCTAGGAGAGGTGCGATTGTTCATTGTATCAAATTCGGCCATTGCTGGGCCTGAGTTGTAAGCAGATTTCTGCTCTTGTTCCTACAATATATAAGAGAAATATTTGCTGGGTTTTTCTCCCTCAGGAGGAGGGTTTTTCCAGGGTATCTTGCTGTGTTTATTGTCTTATGTGTTGCAATTTTATGAGTGCTTTCAATTATTCAATCTGATCTATAAAACACTAACAATATGTGTTTGTTAAAAAAATTTAAAACTGAAAATGATGCAATAGTTACTTGCACGTAAAAGTGACAAAACTGCATATCGGTCAGAATTTTACCTTTTATTTTGGTTGGAAAAAGCTTTATCAATTGAGAAATAGTAGAGTACATTGCTTTCTTAACTCCCCACAAAAAAGAAATGTGTGAGAAGATAGCAGAACCTACAAATAGAGAATTCATCGGTCTACAAGTCAAAGATAAAAAAAGAATAAAAGCCTTAAACGATTGAGAGATTGGTGACCCCACCAAAGTCCTTGTACCGAGAAACCCCAGTAACATAGAAAACCCTATATAACAGCACCAAGTATTTGTTGTGGCAACATATATCCCCCAAAACAGAATGAATAGTAGTAAATGCAAAATTTTACAAACCTTAGCCGGGAAAAAACAAAACCATCAAATAGCATACACATTGAGATTTCTTGCAGAAGCTTCCATATGAATTAGTGATATCAGACAACAACAGCCATCTTCAAAGCCTTATGTACCAGCAAGGAATTCACTGAATCATATTGAGATACTGAAATCGTATAAGGTTTGAATAGGTCTCTGCCATAAACATTGTCCAGAATAACCATAATTCTTTAGAGGGCACAAAGCTGTTGATGTTATAGCAGCTTAGGGCTGCACTTCCATTGCACACGCTTCAAGGAGATAATATAAATTAAATGATAGCCTGTCGGCTATTTAATTTATATTGCTAATATTTGATAAACATAAAGGGCCGACCCTATAATGGTTCGCATGTTTTTGTTTATTCATTGGGCCGACCTACTTTGTAATTAATATATTTGTATATTCCTCCAAGGGAGCCGACCTAATTGAGGAGGTGCCTCAATAGTATATATACAAGGTCTTTCCTTGTCATTTATTCATCAAGTTAATTAAGCATATTCGCATCTAGAGCAGAAGTTCGCACCTTCATAGCAGCAGTCCGAATTCAAGGAAGATCATATTCATTTGTATATTTTGCATCTAGGAGAGGTGCGATTTCATTGTATCAATTATTGGCCATTGCTGGGCCTAAGTTGTAAGCAGATTTCTGCTCTTGTTTCTATAATATATAAGAGGACTATATGCTGGGTTTTTCTCCCTCAAGAGGAGGGTTTTCCCAGGGTATCTTGCTGTGTTTATTATCTTATGTGTTGCAATATTTTAAGTACTTTCAGTTATATGATCTGATCTAAGAAACACTAACATGGTATCAGAGCGGGTTTGAAAAAGATCGTGATCAGATTTAGTTTGCAGCACTCACTCTAATCTTTTTCAATCTATCTCCTAATTTAAATTTCAAGATGGTGAATGGTCTGAAAATCGAGAATAGACTCGAAGGAGTTTCAAACTACACATCATGGAGGTTCAGGATCATGCTCACATTGGAAGAGAATGATTTGGCTGAGTTTGTGAAAACAAAAGTTCCCGAACCTGAGGAGGAAGAAGAGAAGTTGTAGTGGAGGAAGAAAGATACTAGGGCAAAGAGAGTGTTGGTTGATTCCGTCAAGGATCATGTTGTATCGATTGTCTTCAAGTTGGATACAGCAAGAGAGATGTTTACAACTTTGGAAGAGATGTATGAAATCAACAACACCAGTCGAGCACTTGCACTGAAGCAACAACTTCATCATGTGAAAATGGCGAAAGGAGAATCTGTAATTACTTACTTCATGAGGATTTCAGAGATAAGAGATCAGCTTTCCACAATTGGTCACATGATTGATGACAAAGACTTGACTATGCTTGCTCTCAATGGTCTTCCGCTTTCATGGGAGTCGTTTATTCAAGGAATCAGTGCAAGATCTAAACTTCCCAAGTTTGATCGATTAAGGATTGATTGCATTCAAGAGGAGTCAAGACTAACAGCTAGGGGCATTGGTCAAAGTTCAAAGAATGAAGAAATACATGTTCTTGCCTCTCATTCGTCGAAGAAAGGAAAAGGCTTTAAGAAAGGGTTCTTCAAAAGGAATCGAGAAAATGGAAATGATGGTGCTCTTGCCTTCAAAAGGAAACGAGACTTGTCCAAGATTCAATGCTTTCGGTGTGACAAGTATGGCCACTTTGCGAAAGAATGTCCTCTCAGACCTAAGCAACAGGTTGCTACTGCAAGTGTTGAGGAAGTGGCCCCACAGAAGGACTCAAGTGATTATTTATTCTATTCAGCCCTGTCAAGCAATGTATCCACCGATGACAACACTTGGCTGATTGATAGTGGTGCCTCTCGGCACATCACCGGATTCAGGGGGCATCTATCAAACCTGGTAGAGAATGACTCTAGTGAACAAGTTGTTATTGGAGACGATGCTAGGTATTCTGTGAAAGGAGTTGGGAACTCCTCTCTTCACTTGGATTCCGGCATAACGTTGGAATTGAATGATGTTCTATTTGTTCCAGGCATAAAGAGGAATCTTGTCTCCATTTCAGCTTTAGAAGACAAGGGTTATCAAGTTGCATTTTCTATAGGCAAAGTTCTTATATGGGCAAAGAACTCCAACTTCAAAACTGCTCGGGCAATTGGAGTTAGACATGAATGTCTCTACAGTGTGATGTCCCTGAGTGGGCCCCTAGCGGAAGGTGACGTAGGTTTGTCCGTGCGGTTTGTCCCAGCCACGTGTCCGGGGTCCTCGTCGGGGAGGCCTGCGTTGGGGTTGCCCCCTTAACGCGGGAAGGTGCCGTTCACTACCAGTCCGGGCTTTTGGTGCAACGGTTACTAACTTGGTATCAGAGCCGGGAGGTCTCGAGGTTGAGACCCGCGAAGCGTGGTGGGTTGTGATGTCCCCGAGTGGGCCCCTAGCGGAAGGTGACGTAGGTCTGTCCGTGCGGTTTGTCCCAGCCACGTGTCCGGGGTCCTCGTCGGGGAGGTTTGCCCCTTAACGCGGGAAGGTGCCGTTCACTACTAGTCCGGGCTTTTGGTGCAACGGTTACTAACTTGATACCATTGTAAGAAACCTGGTGTTTCTCAACCCGGTCACTGTCTAAGAAACTGTGTTTTGTTTTGGTTTTCTGATTTTTTTTGTGTTTTTTGATGGTTTTTGCAATAAATGATAAATTGCGATTTTGCAAGGAATTGACTGGAAAACTTATATAAAATACTAGATGCTTAAATAACGCAAAATAAAGATCAAAGCTCATTGCCAGATAGTTTATTCATCATGCTGGATAGTTACAACTGTGAAAAATCGATATGCAGACAAAAAGGAAACAACTTTATTAATGAAAAACCTGGTTATTGCAGCCACCTTGAAATGAAGAAGAATAGGTACGGCTAGCTTCAAAACACGAATCTCCAAGCTCAGAAACAACGAAACAGCTCCAGACACCCTAGGCGCCAACTTTGCAAAGGACAAAAGGTAAAAAGGCAAAGTGATTTCCTCTAGAGATAAAGTACGGCCCTTGTTGGTACAGAAAATTACGGCCCAGCCAGCAGCAATAAATATGGTTCGACCTCTAGAAGAATGTGCCTGAACTCTGTGAAATGTCCTCTGATAAGTCGCCACCATTAACTGATGAGAAATCTCTGCAAATCCTTCCTGAATCGAATCAATAAGCTCAACTGCAACTTCTGTATGAAGTCACCGAGTACGACAATCTTCAACTGGTATTTCACAGTCTTAGTATGCTAGATCTTGAAGAGGGAACGTTCTCCAAAATCAACTGTTTGCTGAAACCCTAGGTTTTGCAAACTCCAATGCTCAGAGCAAAATAAGACAAATTGAATAATCATAACATAAGAGTTCAATTTGTCTTGGCAGTCAATATATACCCTTTCAAAAATTCGACCCAAGCTTCTTTTTAATAATCATTTAAATAAATGATTAAATTCGCCCTTTTCTTAACTTAGGAAAATATTAAATAAATGGCGTCCCACTTTAATGAATAAATAATTATTCATTATAATAAATATTTCACTTTTTTATAAAGTATTAAAAATACTTTATAATATGCCATTAAATCATTAATATTTAAATATATTAATAAAGTGACTTTATAACATAAAGTCAAAATATCAATTATTTAATAATCATTAAATGCTCCATTATTTTCCATCTGACCATCAAACTGATGAACTGGGTCGACTCTGAGCTAACCAGCTGAACCAGGTGCTCTGCCCAAAATAGCAGCTTCCGCCTGCTTGACTTACTATAAATAGTAAGTAACTGAAAAACCTCTCTGAAAGATTTTGCGAAGGCCCAACCTGAATCAACTGAAAGAAAGAAGCTCCTGAACACCGGGTAACTGCCTCAATTGATCCTCTACACTTTTGTCAGCCTACGAGGACCAGGATGATAGGCTAACCACATATCCAGCTGCGCTGACTAGGATGGGGACATCACAGTCCGCCCTCCCTGAAATTGCTTGTCCTCAAGCAATCTCAACTTTGGATGCTGTAAAATCTCCTCGGACTCCCATGTAGCATCCTCAACTGACAAATCTCTCCACTTGATCAGATATTCCTTGATCACCCGCCTCCGAAGGTGTCTCTCTCTCATCTCGAGAATGGCCTCAGGTACTAGTATCAATTTCCCTTCGTCATCAAGGGGTGGCAGAACCGGAGAGGGTATCACATGCTGACCTAATGCCTTCTTCAGGCGAGAAACGTGAAACACGTTGTGAACCCTGCTATCTGCTGGTAAGTCCAACTCATAAGCAACCTCGCCCACTCGTCTGACAACACGAAATGGACCATAGTAACGAGGCTTCAGCTTCTCTGCACCACTCTTCCTCAGAGTAGACTGACGATACGGCTGCAACATAAGATACACCATATCATCCACATCAAAGGAACGCTCAACTCTCTTCTGGTCAGCATACTGCTTCTGCTGATTCTGTGCCCGCTGGATATTGTCTCTGAGGGACCTCAAATTGTCCTGCTAACTCTGCATCATATCCCCTGCACTCGGCACTTTGCTATCACTCAATATCAGATCCAAAAGGTTGGGCGCCTCATACCCATACAAAGCCATGAAGGGTGTCATCTGTATCGTCGTGTGGTGAGTTGAGTTATAACAATACTCGCAGAGGTATATCCACCTCACCCAAGCTTTTTGCTGTCTAGCTATGTAATTGCGCAAGTAACCTTCCACCCACTTATTGACAATTTCTGTCTGCCCATCTGTCTGCGGATGGTAGCTGGTACTCGGTGTCAGTTCGGTCCCACAGAGCTTGAACAACTTCTGCCAAAAGTTGCTCATGAACCGATTGTCTCTATCGCTGACTATCGTCCGAGGCAACCCATGTAACCAGAATACCTCTCTGAAGAAGAGCTCTGCAATCTGCGATGCTGTGAATGTAGTGGTAATTGGGAAAAAGTGTGCATATTTAGTCAACCGATCAACCACTACGTAAATGCAATCTTTACCTTGGGCTTTCGGCAAACCTGTGATAAAGTCCATCGATAAACACTCCCACTTCCTGTCAGGTATCGGAAGTGGCTGGAGGCTGGAGCAATCCAGCAGGATATGTGTGTTCCTGCTTGTTCTGCTAGCAAACAGAACACTCTCGCACATATTATAGAACATCAATTTTCAGCTCTTTCCAAGTAAACCGCTCCCGAACCATCTTATATGTCTTGTAGTACCCGGGATGACCCGCAATAGGAAGATCATGAAAAGCTCTCAAAACTATATTCCTCACCTCAGAACTAGGAACCAAACAAATCCGCCCCTTGTAAATGATCAAGTCATCTACAATGGTGTACCTACTATCCTGCTCTGTCTCATCAACAATGCTAGAAGCCCATGGGTTCTTAGCATACTCTGCAATAATCCGATGCCTCCAATCCTCTGAGATCTGTGCCATGGCATTCAATTGAGGTCTACGAGACAAGGCGTCAACTACAACATTCTGCTTCCCCTTAATGAAAGTAATATCAAAATCATATGATTGTAGTTTGCTGACCCATTTCTGTTGCCTTTCATTTAGGTCTCGCTGTCCAAGGAAGTGTTTCAGGCTATTGTGGTCTCTGCGTACACTGAACTTGCTGCCTACCAAGTATTGCCTGAACTTAGCCAAAGCATGCATAATGGCTAACATCTCCTTGTCGTAAATGCTGTAGAACCTCTCAGGACCCCTAAGCTTCCTGCTCTCAAAAGCAATAGGGTGCCTCTCCTGCATCAAAACCGCACCAATGCCCTCTCCTGAAGCATCGCAAAACAAATCAAATGACTTCGTAAAGTCAGGCAATGCTAGCACTGGACATGAAGTCATGATCACTTTAAACCTATCAAAGCACTCCTGCGCTTGTGGTGACCAAGTAAAAGCCCCCTTCTTTGTCAAATCAGTAAGGGGTGCGGCGTGACGTGAGAACCCACTAACAAATCTCCTGTAGAAAGCACACAACCCAATGAAGCCTCTGAGCTGCGTAAGGTTCTCAGGTACTGGCCACTCAACTATAGATCGGATCTTCTCAGGGTCCATACTCACTCCCTTGGCACTGATGATGTGCCCTAGATACAACAACTCCTCCATACCTAGCTCACACTTGGATTCCTTGGCGTAAAAGGACTCCTCAGCCAAGATACCCAAAACTGTGTCTAAGTGGGCTAGATGCTCCTCCCATGACCTACTGTAAACCAGAATGTCGTCGAAGAAGACCAATACAAATCTCCGCAATTGAGAACTGAAGACCCTGTTCATGGTAGCCTGAAAGGTGGCAGGTGCATTGGTTAGACCGAATGGCATAACCAAGAACTCGAAGTGACCGCAATGGCACCTGAAAGTGGTTTTCTCAATATCCTGCTCCCTCATCTGAATCTGGTGGTACCCTGATCTCAAATCAATCTTCGTAAAGAAGATAGCACCGTGCAACTCATCAATCAACTCATCAATGCGTGGTATCGGGTACCTATTCTTAATCGTCCTCTTATTTAGCTGGCGGTAGTCTATGCACATCCGAAGTGACCCATCCTTCTTTTTCACCAATACAACCGATGAAGCAAAAGGTGACTTGCTAGGTCTAATGTGTCCCATGGCCAATAACTCATTGATGGTCTTCTCTATCTCATCCTTGAGTCGTTTCGGATGCCTGTAGGGTGTAATCATAATGGGCTTTGCGCCCTCCTCCAAGTCGATAATATGCTCAGTGCCTCTGTCTGGGGGTCTACCAGGTGGAATGTCGCTAAACACTTTGGAGTGTTTAGTCCTCAATATTTGAATATCTGGATGATACTCACCCTTCTGCTCCTCCTGGTGTGTTGGCAATAACATACACTCCGCAGCCCAATCGACCATATCATGACGAATGAGTCTCTCCATCCGCCTGTACGAAACCATCCTCAAATTACTATCTCTAATGGCTTTGATGACATGAGGTCTCCCATTAACCTTGAACTTCATCTCCATGTCTCGCAGATTGAGTGTGAACTCGCCCAAGTCGTGAAGCCATGCCATCCCTAACACCACATCAGTATCTCCCATATCAACAACATAGAATTCAGTCTTAAACTCATAGTTGTTCAATCGCATCAAAAAATCAGTAATCTTTCTGTCACATTTGAGGGTGTACCCATCAGCCACCTTAACTCGGATACCCTCAAACTCCTCTGTCTGTATACCACGTTTCTCTACCAACCGTGTATCAATGAAATTATGAGTGGCACCAATGTCGAGTAGAGTGATTGCCTTCTGACCGGCTAGGAGCCCGCGTAGTCTAAACGACCCATCTCTCTGAAGGCTAGTCAAATGTGCCTCCTTTAGCTTCCTTACTCCTTCGTTCTCACCCTCATTTTCGGACCTGTCATCATCTGAATGCTCAGAATCAACTTGCTGGTCTGATAGATCAGATTGCTCTTCCCCCTCATAAAACCATTCCATCTGATTGTTTTTAACCTTGGGACGAAGAGGACATACATGTTTTTCATCATAGGGTGCCTTGCACCAGAAACACAATTTTTTCTTCCGTAGATCATTCAGTGTTTCTTTGTCAAAGGGTGGTGCATTTTGTCTCTTAGGATCGGGTGGATCCCTTTTCCTATCAAAGGGTCTATCTCTATCGAAAGATCTATTCGGCCTTGAGTTTGGCGTGGAACTCGAAGAGAACCTACTGCGAGGTGTTGCATGCTCCATACTGCGTGCCTTCCTCATTACCTTCTGAAGGGTGGGAGGATCAAATGCCTTGACCCAACCTCTCATCGGCTCGTATAACCCCTCGGTGAATATAATGACAAGTCTCCTCTCTGAAATACCTGTCACCATGACTGCTGTTTTTTGAAACTCCCCAATGTAAGCATCCAAACTGCCTGTCTGTCTGAGTTGTGCTAGCTCTCTAAAGTAAAGTTCTGGATCCTTTTTATCAAATCACTCAATGAGCCTGCCAGTGAAATCCTGGTAAGTAGTAACCCGATGATGACCCAGTGTGTACATGCCGTGATGCCACCAATTATGTGCCAATCCATCAAGGTGTAGCGTGGCAAATTTAATAGCCTCGTCCTCCTGCATAGGTCTCAAAGATAGGTAATTGTCTAACTTCTGTACCCACGACCTCGCTGAATTCTTATCCGAGCCATCAAAATAAGGCAAGACAATCTTGCTCACTGCATGCTGAAGATCTCTGTTCACCTGTGGCGGTTGCTGGTACTGATGAGCTTTGCGCTCAAATCTACCCCCACCTCTGGGCTTATGCACATCCATAAACTCATGAAATGTCAACGACTGTCTAATCTCAGGGGACAGAGTAGAATACTCTCCAAACAATCTGGTCACGTCTGCCACTGAAGTACCATGCTGTGGCTGAAACTCTGTATGGTGACCCTGTTGCTCCGCTTCCGGAGTCGGTGGTGCCTCTCTACTGATAAAGGTAGGTTGTCTAGGCCTACGCTCGTGAACAACCGGTGACAGCTGCGGTCTTGTAGATATCTGTGGCTGGTCTATGCCTCCCGAACCACTGGACTGCCCTATCTGAATGTAATGCTGGTGAGGCGGAGTATACTGTCTTATGGTACCTATCAGCTGTGACACCATGTCCATCATATTGTCATGTCTACTCCTGTATTTTGCCTCAGTCATCTGAGCATTTTCCTTCTCTTTCCCTGAATCTCTAGGAATCTCTTGATTTGCCATGAGTGTAGTCACACTGTTTTCACTGCTGCAAGGGCTAGACCTGTGTATATCGAGAATCCCTGATACTGTCTCACCTTCTGGAATAGGTGGACCTATCCAATCCTCAATTCTGCCTGTTCCTATACCCTTAGTATAATGAATGATGTCTCTACTCATGAAAAAGCAACCAAAAAGCACTCTGTATACTGAAAAGGCAACTGAAAAAGCACTGTGATGTCCCCGAGTGGGCCCCTAGCGGAAGGTGATGTAGGTCTGTCCGTGTGGTTTGTCCCAGCCACGTGTCCGGGGTCCTCGTTGGGGAGCCCTGCCCTGGGGTTGCCCCCTTAACGCGGGAAGGTGCCGTTCACTACCAGTCCGGGCTTTTGGTGCAACGGTTACTAACTTGGTATCAGAGCAGGGAGGTCTCGAGGTCGACACCCGTGGAGCGTGGTGGGCTGTGATGTCCCCGAGTGGGCCCCTAGCGGAAGGTGACGTAGGTCTGTCTGTGCGGTTTGTCCCAGCCACGTGTCCGGGGTCCTCGTCGCGGAGGCCTGCCCTGGGGTTGCCCCCTTAATGCGGGAAGGTGCCGTTCACTACCAGTCCGGGCTTTTTGTGCAACGGTTACTAACTTCCGGACTGGTAGTGAACGACACCTTCCCGCATTAAGGGGGCAACCCCAGGGCAGGCCTCCCCGACGAGGACCCCGGACACGTGGTTGGGACAAACCTTACGGACAGACCTACGTCACCTTCCGCTAGGGGCCCACTCGGGGACATCACATACAGGCTATGCACTCATCCCCTTCAAGCTCTTGTGCATAACTCTTCTAGCACATGTGATCTTTGGCATCGAAGATTGGCCCACATTCACTTTTGAGCATTACCTATCATGGAGAAGATGGTCACCGGTCTTCCGAAATTCAACCAGGAACATGAAGGTACATGCAAAGGATGCGCCCTAGGCAAGAATACAAAAGGTACGTTTCATTCTAGTGAAAGTAGGTCTAAATGTATTCTTGATCTCATTCATTCTGATTTATGTGGTCCAATGTCTATTGCATCTTCTAGTGGTTTCTTGTATTACATTATTTTTATTGATGATTACTCTAGAAGGACTTGGATTTATTTCTTGAGATCTAAAGAATCTGAAGAAGTATTAGAAAGATTCAAAGAATTCAAAGCACAGGTTGAAAACCTGTCTGGGAAAAGGATCAAGGTTTTGAGATCCGATAATGGTGGAGAATACACCTTTGACACATTTCTTGATTTCTGTATTGAAGCAGGGATTAAGAGGGAGATCAGTGTTCCCTATAATCCACAACAAAATGGTATTGCTGAAAGGAAAAACAGGTCTATTGTGGAAGCGGTCAAAGCTATGATTCATGATCAAGATTTGCAAATCTCTCTCTGGGTTGAGGCATCTAGGACAACCGTCTATGTTCAGAATAGGAGTCCCCACAGGATCTTGGAGAATAAAACTCCCGAAGAAGCATTCTCAGGGGTGAAACCAGAAGTCAGTCATTTGAGGATCTTTGGTTGTCGAGTATATGTTAATATTCCAAAGGAAAAGAGAACAAAGTTAGAACCTTCTAGGAAGAAGGGAATTCTGGTGGGCTACAGTGAGACATCGAAAGCCTACAGAATCTACATTCCACGTTAGAAGTCTATTGAGATTAGTAGAGATGTCACATTTGAGGAAGATGTTGCTTTTAGAAGATCCAAGGGCACTCCTATGGAGATCGAAGAAGAAGAACCTATTCAAGATATGGAAGTTGACCATATTCTAGAGAATCAGAAGGAGGCTCCAAAACCTAAAGAAGATGATGATCCAGTTGAACCCTTGGATCCTACTGATGGGCCTTTAGATATTGTGATTGGAAAGAAAAGACCTCTTTGGGCTAGCAGGACATTGTAGGAGGCAGAAAGTTTTGCAGCCCCAAGAGGAGCTTTCAGAGAAAGCAAGAGACCTCATAAGTTCTCTAGTTATGTTGCCTTGATGAGTCAGATCATTGAGTCAGAGCCTTCAAGCGTCAAAGAAGCTTCTAGTCATCAAGTATGGAAAGATGCCTTGACTGAGGAGTATCAGTCCATACTTAAGAACGATGTTTGGGATATAGTTCCTAGACCCAAAGGCAAATCTGTGGTGTCTTCTAAATGGCTCTTCAAAATCAAGCATGCAGCTGATGGGAGCATTGAGAAGCACAAGGCAAGATTTGTGGCTAGACGGTTCGCACAAAAAGAGGGAGTTGACTATGAAGAAACTTTTGCTCCTGTGGCTCGATATACGTCTGTCAGAACCATCATTGCTATTGTTGCATCTAGAGGATGGAAGATTCACCAAATGGATGTAAAGACAACCTTTCTGAATGGTGTAATAGAAGAAGAGTTTTATATTGAGCAACCCGAAGGATTTGAGGTGCATGGGAAGGAGTCTCATGTTTGCAAGCTGAAGAAGGCCTTGTATGGTCTTAAGCAAGCTCCTCGTGCTTGGTACAAAAGGATTGATCATTATCTTTTGAGTCTGGGTTTCTTAAAGAATGATGCAAACTCTAACCTCTTCTTCAAGGTAGTAAAAGGTGAAGCTTTGATTCTGGTTTTATATGTTGATGATTTGATTATCACTGGTGAAGAACACCTAATTCTAAAATGTAAGGAGTTAGCTTCAGAGTTTGAGATGAAGAATCTTGGTCTCATGCATTACTTCCTTGGCTTAGAAGTTTGGCAAAAGCCAGATGAGATGATTCTAAGTCAAGGCAAGTATACTATTGACATTCTCAAAAGGTTTGGCATGATTGACTGCAAACCTATGTCCACACCCATGGAGACTAATCTAGATAAGTTGAAGGATGCTGCAGCTAGTTTAGAACCAGTGAATTCTACGATGTATAGGCAGTTGATTGGTTCATTGATGTATTTAGTTAACACTAGACCTGACATTTGCTATGCAGTGAGTGCACTTAGCTAGTTTATGTGTGAACCAAGGCAAATACATCTTGTTGCAACTAAACATATCCTAAGATACTTGCGTGGCACAATTGGATATGGGTTGAGATATTCTTTAGGTGAGGACTTGGAGTTTCATGGCTTTACTGATTCTGATTGGGCAGGATGTGTCTCAGATCGGAAGAGTACCTCTGGTTGTTGCTTTAGTTTGGGTTCTGTTATGATTTCTTGGTGTAGCAAGAAACAGTCTTCAGTGGCTTTGAGTACAACCGAGGCAGAGTACATTGCAGCTTGTGTGGCAGCTCGTGAGGCAGTGTGGCTTCATAAGCTCCTTGCAGGATTGTTTGGACAATCAATGGAGCCTACCATCATACACTGTGATAACCAGAGTTGTGTAAAGCTTTCTGTCAATCCCGTGTTTCATGACAGAACAAAGCATGTTGAGATCAAGTACCATTATATTAGAGATATGGTATTAAGGAAAGCTATACAGTTGAGGTATATCAGCACTGATGAGCAGACGATAGACATTCTCACCAAGCCTCTCTCCAAGATCAAGTTTGTGTACTTTCGAGAAAAACTTGGCATGGTGGAGAATGCAACCTTGATTGAGAAGGAGTCTCAGTATCAGTGATCTTTAAAATTGATAATGCATTTCTCTATTGAGAGAAATTTGAGGTGGAAGCCCTTGTTAATGCATTTCTCTATTGAGAGAGATTTGAGGTGTAAGCCCTTGGTAATGCATTTCTCTATTGAGAGAGATTTGAGGTGCAAGCCCTTGGTAGTGCATTTCTCTTTGAGATTTGAGGTGAAAGCCCTTGTTTCCACCGTCTGGGAGAGCCATGGTGGATGTCATGACAGCATCACGTGAGGGAATCCGTGATGATTTACTTGTACTTGTGTTTCACTCTCTGAAGGAGCCATGGTGAAAGTCACATTCAAGTGACAACATCACATTAAGTGATGAACACTTGTACATATCATCTATGGAGGTAGCCATGATGGTTGATATCACGATGAGGTGATATCATATTTGTTTTCACATTGAGATGATGTGTCTTGTGCAGGTGGAAGTATCATCCCTAGCTAAGAGGGAGTGTTCATGTTATAGCAGCTTAGGGCTGCACTTCCATTGCACACGCTTCAAGGAGATAACATAAATTAAATGATAGCCTGCCGGCTATTTAATTTATATTGCTAATATTTGATAAACATAAAGGGCCGACCCTATAATGGTTCGCATGTTTTTGTTTATTCATTGGGCCGACCTACTTTGTAATTAATATATTTGTATATTCCTCCAAGGGAGCCGACCTAATTGAGGAGGTGCCTCAATAGTATATATACAAGGTCTTTCCTTGTCATTTATTCATCAAGTTAATTAAGCATATTTGCATCTAGAGCAGAAGTTCGCACCTTCATAGCAGCAGTCCGAATTCAAGGAAGATCATATTCATTTGTATATTTTGCATCTAGGAGAGGTGCGATTTCATTGTATCAATTATTGGCCATTGCTGGGCCTAAGTTGTAAGCAGATTTCTGCTCTTGTTTCTATAATATATAAGAGGACTATTTGCTGGGTATTTCTCCCTCAAGAGGAGGATTTTCCTAGGGTATCTTGCAGTGTTTATTATCTTATGTGTTGCAATATTTTAAGTACTTTCAGTTATATGATCTGATCTAAGAAACACTAACAAAAGCAACTTCATCTGAGCAAAAGAGCTTAAGGTTGTCTACTGCAAAATGTGTACAATTCAATGACAACCTACACAACAGAAGATCTTAACCCGTGTCTTCCATTGCCTGTACTTTTCTACCCGCATCCATCCCCCAAATAACTTTTTGCTAATTTTGGTGAAATATAGAGGCAGGGTAAGTAATTTGGAAGAGAGGGATGCTGGAGTCTCTCCTCTTTTCCCCTATCTCCATCTTTCACTATTTTACCATACTGTTAGTTATATTTTTCATAATCATATCACATATGTTTTAGGTTCTATCTGCAAAGATTTGTTGGTACATGCCACTGAAATTTTGAGAAGTGGATGAATGTACCCAGCTTTTGCTTTTTGGGTGATAAAATATTTTCTTGATTTGAAAAGATCGTAAAATTCATGGTAATATGTGACTATGGTATTTTAGATCCCTATTTGATTGAAAATATTGATAATTTACTTGTGCTCGAAAAAATATCTGTTTGGTTTCTTAAATTTTTGAATGTTTAATTTATAATTAAATAATGTAATGCCAAATTTCTATCATTTAGGTATATTGTGAAATTATGGATAAAGGTAGTGCAATGTAGAACATCTCTGTCTTTTATTTATAGAAAAATCTGCAAAAATGTAATCTGTAATATATATTGGTATTTTCAATATTCATAAATAGATATACATGTATCATATTTTGTGGAGACTTTGGAAACCCTATTTCCCATCATGTTGCCATTTCTCATCACGCTTCCCATTCCCCATTTTTGTAACTTGGGTTTATAATCCATGGCATGCACACCAGTATGGAGGATTTGGCATGTGAGTTGGTAATAAATGATAGATTTTGAATATCATGATTTCTATTCCCATTAAGCATTATTTATTAGCTCATATATATAGGTTTCTCATTAAGATTCTGTCAAATGAAATGCACGAGTCATATGATGCAGTTGCATCCAACACTTTGTCTTATCGAGTTTCATTTGTATAGGATTTGCTCCTTTCTTTCCATTGACCCAATGTGAGCTTAAGCACAAGGCTTAAGAATCTGATTGTTTTTTTTCAATTACTCGAGAATTACATCCCGGAAAATGTTTTCTATGCATTTGATTTCATTTGCAAGGAAGCTAAGAGTGCATCAGTTTACTTCCATCCTTGAATAATTGATGATATCATTTAAAATCCTTTTTACCATCTACAATTGATGTTTACTATACATGTATATTAAGTTATAGTTTTAAGTTGGAATTGTCTATTTTTGTGACAGATTATGTCAAGAATGTCAAACACTGATTGCAAACCACGATCAGATTAAGCTTCTGAGCAATGCTCGCAACAACCTGAACACAACCCTAAAGGTGAGTTTAGCTTGACCTCTAGTTGGTAGTATTGTTATTAACACCATTGCTGAGAGATGAGTGACATCCTTGATGAATTGATTTGTTTTTCTGATGCGCCATTCAGTTGGTTATAAGATGTTTTTTGTTTGGTTATATTACCATTGTTCTACATGGGATAATAGCAAATGCTCTTAGTGGTTTATAACTCCTATGTGACAATGTTATATGAATGATAAACACTTGTACATTCCTCTAGAGCTTCAGTAGTCATGCATCCACTCTAACATCTCAATTACTTGTTTGGTTTTTGTCTTATAATCCCATACATGGGTGTTGATGCCATTTTTTGGAAACCCATATTGTAAACCAATTTTCCAGAATTTTCAGATATAGGTTTCTGTTTAATTATTTGAAATGGTATGAAAAAAATTGAGAAAAACAATGAATCGAAGGAAAATATGGTTTGGAATAACAATGAAGCAATTGAAAATTTCAATTAGAAACATTTAAATTATTTCAGAAAATTGAATACATATCTGATTTTCCTTGGATTTTGGCTCTTCTTTCCCATGGTGATCAGCTGCAAAGGTCCTTTAACTAATGCCTACAAGGAGTAAAACAATTGTCACATAAATACACTTTTCCCAGATTTCAATTAGAAACATTTAAATTATTTCAGAAAATTGAATACATATCTGATTTTCCTTGGATTTTGACTTTTCTTTCCCATGGTGATCAGCTGCAGAGGTCCTTTAACTAATGCCTACAAGGAGTAAAACAATTGTCATATAAATACACTTTACCCTAGCCAGGCCCATCCAAGTTATACCCTTTATCCTTGGTTGGACATGCAATGCATGCCCCTTCTCCAATGCGCACTGCCTACCTTGCTCTGTCATGCAAGAAATTCCACAATTCCTAGATATCCAAGCTTACAAAGAATATATAGTTTTTCTAGAGTAGTTGAACAACCAATATACCGTTTCATTATTAATATAATTACAAATGGTATTTCATTTTACAACTGTTTTTACCCCATTATAAAAGTACAATGGAATATTAATTCATTATTATTGGGTAAAAAGTCTCATAATATTTCTCTCTGTAAATCTGCTGCTGCTCTCAAGAGTACGGTGTTAGCCAAATAAATGTGAATATTGGGTACAAATATGTTAAGTCTTTTTTCCATGGAGTATTTACATCATAAAAGGTCCATATAATTTTAATTTTAAAATAAAATAAAATAAAATGGAGGAATCAATACCTGGTGGGACCTGCAAAACAAAGTCCTAACAAGCACCACTATAACTTCCGTCTGCATGAGCTGCCCTTCACCACGGGAATTGAACCTGCGACCATCATCCATGTTTTCGAATGACTTGACCATCTGGTCTACCTGTGAGGGCTCCATATAACTTCTTCAATCACTCTATTTTGTAATTTCGTAGTTCTTTTATCAATAATTTCTTCGGGTTCACCATTAAATTCACAACTAGGTGCAATAACTATATTTTTCCAATAAATTACATGTTCCAATATTTTTTCCTATGCAAATTAACATGAAAAACATTTTGAACTCTATTTAACTGAGGAGGTAAAGCAAGTTTGTATGTTAAATCTCCTTTTTTTTCAAAAATTTCAAACAGACCACAATAATGAGGAGCCAGTTTAATATATTTTCCAAATTTCAAAGAATTCCTTCTAGGTTTTACCTAAAGAAACCCTTGGTCACCAATTTCAAATTTACGAATAGACCATTTAGAATCTGGCCAATTCTTATGTCTATCTTGTGCAACCTTCATGTTACATTTGGCCTTATTAACGATTTCTTCTATTTCTTGAAAACTTTTGGTTTCATGTCATCTCCTAAGAATTAAATTTGACCATGATGTAGGAGTATTACAATTATGACTAGAAACAACAGGAATAGGTGACATCTTGATAGTAAAATGATACCCTTGATTTTAGGCAAACTCAACTAAATGTAAATATTTCTCCCATGTTCCAGGTTTTTTTCTAGTAGTATACATTCTTTACATATCCTCTATTATCCTATTAATTCTTTTAGTTTGACCATCAGATTCAAGGTGATAAGCAGTAGTTAAATTCAAGCTAGTCCCTAATTCACCAAAATAGGATTTTCCAAATAGAACTAATTCTAGGATCTCGTTTTGATACCAATTTTTTTGAAGACCATTGGGTGGGCTATATCTGAAATAGATGGCTTAATCTTCGTTGATAAAAAGTGAGCCATTTTAGTTAATCTATAAACCGCAGCTAGGATAAAGTCATGCCCTTTACAAGTTTGAGTTAAACCAGTAATATAATCTATTGTAGATTCCCATTTCTAGTCAATAATGGACAAAGGTTGTAACCAACTAGGTTTCTAACGCTATTTTGCTTTAACTTTCTGGAAATTTAAACGTTTGTTGCACATATTTATGAATTTCTTGTTTCATTTTAGGCCTAAAATAATTCTTTTTAATTGACAAATAGTTCTTCTGAAAACTAAGATGACCAAAGATGGGTATATCATGAGAATCTCTCAATACTGTCATTTAATATTAGATATACATGGAATATCAAGTTGTCCCCTGTAATATACGAGTCCATTTGTTTCTAGTAGATAAGAACTAAGTGAATAAGGGTATTTGCTCACATACGTTTTCTACTTAGAGCATCAACTATTAAATATTCTCTACTTGGAACATATTGGATATTAAAGTCATATTCAGTTAACAACTCCGTCCATCCTCGTTTTCTCATGTTTAGCTGAGGTTGAGTGAGAATGTGTTGTAAACTCCTGTGATTAGTTTTTAGAACATTTTTTTTCCCAACTAAAAAAGTGTCCATATTTTCAAGGCTTGAACTATTCAAAGTAATTCTAAATTATAGATAGGATAGTTTCTTTCAGTGGGATAGTAGTTCATGTGACCCATAAACCATAACTCTGTTTTCTTGTATCAAAACCACCTATACTTGAACCACAAGCATCTGCAACAACTACAAAAGGTTTAATAAAGTCAGGGATACATAAATTAAGTGCAGAAATCAACAATGTTCTGAGTTTATTGAATACCTTAGCAGACTTGAGTCTATTCAATATGTCCATTGTTCTTAGTTAGGTCAATTAAAGGTGCAACATTTTAATAATAGTTTTGAACAAATCCACAGTAAACACTAGACAACCAACTCTAAGAAACTTTTGGTCTCATTAGTATCTTTACGTAATAGCCATTCTTGATTAGATCTAATCTTAATAAGGTTGGGAGACATACGTATATCAGGTACTATGTGACCAAGATATGATACTTATGCTTTAAAGAATTCACATTTACTCAGTGTGGCATATAACTTATGTTTCCTTATGACTTCTAAGACCATCCTAAGATTTTGTCTATGATCTTCCTCTGTTTTTGAATAGACCCAAATATTATCTAAGAAAATGATTACAAACATGTCCAAATATGGTTGAAAACATAATGCATTAAGGTCATAAAGGTAGCTGGTGCATTTGTTGAATCAAAAGGCATTACAACAAATTCACAATGTCCATATCAAATTCTAAAGGCACTTTTAGAAATGCCATATTTATTTGATGATACCTTGATTGCAAGTCAATTTTAGAAGAAATGTTTTGCACCACTTAACTGATCTAAAAAATCATGGACTTGAGGCGAAAGGTATTTGTTTTTGATGATTGCCTTATTTACTATTTGGTTATCGATAATCAATGCAGAGTTTCATTGTGGCATTGTGCCATTTTTTCTCTTAACAACTACTACAACAGCCCACAACGATGCACTAGGTTGAAGTTTTCGTTGCTTAAGTAATTTGGTTAATTGAACCTTGAGTTTAGTTAATTCTGGGATCGGTTGACAATAGGGAGCTTTAGAAATAGGTGGTTGTTATTTCTAGGATTGATTGACGATAAGGAGCTTTAGGATTAGCTGGTTGTGCAGTTAAGTTACATGACACTCTATACTAGATTTTGTTTTTAAATTTTAATAAAGGTTATGTAATGTCCCCATTTTCGTGAGCTTCAGTTTTAAGAGGGATTAGCCTATTTCCTGACCCTCGTAGGCTAATGGAGTTATTTAGAGGGTCTTGTTTGACAGATATCAGAGTAGTTCCTTCTCTAGAGCTTTGGGTGGTTCAGGTTTGGCCTTCGTTTGGTGATTCAGGACTCAATTTCACACACTTACTATTTATAGTAAGTGAGTCAGCCAATATTTCTATTTATAGCAGGGCACCTGAAGTTGATTTGTTGGCAGTGTCGATTTCGGAATTTAGTTGATTTGGTGAAATAAGGAGTTTTCCTAAGTTATAACGTTTAATTATTATTAAAGGCGACTTTAATAATAATTTATATTTTAATATTATATTTTAACATTATATTTGTGTTAGTGTTTCTTAGATCAGATTAAACAATGAAAGCACTTAATAATATTGCAACACATAAGAAAATGAACACAACAAGATACCCTAGGAAAACCCTCCTCTTGAGGGAGAAAAACCCAGCAAATGAATCTCTTATATAAAGTAGAACAAGAGCAGAAATCTGCTTACAACTTAGGCCCAACAATGGCCAATACTTGATACAAAGAAATCGCCCTTCTCCTAGATGCAAACTATGTAATAAATATGAGAACTTCCTTAAATCCAAACTGCTGCTATGAAGGTGCGAATTCTGCTCTTAATTGCGAACTTGCTTGAATTGAATGGATGATAACAATGACAAGTAAGACCTTGTATATATACAAGAGAGGCGCCTCTTCAAGATAGGTCGGCCCTCTAAAGTAATATAATAAATAACAATTTACAAATAAGGTCGGCCCAAGTGATAATCAATGCAAGCGAATCATATAGGGTCGACCCTCTCCATTTATTAAATGTTATAGTCATGAATTAAATAGCCGAATGGCTACTCATTTAATTCATGCTTTCTTCTTGGAATTCGTGCAAAGGAAGTGCAACCCTAAGCCGCTATAACATCAACACTCCCTCTCAGCTAGGGATGAACTTCCACCTGCACAAGACACATCATATCATAATGAAAACAAAATAGAATATCACCTCATCGTGATATCAACCATCATGGCTACCTCCATAGATGGTATGAACAAGTGCTCATCACTTAATGTGATGTTGTCACCTCAATGTGACTATCACCATGGCTCCTCCAGAGGGTGATACATAAGCACAAATAAATCATCACGGATTCCCTCACGTGATGCTATCATGGAGTCACACACATGACATCCACCATGGCTCTCCCAGAGGGTGGAAACAAGGGCTTTCACCTCAAGTCTCAAAAGAGAAATGCACTATCAAGGAATTGCACCTCAAATCTCTCTCAATAGAGAAATGTATTATCAAGGACTTGCACCTCAAATCTCTCTCAAATAGAGAAATGTATTAACAAGGACTTGCACCTCAAATCTCTCTCAATAGACGAATGTATTATCAAATATAAAGATCACTGATACTGAGACTCTTTCTCAGTCAAGGCTGCATTCTCCACGATACCAAGCTTATCTTGAAAGTACACAAACTTGATCCTGGAGAGAGGCTTGGTGAGAATGTCTGCCGTTTGCTCATCAGTGCTGATATACTTCAACTATATAGTTTTCCTTAGTACCATATCTCTAATATAATGGTACTTGATCTCAACATGCTTTGTTCTGTCATGAAACACGGGATTGACAGAAAGCTTTACACAGCTCTGGTTATCACAGTTTATAATGGTAGGCTCCATTGATTGTCCAAACAATCCTGCAAGGAGCTTACGAAGCCACACTACCTCACGAGCTGCCACACAAGCTGCTATATACTCTGCCTCGGTTGTACTCAAAGCCACTGAAGACCGTTTTCTGCTACACCAAGAAATCATAGCAGTACCCAAACTGAAGCAACAATCGGAGGTACTATTCCGATCTGAGACACATCCTGCCCAATCAGAATCAGTAAAACTGTAAAACCATGCAGCTCTAAATCCACACCTGAAGAATATCTCAACCCATATCCAGTTGTGCCACATAAATATCTCAGGATATGTTTAGCTGCTACAAGATGTATTTGCCTTGGTTCACACATAAATTGGCTAAGTGCACTCACTGCATAGCAGATGTCAGGTCTAGTGTTAGATACATCAATGAACCAATCAACTGTCTATACATCGTAGAATCCATTGGTTCTAAACTAGCTGCAACTTCTTTCAACTTATCTAGATTAGTCTTCATGGGTGTAGACATAGGTTTCCAGTCAATCATACCAAACCTTTTGAGAATGTCAACAGTATACTTGCCTTGATTTAGAATCATCTCATCTGGCTTTTGCCAAACTTCTAAGCCAAGAAAGCAATGCATGAGACCTAGATTCTTCATCTCAAACTCTGAAGCTAACTCCTTCTTGCATTTTAGAATTAGATGTTCTTCACCAGTGATAATCAAATCATCAACATATAAAACTAAAATCAAAGCTTCACCATTTATTACCTTGAAGTAGAGGTTAGAATCTGCATCATTCTTTGAGAAACCCAGACTTAATAGATACTGATCAATCCTTTCGTACCAAGCACGAGGAGCTTGCTTAAGACCATACAAGGCCTTCTTCAGTTTGCAAACATGAGACTCCTTTCCATGCACCTCAAATCCTTCGGGTTGCTCAATGTAAACCTCTTCTCTATTACACCATTTAGAAAGGCTGTCTTTACATCCATTTGGTGAATCTTCCATCCTCTAGATGCAGCAATGGCAATGATGGTTCTGACAGACGTATATCGAGCCACAGGAGCAAAAGTTTCTTCATAGTCAACTCCCTCTTTTTGTGAGAACCCTCTAGCCACAAATCTTGCCTTGTGCTTCTCAATGCTCCCATCAGCTGCATGCTTGATCTTGAAGAGCCACTTAAAAGACACCACAGATTTGCCCTTGGGTCTAGGAACAATATCCCAAACATCATTCTTAAGTATGGACTGACACTCTTTAGTCATGGCATCTTTCCATACTTGCTGACTAGAAGCTTCTTCGACACTTGAAGGTTCTGACTCAATAATCTGACTGATCAAGGCGACATAACTAGAGAACTTGTGAGGTCTCTTGCTTTCTCTAAAAGCTCCCCTTGGAGTTGCAAAACTTTTTGCTTCCTGCATTGTCCTACGAGCCCAAAGAGGTCTTTTCTTTCCAATCACATATCTAGAGGCCCATCAGTGGGATCCAACGGCTCAACTGGATCAACATCTTCTTTAGGTTTTTGAGCCTCCTTCAGGTTCTCTGGAATACGATCAACTTCCATATCTTGAGGAGGTTCTTCTTCATCAATCTCTATAGGAGTGCCCTTTGACCTTCTGAAAGCAACATCTTCCTCAAATGTGACATCTCTACTGATCTCAATAGACTTTTGACCTGGTATGTATATCCTGTAGGCTTTTGATGTCTCATTGTAACCTACAAGAATTCCTTTCTTCGCAGAAGTTTGTAGCTTTGTTCTCTTTTCCTTTGGAATATGAACATAGACTGGACAACCAAAGATCCTCAAATGACTAACTTCTGGTTTCACCCTTGAGAATGCTTCTCTAGGAGTTTTATTCTCCAAAATCCTTTGGGGACTCCTGTTTTGAACATAGACGGCAGTCCTTGATGCCTCAGCCCAAAGAGAGATTTGCAGATCTTGATCATGGATCATAGCTTTCACTACTTCCACAATAGACCTATTCTTTCTTTTAGCAATACCATTTTGTTGTGGATTATAGGGAACACTAAACTCCCTCTTAATCCTTGCTTCAATACAAAAATCTCGAAAGGTGCCAAAGGTGTATTCTCCACCATTATCGGATCTCAATACCTTGATCCTTTTTCGAGACAGGTTTTCAGCCTGTGCCTTGAATTCTTTGAATCTTTCTAATACTTTTTCAGATTCATTAGATCTTAAGAAATAAATCCAAGTCTTTCTAGAGTAATCATCAATAAAAATAATGTAATACAGAAAACCACTAGAAGATGCAATAGACATTGGACCACATAAATCAGAATGAATGAGATCAAGAATACATTTAGATCTACTTTCACTAGAATGAAACGTACCTTTTGTATTCTTGCCTAGAGCGCATCCTTTGCATGTACCTTCATGTCCCTAGTTGAATTTTGGAAGACCGGTGACCATCTTCTCCATGATAGGTAATGCCCGAAAGTGAATGTGAGCCAATCTTCGATGCCAAAGATCGCACATGTTGGAACTGTTATGGACAAGCGCTTGAAGAGGTCGAGTGCATAGCCTGTAAAGACATTCATGTCTAACTCCAATTACCTAGCAGTTTTGAAGTTGGAGTTATTTGCCCATATAAGAACTTTGCTTTTAGAAAAGGCAACTTGATAACCCTTCTCTTCTAATGCTGAAATGGAGACAAGATTCCTCTTTATCCCTGGAACGAACAGTACATCATTCAACTCCAATGAAATCCCAGAATCCAGGTGAAGAGTGGAGTTTCCAACTCCTTTCACAAAATATCTAGCATCGTCTCCAATGACGACTTCATCACTAGAGTTACTCTCTACTAAGTTTGAAAGGTGACCCTTGAAACCGTTGATGTGCCTGGAAGCACCACTATCAATCAGCCAAGTGTTGGCGTCAGTAGATACATTGCTTGACAAGGCTGAATAGAATAGATAATCACTGGAGTCCTTTTGCGGAGCAACTTCTTCAACATTTGCAGTGGCAACCTACTGCTTAGGTCTAGTAGGACAATCCTTTGCAAAGTGACCATACTTATCACAACGAAAACATTGAGTCTTGGACATGTCTCGTTTCCTTTTGAAGGCAGGAGCACCATCATTTCCATTTTTTCGATTCCTCTTGAAGAACCCTTTCTTAAAGCCTTTTCCTTTCTTTGACGAATGAGAGGCAAGAACTTGTATTTCTTCATTCTTTGAACTTTGACCAATGCCCCTAGCTGTTAGTCTCGACTCTTCTTGAATGCAGTCAATCCTCAATCGATCAAACTTGGGAAGTTTAGATCTTGCACTTATTCCTTGAATAAACGACTCCCATGAAAGCGAAAGGCCATTGAGAGCAAGCATAGTCAAGTCTTTGTCATCAATCATGTGACCAATTGTGGAGAGCTGATCTCTTATCTCTGAAATCCTCATGAAGTATGTAATAACAGATTCTCCTTTCGCCATTTTCACATGATGAAGTTGTTGCTTCATTGCAAGAGCTCGACTAGTGTTGTTGATTTCATACATGTCTTCCAAGGTTGTAAACATCTCTCTTGCCGTATCCAACTTGAAGACGATCTGTTCAACATGATCCTTGACGGAATCAACCAACACTTTCTTTGCCCTAGTGTCTTTCTTCCTCCATTGCAACTTCTCTTCTTCCTCCTCAGGTTCGGGAACTTTTGTTTTCACAAACTCAGCCAAATCATTCTCTTCCACTGTGAGCATGATCCTGAACCTCCATGATGTGTAGTTCGAAATTCCTTTGAGTCTATCCTCGATTTTCAGACCGTTCACCATTTTGAGAAATTTAGAAGATAGACTGAAAGAGAATAAAGTGAGTGTAGGAAACTAAATCTGATCACGATCTTTTTCACCCCTGCTCTGATACCATGATAGTGTTTCTTAGATCAGATTAAACAATGAAAGCACTTAATAATATTGCAACACATAAGACAATGAACACAACAAGATACCTTGGGAAAACCCTCCTCTTGAGGGAGAAAAACCCAGCAAATGAATCTCTTATATAAAGTAGAACAAGAGCAGAAATCTGCTTACAACTTAGGCCCAACAATGGCCAATACTTGATACAAAGAAATCGCCCTTCTCCTAGATGCAAACTATGTAATAAATATGAGAACTTCCTTAAATCCAAACTGCTGCTATGAAGGTGCGAATTCTGCTCTTAATTGCGAACTTGCTTGAATTGAATGGATGATAACAATGACAAGTAAGACCTTGTATATATACAAGAGAGGCGCCTCTTCAAGATAGGTCGGCCCTCTAAAGTAATATAATAAATAACAATTTACAAATAAGGTCGGCCCAAGTGATAATCAATGCAAGCGAATCATATAGGGTCGGCCCTCTCCATTTATTAAATGTTATAGTCATGAATTAAATAGCCGAATGGCTACTCATTTAATTCATGGTTTCTTCTTGGAATTCGTGCAAAGGAAGTGCAGCCCTAAGTTGCTATAACATCAATAATTTGCAGTTTATGACTTGAGGGGTCATTAGTCATTAAAAGGGGGCCATTTTATAAAATTTTATAAATGTGGCTAAAGTGCAAACTTTATAATATTTTAAAATGATTAAAAGGCAAATTGGAGGGAATCATTCTCTTGAGAATTATATAAAAAGGCGAAAGGAGAAATCGATATTCATTGAACATTTGATATTTTGTCTGGTATAATTTCTTGGGCGTTTGGAGAAGAGGAACCTAGGGTTTCTGTATTCCAGAGCTTTCGGCATTGGAGAGCGTAGCTTCTTCATTGTAACAACATTCTGAGGTTGTGAAACTATCAGCTGAAGGTGCTTAGTGAGTTGGCTTCATCGATGAGTCGACATTGTGCTTCATCGGATTTACGGGAGAGATTCAAATTAAGGGTTTCATCATCTTTTCAAGATCAGAAGATTGTTTCCGGGTATGAATGCTTCAATGTAATTTTATGACATTTATATCTCTGAAATAACATTATAATTGTGCTTCAGTATTTCCTTGTTCTGTAAATTTTTATGCCTTATCTGGTAATATTTCAAGAAAAACTTCAAAACATTTGCAAAACATCAAACCAGCATAGCAAAATTAGCTTAGGGAGAACTAGGGTTCTTATAGGTTATATCAAGGTGGTTGTTTTTGTAGCATCTATAACATACTACTAGCATGGTTGACAACCTTTGTATATTTACAGTTATATGGTGGAAGCACTGCAAGTGTTTATTGCTTTTGCTATCTCTTAGATAGGAGGCATTGAAGAATGCTTATTAAGAACTAAGGACGTATTTTAATACGTGAAGATCATCAATAAGACATTAAGAATTAGCTTGGTTGTAAAGTACCAACGTTGTTTCAGAAAACCAACCTATCAATATAGACCAATGTAAAATTGGAGTAGCAATTCAAGTTATATACTGTTATGCAAAATGAGCACACAGATTTTGGATTCCCTAATTTGATTCAAGAAAAACACTGTCTACTTGTTGCAATAGTAAATTTTTTCTTTTCATTGGATCAGAGAGAGCCACCCTCAAGTTGGCACGTTCATATTGCATGACTGAATAATCATTCAGATAGAAACTAGTACTCAATCACACATCGAGTTGTTTGTGCAAAGTTAAAGGTACAGAAGGTTGACTTTGGAAAAGTAAAAGCTTGAGGTCAGATGTCAAAGATTTTCTGGTCATGAAGGTTTGTAGTAAACCCATCTTATTTAAGTGTGTTATCAAAGTCATTGTTGGCCTCTATCATAAAAACATATTGGGAAGGACATAACTGGTTTTTCTGATATAAAAGTTGATAATATGCTGCTTATGCATGTTTGTGCCAGATAATATTTAGCTTATGTATGTTTAGTAGATGATTTGTTCCATGAAGATTCTGGAGTCAGTTCACGTAAAAGTGTCTGAGAATCGCTTGATTATTTTAATAGGTGTCAGATGTTGATTATGATCAAAGATTCTTGCTAAACACTGCAAGTCTTGAACTGCTATATATTTCTTTGCTTGCTTTGCTGATTAGCATATATCAGTGACTCCAGCATGGATAGAATATGTAAGAGTATTGATGAATGTTTTGAGTTAATATGACCCAGTTTTAGACATGTGTGTGCCATTTTTGATCAACACTCAAGTAGTAATCTGTTATTCTTATTAAAAGTCCTAAACATTGAAGCATTTGATTCCTTGTGGATTAATCTTGCTAAAGCCTATTTGATCAGGATATGATTGTCACATTTGCAAATGCAGACATACATACTTGTGTATGCTTCTTGACAAGTATGTGTAGGCTTTGGTATTGCCTGGACTGAACTGATTCAGGTATCATACAGGATGTGGAAGGGATGCTGTCCATTTCTGTTGAAGCAGCAGAAGCAAGGGACTCACTGAGCAATGATAGAGAACTGGTTAATACTTTTGAGGTCTGTTAGTTTCACCGATATTATTTCATTTCTATTTACTTGTTAGAGAGGCATACTTAAGCATTTAGATTTCAGAATGACTTTGACTTACAATATGCATTAAATCATATTTTGCAGGAAGGCTACAGTTGCTGATTAACTTTGTTTTCCCTTTGTGAATAACAGAGATTAACTGCCCTGGATGGAAAAAGAAGATTTGCATTAGCTGCAGCCTCTTCTCACAAGGAAGAGGCTGGCAAATTAAGGTTAGTAAAATGAACACTCATTGATTCTTTACAGCTTTCAATCTTTGACATATGCAAACTTGTAAATTTAGTTGATTGTGACATTTTGTAGTCTGTAAATTTAATTTGCTTAGTTCATGTCCAAGGAAACCATAATATTACTAGTTACTTATATTGTTTCCTTTTTTTGTTTTCTTCTGGATGAACCTATATCACTGCTAAGATATTGGGTTTGCCTGAATGGGTTTGGGTCCAGGTCTATCCTGGGTTCACCCAAGGCACAGCCAGGTCCCAGATGAACCAAGGGACCTGCAGGCAGCGGCACACCAATTCAACAAAAGAGCATTTATAAAAACCATTTTTATATAAAGAAGTAAACCTAAATTGCATTTTTTCACTTGATAAACACAAGACACAAAAGTATCTACTATCATTCCATCTTCCTATTTTTCATTCAAGCTTGCTGTTTGTTTTTTCAGTGGTGAAGGATTGCAAAGACATGAAGTATGTTTTCAATTCTGCAAGTAGACATATGAATATCATTATCAATTGTGTTTTCACTTATGTATATACATATATATACCTAGTCACACTGAACCTGAGGAAAACATAATCGCCATACCAGTGAACCTGAACCCTGCACCTGTACCCAACCCCATACCCGAACCAGTAACTTGCTTTGTGGATTAGATTTACCCTTTTGCTTTATGAGTTGTCAATCTTATCCTATGAGTTGTCATCCTTATCCTGTGCGGATAAGATATTTGTCATCCTTATCCTCTATGGATAAGATATTTGTAATCCTATATAAGAATGCTTTTGCTCCTTATTTCTTAATAGATTTTTATGCAATCTTGGTTAACTTTTTGTGTGCTAGTTTTTTAATATGGTACAAGAGCTTGGGTTTTGTAAATTCTCGGGATTGAAGAGCTCATGAATTCTATGGACTGTGACAGTGACGAATTGCATGCAAGAGACAGAAAAGAACGTGCCAAAGGAAGATGTACAAATTCGTACAAAGGTTTTTGACACATTTTTTCAATAAATTCGTGGGTCTATTTTTTGTAGTTTTTAGGTGGATTTTTTTTTTTTTTTTTTTGTTTACAAAATTTGTGGGTTTTTAAGAGTTAAAAACGCATACATGGTTTTAAGACCTGCTTTTCATGATTTTTTTTTTTTTCAAATTGTAATTTTTCAACTCTTTTTTGGAAATTTTTGTACAAATCGTGGCTGTTTGTGGAATTTTTGCAGATTTTTTTCCAGAATTTCTTTTGTTTTTTTTTCAGAAATTTGCAGATTTTTTTCAGAATATTTTACAGAATTCTTTCAGGATTTTTTTCAGAATTTTTTGTAGATTTTTTCCTGAATTTTTGCAGATTTTTTTAAAAATTTTGTAGATTTTTTCCTAAATTTTTTGTAGGTTTTTTCTTCAGAATTTTTTGCAGATTTTCTCTAGAATTTTGGACGATTTTTTAATAAAATCATGGGTTTTTTACTTTGCTGCTGAGGTTTTGCAAATTTTTTCCCAAAAATTTCAGTGGTTTTTCTAACAGCAACAAGTTTCTTCGTTTGCCATGATTTTGGATTGTGGGAGGGATGGATTCATTGCCCAACATCATGTTGGAAGGCAGCCAAAGGTTCACTGACAAAAATTATAACACTTGGAAACAAAGGATGCTGACAATCATTGAGTATAGATGCCTTGATCAGATCGTCCTCGGTACATACACTTGTCCAACAGTTGTGGGTAAAGACCAAGACAAGTTTGATGAGTGTAATCGTGAAACCGTCATGCTCATTAAATTATCAGTAATAGATGCAATGTTTTCAGAGGTTTCATCAGCCAAAACCTCTACGGAGATTTGGATGCACTTGCATGATCTGCATGAGACGTTAGATAAAGGTAGGGCCTTCTTCCTGAAGAATATGCTGTTCTCGATCATGATGGATGAGAAAATGTCTTTGTAGGATCATTTGATGAAGATCAAAGATATTTGTGATCAATTGTTAGCCAAAGTTTGCAAGATGGAAGAAGAAGATATGGTGGTTATAACACTGAAAAGCTTACCATGCTCATATGAGCATTTCATCAAAACACTCAACATCACATCTAATGTTGACTTGAAGTTTAACGATTTGTGCAACAAACTCTTGCAGTAGGATAGATGGAAAAAGCAGTTTGGTAGCAATAGTGATTCACTAAGTGTGGAATAGGCCTTTGTAGCCAAGAACAAGGGCAAAGGCAAGTGGTCTCAAAAGAAAGGTCAAGGAAATGCTGATGATATTTCAAACAATTTGAAGACTATCACATGTCACTATTGTGGTAAACTTGGTCACATGAAGCATTGCAAAAAGTGGTTGGCTGATCAAAAATCCAACTAGGGAGGGCGTCCACAAAAGGCTCATGTCGCAGAGCATTCTGAGGAGTCAACTTTCTTTACTTTCATGGTCAAATGACCAGCAGATTAGATCAAGTCTTTTGCATGGTACATTGATTATGGAGCGTCCTAACATTTTACACAAAAGAAAGACTGGTTCAGTGATCTTCGGTGGTGGTGAGGAGAATATAGTTGTTGTGGTGAGGAGTATACAGTTGTTGGCAAAGGCAATGTTCAAATAACCTCTGGAAGGAAAATTCTTCTTTTCCTCAATGTATACTATGTTCTGAGCATGGAGCTTAATTTGCTCTCAGTGAGTCAAATTATGCACCACTATCCCAAGTTGGAGGTTCTTTTCAGCACACACAAGTGCCATATTGTTGCAAGGAGTCCAAGAAAACCATCATTGTTGGCATAGAGGATCATGGTTTGTATCGTCTTATTGATACTGGAGAGGTTCAAGAGCGTGCATTGGCAACCAAGAGTTCATCTGCTATCAGTACTCTTTGGCATCAGCATTATGGGTATCTCAACCTTTATTAGCTCTCTCAGTTGGCTCGTGAGAATAATGTAGAAGGTTTACTTGAAATCCAACAACAAGTACAGGGTGTTTGCGGAGCTTTCTAAGTAGGGAAGCAACACAAAACTTCATTTCCAGATGGATAGGCCTAGAGAGCATTGAGAGTTTGATAGCTGGTTCACGTAGATGCATGTGGACCAATGAATACGACATTAGTCATTGGTGCTAGGTATTTTCTTTTGTTTGTAGATGATTTCAGTAGGAAAATGTGGGCGGTTTTCCTAAAAGAAAAAGCAAATGTGTTTAAGGAATTCCAAAAGTTCAAAGCATTAGTAGAAAGAGTCTGGTTGTTCAATAATCACTCTTAGGTTTGATAATGGAGGTGAATTCTATTCAAATGAATTCACAGACTTTTGTGCTAAACACGGTATCAAACGTCAATTCACAACACCCTATACTCCACAACAGAAAGGAGTTGTTGAGAGAAGGAACCATACTATTACGAAGATGGCTCGATGTATGTTGGAGAATAGGAGTGTTCCCAAGAAGTTTTCGGTAGAGGCAGTTTACATTGCAATTTATATTCTCTATAGGTCTTTGACATAGGTAGTGAAGGAGAAGACCCTAGAGGAAGCATGGTTTGGAAGGAAACCAAAGGTGAGCCATCTAAAGGTTTTCGGTTCTACTACATATGTCTAGATTCCAGACGCCAAAAGAACCAAATTGGACTCCAAGAGTTAGAAGTTAATGCTTACAGAGTACAGTGAAAATCATAAAGCCTATAGGATGATTGATGTGGACATTGACCACATAACATTCAATAGGGATGTGGTGATTGATGAAGAAGTTGGGCCTTTTCAGCTCTCTTCTAACATCAAGAGAAATGAACATAAACCTCTAATGGCTAAAGATTTAAGTGTCCAACTTCCATTACCTACACCTGAAGGGGGGGACCCTGATGATTGTGAACATGTGGAATCTCCAAGGCAAGTACTAGTACCAGATGATTTTCTTGAGGAAAACTTGGATCAACATCCTAGTGATATAGTACTAGGCAACCCAAGTCATGATGACCGCATTGATTTGGATGAAGGGGTTTCTACAAAGAGACCTAAGTGGTGGGAAAAATTCATTGGTGATGTTCGAGATGATGAAATGGTCGAGGGTCGATCATTCAGAGAAAAGAGCAAGCAAAACACACTTAACTTTGCTCTTATGGCCAATATTCAGGGAGTGTATGAGCCATAGATGTTTGCTAAGGCAAAAGATAAACTTGAATGGGAAAAGGCCATAGAAATTGAATGTGAAAGTCTTATGAAAAATAAAACTTGGGTTCTTTTAGATCTTCCACCAGGGAAGAAACCCATTGGCTGCGAATGGGTGTACAAACTCAAGTACAAAGTTGATGGTATAGTTGACAAATATAAAGCACAATTGGTGGCTAAAGGGTTCTCGCAGAGAGAAGGTATTGATTATGAGGAAACCTTTTCTTCTACAACAAAGATGAGCACCATTCGGTTAGTTCTAGCCATGGCAACACAGTTTGGCTGGAAAGTCCATCAAAATGGACGTGAAGAGTGCCTTTCTCAATGATGACTTAGAGGAAGACGTGTACATGAATCAACCTCAAGGTTTTTAGGTTGCAGGAAAGGAGCATCAGGTATGAAGACTGACGAAAGCTCTTTATGGTTTGAATCAGGCACCCAGGGCATGGTACATAAAGATTGATAGGTAGTTGGATCAACAGGGATTCCAACGAAGTCCTTCAGATCCAAATTTATATGTCAAAAGCATAGGCAATGAAATCATCCTTCTAGTCATTTATGTGGATGATATCATCATTACAGGGAGTGAGGCATATTTGATTGAAGAAATCAAATGTAATTTGTGTAAGGCTTTTGACATGACAGACTTATGCCTCCTACATTATTGTCTAGGTGTAGAGGTTTGGCAGATAGATGGTGGTATTTTTATTTCTCAATCTAAATATGCCCGGAGTTTGTTAGACAAGTTCAAAATGACAGATTGCAAAATCTCGTCTACACCTATGGAGAAAGGGCTGAAGCTTTCAGCCAAAACTGACTCAAAAGTGATCAATGAGTCAACATTCAAACTAGTGGGCAGCCTTATCTACTTACAACCACTAGACTTGATTTGAGTTATGCTATGAGTTACATTTCCCATTTTATGACAGCCCCAACGGTAAACATTGAGTTGCAACAAAGCAGGCACTGAGATATGTGAAAGGGACACTTGACTTTGGCATTTTGTATAGTAGAAGCAAAGATCCTAGGCTGGTTGGGTTCACAGATTCAAATTGTGTAGGTTCTGTTGATGACAGGTTGTCCATTTCTGGATATGTTTTCAGTCTTGGTACAAGTATAGTCACTTGGATGAGTAAGAAGCAAAAGGCGGTAGCTCTTTACTCGACAAAAGCAGAGTAGCGGGGAACAATCAAAGCAACATGTGAGGTAGTATGGCTTCAGAGGATGCTTGCAGACATGTACATGTCTGAAGTAGGAACTTCACCCTTGTTTTGTGACAATTAAGGGGTGCTAAAGCTTGCCAAGAATCCAGTCTTCCATGAGCGTACCAAACATGTGGAGCTTCATTGTCATTTCATCAGGTAACTTGTAGAAGATGGATCAGTGATGTTGCAGTATTGTCCAACTGATGACCAAACTACATGCATACTTACCAAGTCCTTGAGTTCCAACAAATTTGTAAAATTTCAAGATAAGCCTGGTGTAGTTAGTAGAATAACCATTAAGGGAGGCTATTAAAGTAATGTTTTATATTGTAATGTTCAATTAGCTTTTAGGATAGGCATTAAGAATCTTCTTTAATAAAGTTATGTTGACGTTAGATATTTTTCCTATGAGTTGTCATCCTTATCCTTATCCTTTGTGGATAAAATATTTGTCATCCTTATCCTTTGTCGATAAGATTTATCTTTTTGTTTTATGAGTTGTCAATCTTATCCTATGAGTTGTCATCTTTATCCTTTGTGAATAAGATATTTGTCATCCTTACCCTTTGTGTATAAGATATTTGTAATCCTATGTAAGGGTGCGTTTGCTCCTTATTTCTTAATAGATTTTTATGCAATCTTGGTTAACTTTCTGTGTGCTATTTTTGTAATAGCAATTACATGATTAGGTTTAAGACACTTATTTGGAAAAGGCGCAATATGTTATTTAAAGCAGATATATATAAATTATAAAATAATGGTCACAGTCTCCTTATACATAATGATTCATATGTTTATCACATCAGTATTGGCATCATAATAGGTCCTTGTTTCCCATTGTTTCTTGCTTCTCATGGTTTACAACACCAGACATGGTAGTAGATATCACCTTTAAACTAAGTTACCGGTTCGGTTTTGGGTTCGGGTTCGGGTTCGAGAACCCGGTTCGCCGGTTCCGGATTTTTTTTTTTTTGATTTGGGTTCGATTTGGGTTCGTTTTGGGTTCGGTAATACAAAAACATATAAAAATCAGAAATATATACAGATTTGCAGCAGTAATTAAGTTCAGAATACACCACCATATTAATAGTTAAATAACATAGCAAAAATGAAAAATACACCACCATTTTATACTCAAATCATCAAAGTTCAAACATAAAAATGTAAAGTGTTTACAATCAGCCATTAATAATTAATAATTATTGATCATTGATCAATCTGAGTCATATGGGTCATCAAAAAAAGCAGCATCATCATCATCATTAGATGCTACATTATGTGTAGAACCACAAATAGCATTAGTTGCACTCGCACAAGCACTGCCACTAGCACTAACACTACCACTCTCATGCTCAGCGGTTGCTTCAGGCTCATAGTCATCATCAATATCAAGTGCAGCTAAGTGACTTGTGGAAGCATCCAAGTCAAGCTGCTCTGGCTCAATATCCCACCTCCTTGTGTCTCCTTCTTTGTAGGAAACTTGCTTGTGTGTAAGGAGGCGCAAGTTTGAATGCACATACACCAAGTCCTCTGCCTTTTTCGAATGTAGCCTATTGCGTTTTATTGAGTGGATGAAGGAGTATGTGCTCCAATTCCTCTCAGAAGAAGATGAACTAGCAACCTATTAAGACCAAATTAAATAGTTAGGAGTTACAAAATTTAAGTTGATTTAACTAAACAAAAATATTAATTAATAATTTAATATAAATATAAATTTAAAATTAAAATTAAAATTACAAAATATAAAACTTACTTGGGATAAAATTTTTATTGCAATAGGTTGGAGGTGCCTGTATTCTTGCCCATGGAAGTACCACCAACTATGAGCATCCACCCTAACCTTGTCTCGAACAGCATCAAGATTATGATCAACAGTACCAGAGCATGCAAAAGCCATGAACTCAGCCCTCACTCGATCACGTTGGTCACGATCAGTGAAGAGTCTACGAATTGCTGCCTTGTACCCTTGACCCACTTCAACATCCCTATATGGAGCAACTCTTGTTGAAGTAGAAAGTATCTCTGGACTATAATATTTGGGACTCAATGCAAAAGCAAGAAGATGCAACGGAGTGGTCATTTTGTTCCATCTATCAACAATGATTTCTTGTAGCTCTTTGAAGAACTTTTCTTCGGGATCTTCCTCTTTTGCATTGATGATGATTTTCATCTTCTCAATCATTGAGTCGATACCATCATATACTTCACCCAAACAAGGTCTATCCATGTCAGTGTAACGGATCATGCTCAATATGGGCTCAGTGAAACTGACGAGATACTCAACAAGGTCCCACCAACTATCATCTAGGATCCTTTGCTTGATCCTATTTGCCCTTTCACTGGTAGATTGCCTCCATATGGCCCAATTAGGGCTGATTACCATTGCAGAGAGTGCCTCACGAACCTTTATAAGGCGTCTCAACACAATTGTGTTGGAGGCAAAACGAGTCTCGGCAACCTGTTTGAAAATCAAAATTAAAACTAAAATATAATTTAAATTTACAAAATCAAAATTTAAAATTAACAAAAAATTAAAAAAATTAAAAATATTGAGAATTAACTTACCTTCAACAACTCCAATTTTGAGAATTGTCTAAATATTCCTTGTGTCATATGGTGGTTGGTGACAAACATTTGAATGTCTTCGCCCTCAGCATACACCTGTTTGATCCATTCAATTTTGGATCCAATTTTTTGTAGCATTAGATTAAGGGAGTGGACAGCACAAGGTGTCCAAAAAATGTGTGGATACTTCTCCTCAACCAATAACCCAGCAGCCCTACAATTTTTGGCATTATCAGTTACAACTTGCACAACATTTTTATGGCCCACTTCTTCAATAGCTTGGCAAATGATGTTAGCAATAAATGGACCATCCTTCACCTGTCCTTCACAATCCACTGCTCTCAAAAACATTGCCCCTTTAGGGGACACAGCAATAACATTGATCAATGGGCGATTTTTTGCATCTTTCCATCCATCAGAAACGATGGTCACCCCTGTTTCGATCCACGAATCCCTTATGGGCTTCAAAGAGTCTGCTACATGTTTCACCTCTTTCTCCAATAAGGTGCAACGAACCTTCTCAAAACCTGGGCCCTTATACCCCTTTGGAGCCTCATTAATAGATTTCACCATTTTTTGCCAATATGGTGAACGAACAACATTGAATGCCAATCCATTGGCATAGACACATCTTGCTATGTCTTGATCAGCAATCTCTCTTGCCTCATTCTGAAATGAAGCTTCCAACGGTCCCTTAGATCTTTTATTTGAAGAGGGCGTGGTTTGCTCTTGAGGGATGTCCATAAATGGATGGCTTCCTGTAGGTGGAAAATAAGAAGGCGGTGTAGGGGGTTTCATGAAACGAGATCCTTTCTTCAAAGGATGGCTTGTTTTACCACTGGCTGCTCTTTGGTCTGCCTTTTCTTGCTCAGCAATATATTTCAACACTATATTATCTGGAATGCCTTTCTCATCTTCACCTGGACAATTTTTTATGCCTGTTTCAGAGATCCCACACAAGTGCCCTTTCACTCGACTGTATGAGCTCGAATACTGAACATGGCAATGACTACAAATCCAAACATATCCTCCACCACCTGGAAGTTGTTGAACCATTTCTACATATTTCCAAAGGGGAGAGTTTGGGTTTGTTTTGAAACGAGATTGGCTTGAGCCTGAGGAGGTACCGGTTGCCATTGTAATATGGAATACCTAAGGCACAACATATTGAAATTTTGGTATTGATTGATTGAATTTGAAACTAACAGACTTAATTAATTTCAAAAAATGAAAAAATTGAACATGTGTTATAGACATTTAGAGGAATGAAAAGTAAAACAAAACTAAAACTAAAAAACAAAACAAAAGAGTTGAAGTCCATTTGTTTAAAAAAAATGTAAAAAAAATAATCAAAAAACTTCAAAAAACCTACCTCTTTTGAAGAAATCTTGCTCAATGATCTTCTTGGCAACAAATAGGCACTTGCAAGTGCTTAGGAATAGCACAACAACCAACTTCGAACAATCTACAATCAACCTTCAAGTCTATTCAAGCTTGTGCAAGCAAAAGAGAAAGTTCAGCAATGGAGGCAAAAAATCCTTTTTTTCATTCACAAATTGGTAAATGACTATCACTTTACCTATTTCATGTTTTAGAGGCACATATTAGGGTTGGAAAGAATAAAAAAATATTTAAAAGTCAACAAAGACTTAAAAAATTATAAAAAAAAGTCAAATTCATGCTTTGAAGTCCGCCTGGGCGTGAAATTCTACCCGGGTTCGAACCGGGTTCGAAAAATTCGAACCCTGGTCGGACCCACAGTCCGGGTTCCGAACTCGGTTCGAACCCACAGAGCATTTTTCCAGACCCTGGGCGAATTAGGGCGAACCGGACCCGAATTTCGAACCCGGATCGAACCCGGATCGAACCCGGGCCCCCCAGGGCCGAACCCGGTAACTTAGCCTTTAAACAAAGAGCAGCTAGGAACAAGTGTGAGAACTTGAATGTACAAGAAAATCTGCGTAGGTGATAAAGCTATCTGTTTCTGCTATATAATAAAAAAATAGTGAAATGTTGCTTCAACAAAATATGACGAGATATTGCATGGACCTTTCTTCTAATAGGATGCAAGAAAAAAGAGTTTCTACATTTTTCAGAAAGTACCTTGATTATGAGGAGGAAATTAAGGGTAATGTGAATGCATTCATGTTAGTGAAGAAATTTAAACATATTATTGGGACTGAATCTTGGTGCATTAAATATCCACAATAGAATCTTATCAAGTTTGGAACTTTTTCCAGTTGTAAATGGTTGTTGCAGAAACAGACATAACAAAAGCTAATGTGTAATGTCCCCTTCTGAGGAGTAATTCAGAGTAACTAATTAGCCTATTTTAAATAAAATAAATTTAAATTTATTAATATGGGGCTTGGCCGACCCAATTGGGAAGGCTTTCATTGAAGTGTATTTATATTGGTTTCAAATGTCGGAGGACATCATCACGGTTTGGACTTTAAACGTTTGATGTGGCTTTGGAGACGAAAACTTCCAACTCATCACAAGGTAGGACGTTCCTCATGCCTTGCTACCGTGTCTCTGCTACTTCGATACTCCCGAAAATCAGTGACTAATTTCTAACGTGTTTTTCCATGATTCATCACTCTAATGGAGATTGGGATTAGCTAGCGATACTTTAGCGGAGCTTGGGCTTGCGCTAGGCATTCTTTACCCGCATGCCAAAGAGGCATTGGCATTCACGATCGACATTCTGTAAGAGATGGGTGTGCAATTGATAGGAGACATCATACACGGAAAGGACTCGTAATTAGAATTGCATTATGTGTGAGCAAGATAACATCTTAGCCGCGTGTGATGCGACGAGCGATTATCGTGGCCGAGCCTCTAGGCTCTGGCCACACTCACGGTGACAAACATCATCGCTCCCTTTTTGGTTCGTGAGCTGGCTATGCATTCCTTGAACTTCATGATCGACATGAAGCAGTGAGGAAAGGTGTTGTCTAAATTACAGGGTGTCCAATTATCTCAGTTGTAGTGCGACTTATCAGTGAGTGCGTACATAAATACGTATATATTTATTTATATTCATTCTTATTTGCAACTCCAATCTTTGTTGAATCAAATTGTCATTTAGTTATTGCTGTGAGCATTTACCCTCATACTGTTGCACCCCGAAACATATTGATTATGAGTAAGCCTGGAACTAGTCAGTGTATCGAACTATGAATGAATTCTTCAGTAACCATGGATTAATTCTTGTGTAGTGTGGATTATGCATTGTTCTATCTTGATCTATGAAATAATATTGGACAATTAGCAGAATTGTCCATTTGTTTGGGTTCCACTCATTTTGAGGGGTGGATGTAAGTGTGAAATGAATGGTTAATTTATTTTGAGCAATCTATATTATTATTGTCACATTCCTTTGGACTGCTATTGTTCTGTGTATTGACTAAGCTTGTATCTAAGTTTGCAACTTTATATGCCTAAATTTGAGTGCAAGAGTTAAATGATTGTTGCATTTGAGTTGAGCATCTTACAGTGGTATCAGAGCCACAATCTTGCTAGCCTGTGGATAGTTTCCGTGTATGCAGTACAACCAAAGAGATCTAAGAGCTATAGAAAGAGAGAGAGGAAGAAGACCAAGGCAACCAATCAGAAAAGTGATAGCAGAATAAGAGGCAGAGGTAAGAAGAAGATGACTAATTAGATTGATGAGATTAAAGCACTCCTATAGAAGCAAGATTAGATGAATCAAATGTTGTTGCAAATGTTGCAAAAACTAACCAATGTAGTCACCAACAACAAATCAGTATCAAACAATGCTGATGAAGGCAATTCAAAACGGTCTGGAGTTGGAAATCCGACCAGAACTCCAAGTGGATCAACTCTTAGATCTTCCCAACCCACTTTCTTGCCTAGGATAGAGGCACCACAAGAAGAAGGGTAGAATTAGCTTGATTTTGCTACTATTATAGATGAGTACATGAGAGTTGATGCCATCACTCGAAGGGAGATCCCCTTTGAACAGTACAATAATGCTAGATTGAGGAACGAAAGAAAGCAACACATGCAGCGATCCAATAGAGACCTCCAACACAAAGTAAGCAAATTGTCACTTCCTACATTTGATGGTTCTAGAAATGTTATTGCACGAGCTTGGGTTCAAAAGCTAGATACATACTTTTCCCTCAGCCTTATGATTGAGGCTGAAGCATTCAAGTTTGCCATTCTACATCTGGAAGGTGTAGCTCACGAATGGTGGCATCATGGCATTGTGACACAAGGGTTTGACCTTGTTACTACATATGTTGATTTTACACAAAACCTCATAGAAAGGTTTGATAGAAAAGATCCAGAGGTATACTTCAAGGAATTGACACGGCTAAGGCAACATGGGATAGTGGATGATTATGTTGCATAATTTCAAAGTCTTGCTGTTATAGTTCCAGATGTGACAAATAGGAGACTCATGTTCTTGTTCATTGAAGGGCTATCAGAATCTTTCCATGGTTTGGTGAGGGCCTTAGAGCCAATATCATTGGAGTAGCCTATTCAAAGAGCCTTAGGTCTCGAGGATTCCATCATGAAGAATAAACCTATGCTCAAGAATGCACTAACAGGGCAGCCAAAGAAGCCATCTCACGAGATTACTCCTCAAATGACGAACCTACCACCGAGGTCTAGCGGGATGGCCATGTCTAAGAATGAGCTTCGAAGGAAAAAGTTATGCTACACTTGTAGGGAGCCTTGGGAATCGGGTCACATGTGTTTGGGGAAAGGACACATCCACTATATTGAGTTAGCCTCTGATGACAACACTGAGGAGGGAGGAGGTGAACTCGAGGGCTTTAATAATGAGGATGTGCATGTGAAGACATTGGAGGGAGGACATTCGGGGGGCACTTTTGCAACACTCTCAGGAGCACCAAGGTATCACTCTCTTTGCATAAAAGGGGACTTACAAGGACAAAGGGTAACAGTATTAATAGATAGTGTAGCCACTCATAATTTCATTGATGAAGGGCTAGTGGCTAAGATGGGCCTAAGGGTGGAGGACTTTGAAGGATTTAATGTGATAGTAGCAGATGGTTACACTATTCCATGCACTTGCTGGATTCAATACATGGAGTTGACCTTAGGAGGACACAAGATGCGGGACGATTTCTACATAGTTGGCATTGGTGAGACCGATGGGGTCTTGGGGAGTACACAACAAACTATCAAACTCGAGAGTTGAAGTTCAAAGCTAATGGGAAGGAGTTCGTTCTTCGAGGTCTATCCAAGGGAGGCCCTAAGGTAGTTTCAACCAAGAGGATGGAGAGGTCGTGGGAAGGAGCATAGATCTTTGAGCTTCTGAAGTTGCTTAAGGGCAAGCAACATCTAGGCATGGAGGGTTGTCATGTCCCTGCCCCTGATTGAGGCCCATTCTCAATTTCGAGGGTGTTAATTTCTGCATGATCAGATCTATCAAAACATAAAGCAATCAAAATGCAATGCATAAGATAATGAACTGGAATTCGATCTACAAGAGTACTGTCTTGATGATGGATCCCAACTCTTCTCATGGGCATGAAGGAAGAAGATAGATTCCTGCAATGCTCCGCTCGAGCATGGAGAACACGCGATGAAGGCTCCGTCGCCCTTTCAGTGGCGTCGTCGCCTGAGATATCTACCGCATGAAGATAGCGATTTCTGAGCTTTCAAGATTTCGCAAGTCACAACACAACTCACAGGTCCAACAAAGGAGAACGCTATGGCTGTTGGAAGAGTGATGAAATCGAGAGTGAAGCTACAGCCATCGGGTGATGTTTCACGCACGAAAACATTTGAGCTTTCCTTACGAGAAGCTAGTTCAACATTTTCTTCGCTCGAGATTTTTATTTTCTAGAGATGATGATACACCTTGTGTGCAATTAGGTTCTATAGGACTGTTGCATTCAGTTCCATGACATAGTGGAATCCCTGTCTTAACTTAACCTGATTTTCAGAATTATTGTCTTCATCACTGCAAGAGCCCTGCCTCGGCTTCCTTCACTGAGCCAATCCATCCTTATGATAAAATTGAGGATCACGAACCTCGGTGTTTTATTTAGTTAAATGTTCCTTGTTGATTGAAGCATGCAACTAAACTCAAATTGGGCATGGCATCTAAGCCATTCTAGGTGGGACGCAGTTGGAAAAGGAGTGCATCGATAAATTTGAATGGTCAAAGACCTATTCAAATTTACCTAGCCACCACTTCAAATCCCAGTGTTGGTGTATTACTGAATCACTATTAATACTGGGACATGGGCCTGTGATCAAGCCGTGAACCTGTAGAAGGAAGGTTGTGGACTGATTAGAGCACAAGAGCAACGAATTATAATTGAGTGCAGTGATTTGCATTTATCAGATAAGTATTTGTTTTGTTTATACCTTGAAATCACTTTCTTCTGGGCCGAAATACAGTCTGCTGAGTTGTGTAGATTTGACATCGGTCATTTGAATCGTGTGTTTAGTAAAGGTCGTGGTTTCTTTTGAATGGTGATCGCTGGCATAAGATCCTTTGGAGACACCATTCATTCATTGCGAATTGTTTCATGCTGGTTGTGAATATTTCTGAGTGTGACTTTGAAATGAAAGGAGAACTGCAATTTCGTTTGTGATTGGTTAGTCACAACGATATCATTCTCTATGTGCATGGACTGTGATGGTGCCTTGATTCATTGAGAGGCCTGGTTCTATATAGAATGTGCTGGTTGCATAATGTGCCTAAGAAATCTGAGTTGAGCAGATTGTCTCTTGTTGTGCTATGAACAAAATTGAGTAAAGATGAAAGAAAGATTTATTAGAATCAACAAAGATAAGTTCTATTACTTCTTTAAATTATCTAATGATATTTGCTACATGCTTCATTTATATCAGAAGTAGTTTTTGAAATTCTGAAATCGTCTACATGTTGGCGCCGGCCAGAGCCTACGGCTCTACCTGGACGGCGAATATAATCATTTCTTTTGATGTGTACATGAATGCTAGGTTTGGCCAAGTTGATTACCAGGAATCACGACTCTACGAAAAGAGATATGTATTCCATGCTTAATGTTCATGAATTCTTATACAATTATTCGTGCAAAGTGAATCTTACTTCGGTAATTCTCTTCGAGATAGTTCTATGAAAAATTAATAATCTCTCTTCTTGATGCTTTCAGGACGGATCAAGAAACAATAGGGTAATGAGAGATCGCATAGAAGAGCTTAAGGCATCTTGTATGGAAGTCATATCGAATCAAGAGATGATCAAGCTTGGAATCACAGCTTGCAGTCATCAGACTATATTAATAGCTGAAGACATCCCTTCGAAGAAGAATTAACCTTCAGAGGGAGTCTGGAAATTCAATCAGAAGCAAAATGTCGCAGGCAATCTTGGACGATAAAGTCAGGAGGTTGATGCAAGTGATTGAAGATTCAGAGGGAGCTTACTAAACCTAAAAGAAAATGATCGAAAGAGTATCTCTGGGTGTTGTATCAGGTTGAGGTCTGCATGGATATCCTGGTGTAGCAGGAAGCAATCTTCTGTGGCAGAAGCAGAATATATTTCAGCCTCTATGGAAGCAAAAGAAGCAGTATGGCTCCGTAAATTGTTTATGGGCATACAGTGTCTCCTTACCACTATGTGTTAGACGTGGTAGAAAGGAATATTGGAGCATATTAGTACAAATGATCAAACCACAAACATTCAACAAGAAAACTTGGTATGGTTGAAATGTAAGTTATTTTGAGATTGAGACTCAAATTGTTTATTTTACCAACATGTTTTAAAGATGTTTAAAGTGTAAACTCTTTTGTCATGTGAGTGATTCCATGACCGTATGGGCTCACCCTCTTTGTGTACATTATTGAAAGGTGACGATCTTTCGATAATGAACACTCTGACATTGTAAGGTGACGACTTTACAATGTTTAGTTTCCCTATCATGATGAATATCATGTAACTTATATTTGTGGACATGTCATGATAGTATTTTTGGACATTTTGATAGATATCATGTGACTTGATATCAATTTGAAGATCATTATGATCCTTATTCATGGTGGATATGCATATATATCCGTGGATATGCCATGATTTATTATGGTAGACATCATGTGACTTGATGTCAGTGCACATACCATAATGAAGATGTGTTATGAAGAATGTCATGTGATTTGACACTTTTAGAAGCATACCATGTCTTCTGATATCATGAGTTAGGTGATATCACTTTATACTTGATGGAGGTTATCTTCCCTAGCTAAGAGGGAGTGTTGAATAGTGAAGATGTGTTATGAAGAATGTCATGTGACTTGACACTTTCAGAAGCATACCATATCTTTTGATATCACGAGTTAGGTGATATCACTTTATACTTGATGGAGGTTACCTTCCCTAGCTAAGAGGGAGTGTTGAATAGTGAAGATGTGTTATGAAGAATGTCATGAGACTTGACACTTTTTCTGATATCACGAGTTAGGTGATATCAATATGTACTTGATTGGAGTTCTCTTCCCTAGCTAAGAGGGAGTGTTGAAAACTTGAGCTTTCAAGATTTCGCAAGTCACAACACAACTCATAGGTCCGACAAAGGAGAACGCTATGGCCGTTGGAAGAGTGATGAAATCGAGAGTGAAGCTACAACCATCGGGTGATGTTGCACACATGAAAACATTCGAGCTTTCCTTACGAGAAGCTACTTCAACATTTTCTTCGCTAGCTCGATGCGACTTCATCTCCTAAATACATCAAGCATAACAGAGTGTCGCGGAAGGAACTTATGCTGTTTGATGCTTTTCTGCTTCTTGTATTTCTGATCAGATCTTTTCTAGATCTGGCTCTGATACCATGTTAATGTCTGCATGATCAGATCTATCAAAACATAAATTAACAGAGGGAAACAATGCTTTCTAAAAACTCTATCTGCATTTAAGAAATATTTAAAAATAATATTAAAATAATAATAATATTTAAAATAATATTAATATTTAAAATAATATTAAATAATAAAATAAATTTAAATTATTAAATAATAACATTTAAACTTATTAATATGGGGCTTGGCCGACCCAATTAGGAAGGCATTCATTGAAGTGTATTTATATTGGTTTCAAATGTTGGAGGACATCATCATGGTTTGGACTTTAAATGTTTGGTGTGGCTTTGGGGATGAAAATCTTTGGCTCATCACAAGGTAGGACGTTCCTCCTGTCTTGCTACCATGTCTTTGCTACTTCGATACTCCCGAAAATTTGCGACTGATTTCTAGTGTGTTTTGTCAAGATCCATCACGCTAACGGAGTCCGAGATTAGCTAGCGATACTTTGGTGCAGCTTGGGCTCGCACCGGGCATTCTTCACCCGCATGCCAAAGAGGCATTGGCATTCACGATTGGTATTCAGTGAGAGACGGGCGTGCGATTGACAGGAGACATCATAGGCAGAAAGGACCCGTAATTATAATTGCGTTCTGTGTGAGCCAGATAACATATGAGTCGGGCGTGACACAACGAGCGATTATCGTGGCTGAGCCTCCAAGGTCTGGCCACACTCACGACGACAAACATCATCGCTCCCTTTTTGGTTCGCGAGCTAGTTGTGCTATTCCTCAAACTTTATGATTGATACAAAGCAGTGAGGAAAGGTGTCGCCTAAATTACAAGGTGTCCAATTATCTTGGTTGTAGTGCGACTTATCAGTGAGTGTGTACATATAATTGTCATTTAGTTATTGCTGTGAGTATTTACCCTCATACTGTTGTGCCCCGAGATATATTGATTATGAGTAAGCCTGGAACTTGTCAGTGTATTGAACTATGAATGAATTCTTTAGTAACCATGGATTAATTCCTGTGTAGTGTGGATTATGCATTGTTCTATCTTGATTTGTGAAATAATATTGGACAATTAGCAGACCCGTCCATTTGTTTTTGTTCCACTCATTCCGAGGGGTGCATGTAAGCTTGAAATGAATGGTTAATTTATTCTGAGCAATCTATAATATTATTGTCACATTCCTTTGAATTGCTATTGTTCTGTGTATTGACTAAGCTTGTATCTAAGTTTGCAACTTTATATGCCTAAATCTGAGTGCAAGAGTTAAATGACTATTGCATCTAAGCCGAGCATCTTACACACAAGCTCTGATACGACCGTAAAGACCCTCACCACTGATTGGTACGTTTTCGCGATTGTTTTTATTTGTTTGACAATGCAAGCATTTTGTAAAATAGTTGTTATATTCTGTGCCGAGTTTTTTTTCAGGTGGTTTTAGTTGTAGAAGTCTGATATATGTTTTATGCAATGCACTGTAGTATATTTCTTCCACAATAGCAAGGAAAAAAATGATAGAAATGTGCAAGAATTGTAAAATACAAGTCTTACAGTTTACAATGAATATAATGAACTGATATACTAAGAAAATATATTTTAAAATATTTATATCAGCAATCATACATCAATTCATAGAAGAAATTATTCTGACCTGAATGGAATGCCTGATTTTCTTTGTCTATATTCTTCTTTTAATTCCCACATATTAAATAATCTTTCAATCACCAAATATAGCGCCCAACAAGAAGTATGACAGACTTAGGAATATGTTCGATGGCCTTTTGAAGGTATACGACTGCATAAATAACATTGACTTATTTTGAAAAGAGGTGGCGCTTGATGTTTAACTGAGTCTTCCCCTCCACGTCACCTTTTAAAGACTCCTATGAATGTACGACTTCCCCTTTGTAGCTGTTAAATAATGATTATATTTCTGTAAAGTTATTCAATCCTCAAGAGCAGAACATTTATTGATTTCGATATTCTACTTAGAAGATCAAGACTCCCATATATATGGTTGAGAAAAGACACCTTTTCGATTGATATGACTCTTGAATTTTATCCCTTTTAACAAGGCCGACAATCAATCATATATATATGTATTTGATTTATTGAAAGCAGATTATACTTAGGATAGGAGTTTTGTTATCAATAATGATAATGTAAGATTGCAATCATTATGATCTCTGACTGAAGCTACCAGTCATCAACACTCCCTCTTAGCTAGGGAAGAGAACTCCAATCAAGTATTTATTGATATCACCTAACTTGTGATATCAGAAGATATGAAATGCTTTTGAAGGTGTCAGGTCTCATGACATACTTCATAACACATCTTCACTATTCAATACTCCCTCTAGGCTAAGGAAAATAACTTCCACTAAGTAAAAATGATATCACCTAACTCGTGATATCAGAAGATATGGTATGCATCTGAAAGTGTCAAGTCACATGACATTCTTCATAACACATCTTCATTATTCAACACTCCCTCTTTAACTAGGGAGGATAACTTCCATCAAGTAAAAAATGATATCACCTAACTCGTGATATCAGAAGATATGGTATGCTTCTGAAAGTGTCAAGTCACATGACATTCTTCATAACACATCTTCATTATTCAACTCTCCCTCTTAGCTAAGAAAAATAACTTCCACCAAGTAAAAATGATATCACCTAACTCGTGATATCAGAAGATATGGTATGCTTCTGAAAGTGTCAAGTCACATGACATTCTCCATAACACATCTTCATTATTCAACACTCCCTCTTTAACTAGGGAGGATAACTTCCATCAAGAAAAGTGATATCACCTAACTCGTGATATCAGAAGATATGGTATGCATCTGAAAGTGTCAAGTCACATGACATTTTCCATAACACATCTTCATTATGGTATGTGCACTGACATCAAGTCACATGATGTCTACCATAATTCATGGCATATCCACGGATATAAATATCCACCATGATTATCTCTTTGAGGATCACAATGATCTACGGATGATATCAAGTCCCATGATATCAATCAAAGTGTCCAAGAGATACTATCATGACATGTCCACATATATCAAGTCACATGATATCTATCATGATAGTTTATCATTGTAGAGTCGTCACTTTACAATGTCAAATACAAGTGTGCATTATTAGAAAGATCGTCACCTTTCAATAATGTACATAGGGGAAGTAGGCCCATAAGGTCATGGAGTCACACACATGACAAAAGAGTTTACACATTAAACATCTTTATATATATTAGTACAACTTATAAATAATTTGAATTTCAACATAATATCAAATTACATTTCAACCATACCAGTTTCTTCCTGAAGTGTTCTACCTTGATCTGGGAGAGAGGTGTGGTGAGAATGTCTGCTGTTTGATCATTTGTACTAACATACTCCAACTGGATCACATTCCTTTCTACCATGTCTCATAATGGTAGGGGATCTCAATGTGCTTAGATCAAGGAGTCCCACAAGCAATTTATGAAGCCAAATTGCTTCTCATGCCCTCATAAAGTTTGCAATGTATTCAGTTTCTGTCAAGCTTTGTGCCACTGAAGACTGTTTTCTGCAGATCCAAGAGATCATAGCCGATCCTAAACTGAAGCAACATCCTGATGTGCTTTTCAGATCGGTTACACTCCCAGCCCAATCTAAAACAAAGTATCCAGGTTGATCTAGTTGGTCATTTATGAAAAGAAGATTGTTTCCAATAGTGCCTTTGAAGATATCTCAATATTTGTTTTACAACCATAAGGTGAATTTTCTTTAGCTCGCACATGAACTGGCTTAGAGTATTCACTAGGACCTTCCATTTGTTGCTGGAGTGCTCTATCAATTGAGCTATTGGCCTCTGGTGGCCAGCCCATCATCAGTCTGGGTGTGGCTTATATCCAACACCCCCTCTTAAGCCATACTGCTGGTGCTTGGGGCTCTTCTGAAGTTAGATCCTGGGACTTGTCGTTATGGAGTCTCTCAATATGACGCCTCATCTCAGTCTCAGAGATGAACAAGGCCTTCACCTTATATCTCTCTATCACAGAGATTTAAGCATTTCAACAAGTGAAGATGTGACTCCCTCAGAAGCTCTAAGTACTTGCATCAGCCTGCTGACCTCCTCGTCCAAAAATTGTCTGTAAAACTTGCTTTAGAGAAATGGTTTCCAACTCACACCTTTGTAGAGATTCTGGTTGTTCTCTTCAACCTCATCCCAGATCACTCTATTATGAATAGGTTTGCGGAGCTACCAATGTTAAATCCAAGTTGACAGATATGAGCAATTCTGATCTCAATTTCTGAAGAGGTTCTTCAGGAATTTAGTATTTGTCCTTGCAACTTTGAATCATAGAACTACCTCTGAAGGTTAATGCTTCCTCTTCGAAGAGATGTCTTCAGCCATTCAGACAATCTCAAGGTTACAAGAAGTGTCTCCATTTTATTTTTATAGGATGCATCAAGCTTTTCTTGAAAGCAATCTTTTATGCCTTTTGATCCATCCTGAAAGCATTAAGAAGAGATTACTAAGAGTTCATGACTATCCAAAGTAATTTCATACAAAGTTTACTATCTTAGTTTATAGCAATAACTTGCAATGAGTAGTTTGAAATTTCAAGGATCTTTAAATTAGTGAACGCAAATCAAGAGAAAAAACATAATCTCTTTTACTAATCACACAAGATCCAATTAAATGAAATAACAGAATTTCAACAAGGAATACTTATCTCTTTTAAGTATTTCGATGGATGCAAATACAGGACACAGAGTGGAGCGTTGCGCTTGTGCTTAGATTAGTCCACAACCTTCCTTCTATAGGTTCATGGCTTGATCACAAGCCCATGTCACAGAATTTGTAGTGGTGGCAGGCTAAATTTGAATATGGTCGATGCACTCTAGTGCATCCTACAACGATGGATTTCACGAAGGCAATAGGAACAACACTTCTTTATCCGTCCTGAATTTAATCTGATGTTGATTGGCCAACTCCTGCAATTTTAAGGCAAAATTTTACTCAGGTAGCCAATGCCATCTTTTAGGACCCAATTCACTGCTGCAGCTGTTGGAAAATTTCTTCTTCTTGCTCCCCCATTTATGGGTCACTAATCTTGCTGTACTTTTTCCAGCCCTGCGTAAATTTACCTTTGTCGATTATGACTTCATCCATTCGACAATTATATATCTTTCGAACAGATTCAAACTTTTGTCAGAGCCCAATATTGAATCAATGTCGATACTCCAACACTTAGGACGATTCGATCCTCATCTGAACGGTGATTTGGAAAATTCGCTAGCCAATGAAGACTCCTTGACGTCACTCGATGAAACTCAAATTTCTAGCGCTAGACTCCAAACAGGCCTGACAATACCCAACACTTTTATATCTGATGATATGTCCGCTAATACAAGTAATCGAATACTTCAATAGGTGCGTGCAAATAGAAAGAGTGTCCAATTATGAGTCGACTTGCTTTTTTTCTCTGTTGGAAAATCAATAGTAATCAAAACTTCTAGTATGTCGAATCCTTCCTTCAATCGGCATATTTCCAATATTAATACAGTCCAATCCATCAATCATCACGACTCATAAACAAAATACATTCCATAGCGGTAGTAGAAATAAGACTTGAATGCACGAAAATGTGAATACACCCGTTGAGTTATGTAGTCCTGATATCGGGCTTCACAAATGAACATTGCTGTGGGGGTAGTCGTTCTATATCCGCTACTCCATAGAGATATCATTGACCATGAAATGACGACAATGAAGATAGCCAAATGTGCCTTCCTCGATAAGAATGTTTAACGGGATCAATATTCCCAATATCGAAATGAATGGAACGGCGCCAATGATTCCTTGTTCCGCCTCTAGTCGCCTTTCTTTAGAGCTTCAGGATTTTTGCCAGATTGCTATGTGAAAAGATTTATGAATTGGTGGACTAACTCCTATTCTTAAGTTTTGTAATTTTGAAATGTAACAATCTTACGCAAAATAAGAAACTAGAAATTATACAAAATCATCATGACTGGGTTTTCGTGCAGGCATGATCGTCCAATCTGAGAGTTTTCGTTCTCAGATCTTTAACTGTCAAATTCGAAGTCCCTGTATCACAAGAATGTGATAAGACTCAGGCACTCTGGATGGAAAGCGTGGCTGTACTTGTGAAGCAACTGCAGTAAGTCATCGTCCACAAAGTCGGTGATAAGACTCCATTATCCCCATGGCATTAAATTGACCATATCGGGCCTCCACCAAATATAATCATTAAATAATGCTCTGATACCATGTTAAATAACGATTATATTTCTGTAAAGTTATTCAATCCTCAAGAGCAAAACATTTATTGATTTCGATATTCTACTTAGAAGTGTTGATGTTATAGCAGCTTCGGGCTGCACTTCCTTTGCACAAATACCAAGAAGAAGAACATGAATTAAATAAGTAGCCTTCGGCTATTTAATTCATGGCTACACATTTATTAATGACAAAGGGCCGACCCTAATATGATTCGCATTTATTAATTGTTGCATGGGCCGACCCTAGTTGTATTTATCTTTATTTATGTTTTTCCTAAGGGGCCGACCTAACTTGAAGAGGCGCCTCTCTTGTATTTATACAAGGTCTTCTTGTCATTGTAAATCGTCCATTTCTATTCAAGCAAGTTCACAATTAAGAATAGAGCAGAATTCACACTTTCATAGCAACAGATCCGATTTCAAGGAATAACATATTCATTTGTATCTTGTGCATCTAGGAGAGGTGCGACTTCATTGTATTCATTATTGGCCATTGCTGGGCCTGAGTTGTAAGCAGATTTCTGCTCTTGTGCTACTTTATATATGTTGGCGTTTCAATTAGCACCTCTGGAGTGCTTATTGGAAACGGACAGCTATTGCAAGTGTGTTAGTACATGCTCTTCGGATTATAGAGAGGAAGATCTCTCTTTGCTGATTTTCATCAGAAAAAGGGCAAAATGCTAAGATTTCCATCTTTTACTCACCGTAGGACAGCCATGTGGGTGCATAAACCAATGCTAATGGGTGCTTTTTTCTCCAGTTTCACAGATCTAACTAATGCATCATCCAAGTTTAAACCATCCCAATTCTCAAGAGATAAACAGCAGGAGGGGCTAGGAGTCAGCCGAAGTGGTTGGATCACTTGAACTCCTCCGGCCTCACGAATAAGCGGGTCAGCTCCAACCCCGATATATACCAAGATAGGGCCCATACAAGCAAACACTCGTTACGGTAAACTGGATCTCAGACTTGCCAAGGAGGAGGAACCCCTATCCGAGGTATAGGCTTGGAAGCAGCTCACTGGAAACAACAAGGAACGATGGCCTTTCTAACAGGATTCCCGAGGAGGTGACGACACCTGTCCAAAGTCTAGGCTGCAAGAAAGATCATTAAACAACATCAAACGATAATGATTGATGACAAAACATCCAAGGAGGCGACGACACCTGTCCAAGGAGGAGATTGAAACAATGCACTATTTAAAAACAAGACTTTGAATAACTCAAATAATTAGATCAATCAAGCTTGCACCATCTGATTTATTCTTTAAGATTCTTCAAAGAATTACAAAGGTCGGGACAGCAAAGGCACGAAATCATGCACAATTGCGATCAACCAATGAACTCTCTTCCAAGAGTGAACAGATATAAACAAGCGAACTCTGGCAACAGTGGCGCAGCAATTTTGCTAGCAAATAAAGGTTAAACAAATAAAGAACCTAAGGCTCTTATTTATAGGAACTCAAAGGAGTAGGCAACCCTAAAATCTCCTTGAGTTAACAAACAGTTCTTGCCAATCAGCAAGATATTATTCTATGTCTAAATGTAGGTGAGCAAACAGTTAACTGAAACTAAACAAAAGTCAAACTGGAAGTCTACCTCAGTTGACTGACACTAACTAAAAGTGAACTTATGTTACAAATGTGTCTCCAAATAGACATCCACCTTTTGAGGAAATCTGAGATCCACAAATCGTGGGAGTCAAATAGACATCCTAGATTAGTGGGATCTGACATGCATGATCTGTGGAGATCTGGAGTCAACTTGGAAAGGGGCATCAAGTTGACTTCAGTCATCATTAATGCTATTTTGGAGGGTAGGACGTCCTCCCTTGGTGCTTTACACCTCTTCACCACTGGTCAACAAAGTCTCTATCCAGTCATTGACCTCTTCGGCCTCCGGGCAATTAATGCTCTTCAAGATGACTATGTGGCGTCTAAGCATTTCTTCACCCGTCTCAAGCTGCTGATGATAGGTTATGCATTGGGCAGCTGCTTCATCTAACTGGACAGACATGGCTGCAATTTTGGCTAATTTGCAGCCATTGGGATCTTCAAGGAATGAAGATCGGATGATATCCTGGAATCGTGTCTGCACGGTTTCAAGTTCCACATATTCTCCTCCTTCCCGCTGATATTCTAACTCAGGGAAGGATATTACCAACGTTCTTGCGAAGTTGATAATATTGGCGACGAAGCGTCTATAGTCAATCAGCTCCACAGAGTTGGCATCATAGGCTCTCACCTTGTATGCCACCTGTTCTTTCCACCCAAAGAGATGGTGTTTATTTTCTGTGGTCGTAACTGATTCATATGCTTGTTGCAAATCAGCAACTGTCGCCTCCTCTCTCGGCCTCTCTTGAGCTGCCTTTATATCCGACTTCTGGATTTCTGATCGAAGTCCATGTGCTCTGTCTCTCAGCTGATATGCTTCTGTCAACACACACTGCCCTTTGACAACAAACTCATCCACTTGACGTCTCAAGTGTTTACCGTATGTAATCAACTGATGATGGTTTCTTTTAGCTGGGAGATCCAACAGTCCTTGAGGCAAAGCCGAGGAGTTTGGAGTGTCATGTATCAAACTAGAAATGTACAACTTTAGCTGACGGATTTCAGCCTTCAAGGCTGCTTTGTCTTGTCCATCTTTTGTCATCCTTTCTTTGACATTCGCCGAGGCAATTCCAAGAAGGTCTGCCTCCACCTGTCGAGTGGTCTTTCCAAGGTTCACCTTTGAAAGCGTGAAATCCTCAACCCTCACATTATGTATATTTTTGTCCTCAGGTGGGGCAGCAGTCTCTATGATGACCTCGTTCTCTGCATTCTTTTCTACATGCGTCTGCTTCTTCAACTTCTTTACCGGCATGTCTTGTGGGACATGATGGAATTCAGAGAAGTCAAGCTGATAAGAAGGTCTCTCCCTCTTCCTCCCAAGCGAGCTTTCCAGCCAGATAGAATCTCGGCTAGCATTGCTGGGAGGAGAAACATAGGTCCCCTGAATGCTAGAAGAACGAGATTGTGCCGTGGCAATGTCTCGTGGTGGCGAGTCCAAATCAATAGGACTTTGTGACCTCTGTGATGGTGGTGAAGCTGATGGCTCTGTTTCTATCACTGGCACCGCTTCTGCTGCAACTTCTTCTACAATGGTTTCCATCTCTACAACGATTATTTCAATCACTGGTTCTTGTGTAGTTGCAGCCGTCTCCAATCGTCTTTGCAATTGGTATCGTCAATTGTATCTTCCTCTGCCGCTTGTGCCGGCAATTCTATTCTCCTGCGCTTCCCGAGCATCCGCGATTCCTTCCTCGAGAAAGCTCATCTTCTTCTGTCTGGGTTTCCTCCTAGACGTGGAAGGTAGTGTAGACTGAACTGCTGGCGGCTCTGATCGGGGAAGTACTACCTTCCTTGTCCTTTTACTGTCCAGGTAGAGTTGATTGTGTCGAACTACTCTACCCGTTCTTTCCTCAATAGACTTACTCTCTTTCGCGTACCAGTCTACCTTGCCGAGCGGTTGTGAATCCACTAGACCTGTGAAGAAGGAAGAAAGAATAACTTCTCCTTCGTCTTCAGATAAGCCCTCGATGTCTTCTGACATGAATTCTGCAATCTGCGAGAGCTTGAATCTGCTATGGTTCCTTCTTCTCACTTCGAACTCATCCTCGCAGTTGACCCAAAAATGTTCCATGAAAGGTTCATGTGATGATCTTTGCTCAAGGTGAGCTGCGAAGATGCCTCTGGGGTCATAGGATGGCCTCCTGTCGATGAGGTACTTGAGATTAAATCTCACTATTTCTTGGCTCATCAACCTTGCATCGGCTGCAGTCCTGCATCTGTAGAGTCCCATCTGAAAAGGAAAGTTTGCTGCAGTCTTTTTCTTTACGCGAAGGTAAGAGTGAACCTCGGCCAATTGCCTCAGGAATTCCATGAACACTACCCTATCTGAGGGGTAACGTGGCATCATGGCGGGGTGGCCATTATAGCCATACACGCGCATGTAGGTGAAAGTGGGGAATTGTATGAACCAATCCGCCCAGTCCACCATTGCTGCCTTAGCTGCTGGTGAAATACGCACGTGCATCTCATGGTCTAGCTCGTGCACGGTGTGCATAGTAAAAAGGTCATTTATTCTTTTGAAATGTCCTTCCGCTAGAGTGAACTCCAAGCGAGGAAAGTATTCTTGTACCTTTTGCACACCCAGGGTTCCCACAGTGTTTAATGTTCTGAAATCGCCTTGGAAGGCTATCAGATAGACCAGGTATGAACACATGTGGAAACGGTGCTCTTCTAGAAATCCGGTGAATTGTTGGTGGAGTGTGTCACTGATCAGGGAGGCCCAGTCGTAACGTTCTTTTCTGCTGATTATCTTGCCAATGATGTAGAACATCCACGGCTGGAAGGATTTTCCCCCCTCTTGTCCAGTGACTCTGCTGAGTAGGGTGATTAGCACTCCGTACTCATCTTTGAATTCTCCTCTACCAACTAATCTGGGCAAACTGTTTCTCTTTGTTTTCAGCCAATGTTCAGCCATTATAAGCGAACACTTGTCTTTTGAAGCCTCGAATGCCTTTTCGCATTCTGTCACTGATATGACCTTCTTGGTAGGGCATGGTGGGATTGCAAAACAAGTCTCTATGTCTACTGGCTTCAAGCTGCAAATCACCCTCCCGTCAACTGACAGGATCTCTCTTGTA